>OV884057.1:90828869-91430414 GCA_930367215.1 Pollenia angustigena
TTCTTCAATATATTTCCAGAATGTATTGAAAATTTTATATAGGAGCCCCCTTAAGGAATGGAGATAGCGGTTAGGTATGTTAGAAATAAATGATGGAGATGAAAAATAAAGTGAGGTTGGTCATAGATTTGACTCATCTAGGAGCACCCTACGCTCTGCAGGGGCCAACTTTAAGAATTTCATTAAACCGCCATATTTGTATGGGAGCCTCCCTACGGGGTACAGAAAAGTTGCAAGTATGTTTAAAGAAAATGTTGAGGATAAAAAACTAATAGCGGTCGGTCATACATTTTATCCCCCTAATGGCGATTCGTGGGCAGTTATGGGACGTTTACTTCAATAAATTTCTAGGCTGTATTGCACATTTTGTATGGGAGCCCCCTTAAGGAATGGAGATAGGGGTTAGGTATGTTAGAAATAAATGATGGAGATGAAAAATAAAGTAAGGTTCGTCATAGATTTGACCCGTTTAGGAGCACCCCACGCTCTGCAGGGGCCAACTTTAAGAATTTTATTAAACCGCCATATTTGTATGAGAGCCTCCCTAAGGGGTTGAGATAAGGTGCAAGTATATTTAAAGAAAAGGTTGGAACCGAAAAACTAATATAGGTCGGTCGTATATTTTATACCCCTAAGGGCGATTCCTGGGCAGTTATGGATATTTTTCTTCAATATATTTCTAGACTGTAATGCAAATTTTATATGGGAGCCCCCTTAAGGAATGGAGATAGCGGTTAGGTATGTTAGAAATAAATGCTGGAGATGAAAAATAAAGTAAGGTTCGTCATAGATTTGAGCCGTCTAGGAGCACCCTACGCTCTGCAGAGGCCACTTTAAGAATTTCACTAAACCACCATGTTTGTATGGGAGCCTACCTACGGGGTGCAGATAAGGTGCAAGTATATTTAAAGAAAATGTTGGGGTCGAAAAACTAATAGAAGTCGGTCATACATTTTTACCCCCTAGGGACGATTCCTGGGCAGTTATGGGTCTTTTTCTTCAATATATTTCTAGAATGTATTGAAAATTTTATATAGGAGCCCCCTTAAGGAATGGAGATAGCGGTTAGGTATGTTAGAAATAAATGATGGAGATGAAAAATAAAGTGAGGTTGGTCATAGATTTGACTCATCTAGGAGCACCCTACGCTCTGCAGGGGCCAACTTTAAGAATTTCATTAAACCGCCATATTTGTATGGGAGTCTCCCTACGGGGTACAGAAAAGTTGAAGGATGTTTAAAGAAAATGTAGAGGATAAAAAACTAATAGCGGTCGGTCATACATTTTATCCCCCTAGGGGCGATTCCTGGGCAGTTATGGGACGTTTACTTCAATAGATTTCTAGGCTGTATTGAACATTTTGTATGGGAGCCCCCTTAAGGAATGTAGATAGCGGTTAGGTGTGTTAGAAATAAATGATGGAGATGAAAAATAAAGTGAGGTTGGTCATAGATTTGACTCATCTAGGAGCACCCTACGCTCTGCAGGGGCCAACTTTTTGAATTTCACTTAACCACCATATGACCACGGATATGTGCAGGTTGTGCGAGGACCCTGAGGAGTTGGAGACAGTTGAGCACTTTCTGTGCCACTGTCCCAGGTTGCAGGGTAGCAGGCTGAGGTGGCTGGGCAGTAGATTCCTGGGCGAATTAAGGGATGCCTCGAGTTGCGGACTCGAGAATCTGATAGGATTCGTAATGGGGATGGCCTGGCAGCGCGAGGGGAGACTGGGTGCTAACCGCACGTAGGGCGAATTTGGTTTGAGTGGGATTTCTCTCGGGGTTGGTCCTTTACCTTCTTTTCTTTCCTTTCTTTTTTCTACCTATCTTTCGGATCTGTCTTGTGCTTTCGCTGTTTATTTCACCTACTTTCTACCTCCATATAGCTATCTCTAATTAAGGCGTCACAATGGACCATATTGGTCTCTGGGTGAAGGTGTGAAGGAGACTTCACACCGGCCTTTCTACCTACCTACCTACTACCCACTTAAAACTACATTTAGAGTTGACAAAAAATCAACCAATTGTGGTCGGGACTGTAAGAAAAGATAAACTCACTGTTAATTGTTGTTGTTGTTTTTGTTTAAGCTTTGATATTGTTACAAGTAAGACTGGGGCTTATAATTCTTATTCGCTTAATAGTTTTATTTGTATAATATCTTTAGTTTTTCTAAAATCTTTGGATGAAGTTTCCTGACGATCTGGCCTAAGCAACCAGTGAATAGCTTATCCCATCAACTAGGCTTTTGCAAAAGTACAAAAAACAAATACTTAAACACATTCTTTTTTTTCGTTTATTTGATTTATTATACCTTCTCTTTACAGACAAAATTGCCGTTCTCTCTTATAAGAAACAAACACAATAAATATTGTTTCTGTACCAAATAAATAAAGCAAGTCTTAAGCATGGTAAAAAGTAAGCAAAATAAAAACCAGTACATCCACATGTTTGGAGTTAAGACAAGCAGTTCTTAAACCATTTACTAAAATACTTTTGTAAAGTTTATTTTGTTTGTATGAAATTTCGCTTTTGTTTAATTTGATGTTAAGATCAAATTATCAACATATCAATAGTTATATATACCAAGATAGGTATGTACATACGTATATTCCATAAAATTAACTGCTTAATTAATGCTAAAAATAAAAACCAAGAGAATTTGGAGAATACCTATCGTCATTTAAATTTTTACTATAAAAATTATCAAAAGAGACATAATATAAATAACGGTTAAACAAAATAATAGTTTTAATTTTAATAATTAGAAATTATCTGCAAATAAGACAAATTAAAAACCAAAAACCATTGCTTGCATTTATTACTTTAAATACCCACATTGTAAAATAAGAATCTTGCAAAATACTTACAGAACATTAGCAAAAAAATGTTTACTTTAATTTAATTTACTTTAATTAATTTTAAAAAAAATTTTTTTTTAATTTTTACCTTTAGTTTGAGAATTGGAAAAATTAAGTTTTTTTGTTTGTCAAAAAATGATCAGAAAAATGGTTGTCAAATAAGGGATAATGCGAAAAATGAAAAAACGCCTGCACATTCTAAGTAGCCTTAGGTGCAGCATTGTAATGTGAAAAAAATAAAAGCGATCTTTCAACCCACTGGGCCGTCACACCCTAAAAAGTGAAAATGGGTATTTAAATACCCAACCGTCCATAATGAGTTCTAAAATTAACTATTTTCTCTATATTGAAATAATTATTTTTGACGTAAATAAAAGTCGAATTTATAGTTTTTAAATATATTTATAGAAAACTAGCTGAGCCGGTCCGCGTTGCTGGCCCTAAGCAAACATTATTACCAGACGATTTAATTTTAGCTTTAAACGAAATTTACGGCCTTTAAAATTTTCCTTCCGTAAAAACCTAAGAGACGATTTTAAAGAAAAAATCATCCAAATCGGTCAAGCCGTTCTCAAGTTATGCGCTTAATAGAAAAAGTGGGCGTAAAAATAGGCGTGATACATTTTTCTTTCGATGAAAACGTAAAATGGAGTAATACGAACATTTAAAAGAAAAATTTGTCAAATCGATGGAGCCGGTTTTTGATTTCAGGTAAATCGAAAAAAGTGTGCGGGGCAAACTTTTCTTTCCGTAAAAACCTAAGTTGAACCATGGTAATCATTTTAAAGAAAAAATCGTTTAAATCGGTCAAGCCGTTCTCAACTTATGCGCCTAATAGAAAAAGTGGGCGTAAAAGAAGGCGTGATAAATTTTTCTTTCGATTAAAACTTAAAATGGATTAATGCGAACATTTGAAAGAAAAATTTGTCAAATCGATGGAGCCGTTTTCTGATTTAAGGTAATTCGAAAAAAGTGGGCGTAAAAGTGGGCGGGGCAACATTTTCTTTCCGCAAAACCTTAGTGAGACCATAGCGATAGTTTTAAAGAAAAAATCGTTCAAATCGGTCAAGCCGTTCGCCAGTAATGCGCTTAATAGAAAAAGTGGGCGTAAAAGTAGGCGTGGTAAATTTTTCTTTCGATGAAAAGTTAAAGTTGATTACTACGAACATTTGAAAGAAAAATTAGTCAACTCGATGAAGCCGTTTTCTGATTTTAGGTAAATTGAAAAAAGTGGGCGTAAAAGTAGGCGGGGCAAATTTTCCTTTCCGCAAAAACCTAAGTTGGACCATGGCGATCATTTTAAAGAAAAAATCGTTCAAATCGGTCAAGCCGTTCTCAAGTTATGGATTTTGCCACGCCCCTCCGCCCCCCGATAGACCGATTTTGGATTTCAAAATCAACTAACCATCATCACTCCTCCCTGTACCTTCCCTAAAAATTTTATGGCAATCGGTCGAGCCGTTCTCGAGCTATGGAGTGACAATCAAAATGTACACTTCTTTTTATATATATAGATTAGAGGTTATTTAGACTTTGCAATTTTAGATTTATCTGGTGTGACACTTCTATGGTAATCCAAGAAGCATGGTGCTGGATGCAAATTCGCCTGGCACTTCAAACAACCGTACTCTGTTTTGCCACCGCACTGCCGGCAGCGACGACGTGCTGAGAGTTTTCCGATTAAATGATCGATGCGATCATATCTTACATCCATTTGTGCTCCGGAAATCATAATCTTACCGGCATTTTGGCGATTAAACTTCGTCATTATCATCTCGCATACTTCCACCCTAAAATCAAATTGAGACATTTGGGGTTTTTTTTCATATTTCAATAATAGAATTGTCCACATCAAAACAAAAGTCTGTAGTCCCACGGGGCTGTTTGCGCATTTTCTTGACGTCCATCAGTGGAGCATGATTAGTCCGATTTTCACGAACAGTTCCCAAGGCAAAAAATCCACCACCCGATAAACGTGTTAATAGTTTATGGCTAGTAAAAAAATTGTCAAACGTTACGGTATGCTTCGCAGGAACATCAAGATGAGAAAGAAGGGAAAGTACCACCCTTTCTCCTAATTGTAACTCCGAGTTATCCTGTTTCGTTGCGCCTGCGTATGGCATAAACTGAAACAAGTAGCCTTCGTCAGAAGCCAAACACCAATATTTGTAACCAAAACTTATTGGCTTTCCTTTGATGAACATTTTGCATGAATGTCTGCCATAGTAGGCTATCATTTGCTCATCAATAGAAAGATTATGGGAAAATACTCCAAACTGAAGAAACTTTTTGTTTATCAGGCTATTTAATGGTGACACTTTAGAAAATTTGTCGGTAGGATCTAGTGCCGAATTATCGCAGACATGAAAAAATTGTTTGATACGTTTAAATCTATCTCTTGGCATACATTCTTTTATCATCACACACCCTAGTGATTCTCGGTTTGACCAGTAAGCATTTACTTGTGGTAACGTGTGGTAGCCTGTTATATATAAGACGCCCAAAAACGTTTTGATTTCCGTAGGTGTTGTTACAAATGATGGACAATTGTTAGCTGCAGCATACTTGTTGGTGGAATTCACTATAAAGTCCAACACCTCCTCATCAATAAACAATTCCCAAAGTTGCTGGGGACATATAGAGCTTTGTGTGATGTCTCCGTATCATCCAAAGGCTCCTTCTCAAACTTTTAATTATGCTTTCGGGACCATTTTGGTTTAATTCCCTTATCAATTTTACGTCTCTTCTTACCAACCTTACTAGAGGTCACTGGCAACTCATCATTCTCGTTTTCAGCAGATAGTATATCTTCATTCCATCTACTGAAACGTTCTATTTCGTAAGTCCCAGTAATCTGGTGAGGCAGATTTTGGTCGTCATTCAACACTTGTAAATTGTCATCCAACTCCTCCGTATCACTTATCTCGTCGACGTCATCGGGTGGTAATATAACAACATGAGTTGTATCTGATTCTCTTTCAAAATCTTCTTCCCCATCGGACCAGCTATCGAGAATTTCTTGTAATTCGGCAGTAGTACGTATTTTCTGATGACGATTCATTTTTGTATTGGTTATTTATAATTTTTTTTCGTATAAATTTATGTTTTTATGCACTTGTTTTATTGTAAAAAAAATTCTCTTGCTTTCACCTGTTCACTTTGCTTTACTAAAATAAACTACATGTAAAAAGTTCAACAAGTCTGAAGAAGGAGAAGCAAACTGGGAATCCCCGTTTTAAAAACAAACTACTAAGCTATAGAGTTCAAAGTTGGATTTACTTTTTATGGCGTAATTTTAAATTTTTGTAACGCTCTTCGAAGCAACTCTGTACATTTTAAATGGCACAGTGGGGTGTACCGGAACTTTGAGTGGTAAAAAAAATTCATAATTTTGTAAACAAATAAATTGCATTTTATTTATACTGAAATAAGAAAAACAAAATTGCTTAAAAATATTTAAAAAAGTATATCGTTAAAGACGGTTTGGTATTAAAATACCCATGTCCTATCTCAGGAATTGGGAGAGGTAATTTTTTTTTTTTTACCAAGCAACTTCTATGGACCTCCAGGTAAAATTCTGAAAGTTTGGTCAAAATCGTACGAGCGGTCTATGAACCGTCTTTAATGGGTTAAGAGACGAATAAGATGAAATTAGTTAATTTGCTTATACAAGAGAATATGAACATTAACAACCATGAAACAGAACAACCATTGAACAAATCTCGAATAAGTTCATGGAAAAACAGTATGATTTAAATGTCAGTGTTGCCAGTTGTAGAAAAATAAAAACTTAAGAAAGTTAAAAAAAAAAAAAAATAGAAATAACCATGAGGGGTAAATGCAACAAGTTTAAGAGATACATTAATATCATATATATTATTTCTAAAGCACTTTTTTTTGTCGGTTGCAAATATCTCCCATACCACCGCATCAAATTTAATGAATGATATCTCATTTTAAAGCTTATTTCTAACACTAATGACGAAAAATAATTAGAAATTGAAAAATTAATATTTTCATTGATAAAGGATTCGTACGGGCAACAAGTTAACGATGATCATGTCATTACCTATAACATTGTATTCAAAGAAGTATTATAAAGCATTTAAACATATGTATGTATGTATGTAAATATGTGTGATATATATTATGATTTCTTATATTTTTATACTTTTAATAAAATGTATTCAAGTTACTAAAATTTCTATTAATTATTTTAATTTTATGTTACAAAAATTACAACTAACGGTGCGAAATATCCGCACGGGTCATCTAGTTGAAATAAAAACTCAAATTTATTTTTGTTTTCAATGTAAATTTTCAATAAAATTAAATATATTTAATTTTATTTTCAAAAACATTCACTAATGGTGTTTCCTTTTCTACAAAAAACTGTGACATTTTATTTAAAAAAATGCAATTTGGTGTCTGTTTCTTAAAAATTTTACTCCCGAAAAGGGTGAGTTTTTTAGAATAAATCAAGCCACCCTTTATGGGAGCAAAATTTTTAAGAAACATACACCAAACTGCATTTTTTTTTTAAATAAAATGTCACATTTTATGTAGAAAAGAAAACACCATAACATTAAAAAATGTTCGGCAATATTTTTGTCTTAAACAGACAAAAGTAGATAGCTATATTATTATACTATATTATTATATTGAGAACTAAAAAATGAGATAATTCATGATTAAAATAAAAGTGATAAATTCTAGGCAAAAAAGTGTCATATACATCATCCAGCACGATCAACATCCATCGTTTTCATATTATGATGTAAAAACATAATTTGTTCGACTGACGCTGTATTCCACTCAATGACGCAACGTTTTTCGCAAAGTAAATTTCTACATACTAGCGAGACAAACGTGAACCGTTATTAGTTATATTTACTTAAATTCATTTTCAAGTTAGTAGTGTGTTTAGAGGGGTTCCAAATATGATTTTCCATACAAAGTTGGGAGCCAGTCCTTTTATACTGTAGGGATTCCAAATATGATTTCCCATACAAAGTTGGGAGCCAATCCTTTTATACTGTAGGGATTCCAAATATGATTTTCCATACAAAGTTGGGAGCCAATCCTTTTATACTGTAGGGATTCCAAATATGATTTTCCATACAAAGTTGGGAGCCAGTAAATTTTGTGAGGGATGAAAATTTTACTTGTGCAAAGAATTTGTGGGAAAATTTTTTTTTTGTTTATAGTGGCAGGTGTTAAATTTTACTTGTACGTGTCTTGTTTATGACTTTTTTTTTGCTTGTGCGTATTCATATTGATGATTTACAAGTTGTTGGTGTGAAATTTTTTCGTGGACGTCTCCGTCTTGAAGATTTTAAAAATTTTGTTAGGAATGATAATTTTACTTGTGCGTTTTCGTATTAAAGATAAAACTGATTGTGAAATAATTATTTTTAGTTTTTTCAGTTATTGTGTGTGTGTTTAGAATAGTTAATGACTTTGTTGCATAGGTTTCCTAGTGACTTTTTGCTTTGAATGACTCGGTAGGTTTGTGGGATAGTGAGCTAATCTCAGTATAAGGGTTGCATAATTGATTATCACTAGAGACTCTGGTCTGTTTCACTATAGCAGACTAAGGATCTAAGTAACTACCCTGCAGGAAATGTCACTAGTGAATCTGTACTGATTCACTATTGACACAGTCACCAGTACTAGTGACTTATTATACCCCAGGCAATGCTGTTTACAATAGACATTTAACATGTGCGTGTCATTGGAAATCTACTACTGACGTTGGTACTACTGACTAGGTACTGACTAGGTAGTTCCTTTGCGAACATATGTAGACATTGGAACCAGAGAATCGCTAGCACATTTTAGTAAAAGTAGTCTTCACTTTCTGTAAGAATACGAAATCATAACAATCTTTTTTTAATTTTTCTTCAACTTTTATATGAATTGTACTGCTCAGTTGTTATTGATAAAATATTTTTCGTATTTAAGCCAAATATAGTGGCAAATGTAATGTAGTGTAGACACTTCGTTGACAATGTCACCAATATAGTCGACAAAACTGGTGACTTGGAGACACTTGCATCCAGGTTTCCTTCAGGGTATTGATCGGTTGTGTATGTGTATGTGTGTGTGTGTGTGTGTGTGTGTGTGTGTGTGTGTGGGTATGATTGATAACGATTATTCATGTGAAAAGTAGGATTCCATCCACTTTTTTTTATATCAACAGCAACTAATATTTCAATTCAGTATTTATAAAAATATTTAACCATATTAAAATATCCCTACAGTAACAAATACGAACATGAGTGTAAAAGGGAAATGACGTGTAAAGAAAGTTTATTATTTAGCAGGTGTGACATTTTTATTAGTTGTAAAATTTCTTCTTGTACGTGTCTTGAAGATTTTAAATTTTGTGAGGGATGATAATTTTACTTGTGCGTATTCATATTGATGATTTACAAGTTGTTTATTTTAGTGGAAGGTGTGAAATTTCTTCGTATACGTGTCTTGAAGATTTTAAAATTTTGTGAGGGATGATAATTTTACTTATGCGTTTTCGTATTAAAGGTAAAACTGATCGTGGAATAAGTATTTTTTTTAGTTTTTTTTTTCAGTTATTGTGTATGTGTTTAGAATAGTTAATGACTTTGTTGCATAGGTTTTCTAGTGACTTTTTGCATTGAATGCCTCGGTAGGCTTGAGGAATTAACCACTTTTTTTATATCAACAGCAACCGGCTGCACATCACTTTTAATTATATTTAACAAATAGAAGGAGTTGTCATTTTTGGGTTTTGTTAATCTTAAATAGAATTATATATAAATATTTTTTTTTTTTGCGCAGATTTAATTATCACAAGAGACTCTGGTCTGTTTCACTACAACGGACTAAAGGTCAAAGTAACTATTAATCGGTTAATTAAGTTAGCATATAATTTTTGTTGATAACACTTAATAAGCATTTTCTAAAAACATTTGCAGATAGTTTCACTATTACTCAATGTTTAAAACCTTTTATTTATTTTTTTCTAGTTTGATACTCTATAATATAAGTTTAATGAAGAATTTTTCTATGGTTTGATACTCTACAATGACAGTATAGTTAAGAATTTAGTTCAATCCATGGATACACTGCATACAGTTAATAATTATACATTATACATACAAATACAATAAAATTTCCATTTTATTAACCATAGTACATGGTTTATTAATTGTTTTGATAATATTTAGTAAAAGTTTATATATAGTATAAACTTGAAGTCGACTATACCAATAGAATATTAAATGTTACTGAAAAAAGGAAATCATATTACAAAATCAATTAAGATGATCTAAAAAAGAGTATTACATAGGAGTTTTGAATATTTAATAAGGAAATATCTATTATATCTGCTTATAATTATCAGTTAGGAATTTAAAGATAACAAATTTGTTTTATAATTAGTACAGCTTTACATGTTTTTTTTTCTAGTTTATTAACCATACATTATCATACCATACCATTATAATCCATAGAATATAAAACAATTTAAAATAGTTAAATCCGCAAAAGAAAATCACAAACTTTATTTATTTATGTAAAACCTTACTCCATTAATCATTTATTTATACTTTATATATACTAATACCATGAAATGAATAGTTCAATAACCATATTATATGGTTTATTTAATGTTTTGTATACCGTTTTGTAATTCCTATAATTTGTTTTCCTATTATTTCCCTTATATATTTAATATTTATACACTTCCATACATCCTTAAATATACATTCTATTTTAAGCATTTCTACTATACATATATAAAAATTTTTTTTCTTATACTAACATTCTATATTTAATCTTAGTATTATAATCTTACTCTTGATTTTAATCTTAGTCTTAGTGTTAATCTTAGTAGTAGTCTTTTGATCTTGGTTTTATAGTTTCGGATTTCAATCTTGTTTTTTTTTTGTTTATAGACTTGCAACATTACTCTTATATTACTCTTGCGTGCTGCTTTGTTTACGTTTTCTTAGACTGAATACATATATGGAAATTTAAAATTTCTTTACTTACATATAAAATATCTATCTACTGTTATACGAATGCGTTGAACTTAGTGTTTTCAATTGAAATATTAAACTTCGATTTTAAACAGACATATGCATCTTTTATTTTATATAGGAAATTAATACTCGGTACTAGCGACAACCTCGAATAACGTGCAAGAATCGAGTTTCTACTATACTTCATTCTCATCAAACTAATCACACAAGGCGATTTTAAGAAAATCCATACTAATCCTTTCCATTTTATCAAATCTATCCATTATATTATTATTTTAATTTTAACAATTCTTATAAATTCAATTCAGTTCTCACATAATTTAATTCATTCTATATACAACCTTAACCAGTAACTCATATTTATATATACAGTTTTTTCAAACCACTTTTAAAAACATATTTTGATTTTTACTTGTCTACTATATTAAAAAATAATCTATTAACTTAAATGAAAATTTAGGTTTATATTAAGTAATTTGATTATACGCTGAGATACGCTGATGGTTTTTCTACCTTAAATTTATATATTGGATAGAAAGTTACATCTGAATGTAGTGTTTCGATAAGAATGTCTCTATATTACTTTAAATCAGGTTTCTTATAATACAAAGTTTTTGAATGAAATATTAACAATCCTAATGTTAATTTCAATATAATTTCATTTAAATCATATATACATACATATAAATATTAATTTGTTAGAATCAAACCATCAATTACCATCATGATCTTATTAATGTCATATATTTTTTTTTTTCATTATTTTTATTATTCGTTAAAAACTTTATATTCTTATAAATAGGAGATGCATATGATTTGGAATTTCTCCTTCATTTTAAAATTGTTTGATTTTACAATTTTTATATTAGTTATTTCAGCCTCTTCATTATCATTATGATCATTATCATAATCATCATAATTAAGATCAGTAATATTCTTTGATCCTTAAAAACAACAATTCTATTATCTTATGTTTTTTTTTTTTTCTAGTTTGCTACTCTATAATATTAGTTTAATGAAGAGTTTTTCTATAGCACGAAATAAATAGTTTAATAACCATATTATATGATTTATTTAATGTTTTTGCATACAGTTTTGTAATTCCTATAATTTGTTTTCCTTTTATTTCCCCTTCTATACTTAATATTTATATACCTCCATACATCCTTAAATATACATTATGTTTTGAGCATTTCTTTACTATACATATATATAAATTTTTTCCTTTACTAACATTCCTATATTTAATCTTAATCTTATGATCTTAGTCTTGATTTTAATTAATCTTAATCTTAGTGTTAATCTTGATAGTAGCCTTTTAGTCTTGGTTTTATAGTTTCGGATCTCAATCTTAGTTTTTGTATAGACATCTCATTTACAAACCTATAACTTCAATCTAATCAAACCTATCACACAAGACGATTGTCTTCTGTTTTTCAAGAAAATCCATACTAATCCTTTCAATTTTATCAACTCTATCCATTATATTATTATTTTAATTTTAACAAATCTTATAAATTCTATTCAGTTCTCACATAATTTTATTCATTGTATATACAATCCTTAACCATTATCTCATATTTATAGATACAGTTTTTCAATACACTTTTAAAAACATAGTTTGATTTTTACTTGTCTACTATATTAAAAAATAATCCATAAACTTAAATGAAAATTTAGGTTTATATTAAGTAATTTGATTAAACACTGAGATACGCTGATGGTTTTTCTACCTTAAATTTATATATTGAATAGAAAGTTACATCTGAATGTAGTGTTTCGGTAAGAATGTCTCTATATTACTTTAAATCAGGTTTCTTATAATACAGAGTTTTTAAATGAAATATTAACAATCCTAATGTTAATTTCAATATTAATTTGTTAGAATCAAACCATCAATTACCATCATGATCTTATTAATGTCATATATTTTTTTTTTTTTTTTTCATTATTTTTATTATTCGTTAAAAACTTTATATTCTTATATGTAGGAGATGCATATGATTTGGGATTTCTCCTTCATTTTAAACTTGTTTGATTTGAAAATTTTCATATTAGATATTTCAACCTTTTCATTGTTATTATACTCATCATAATCATCATAATTGAGATTAGTTATATTCTTTTCTCATTAAAACCAACAATTCTATTATCATAATCATCAAAATTGAGTTTAAATATATTTTGTTTTTATTTTTTCGTTGAAACCAACAAATCATAATCATTATTATCAAAATCAGGTTTATATATGTTTTTTTTTTTTTTTTAGTCAAGATACTTTAACATCATCATAACCAGAAATATTATTTTTACAAATGTTGATATTGTGATTTTAATTAAACTGGTTATAATCACCTAAGGTTGAAATGATAGAGATGTTATCCGTTTAATTCTGTTGACTAATTCACATTTATTAAGACATATAGATAATAACAGAATTGATAGAGGATTCATAATTGAATAACTTTGAATAAGAATTGAGCTTATAGTTGGATGTAAGTACGATTTAAACAATAATAACCGACATCGAATAAGTGATTCATCATTTTATTTAATTGAAAACATACCACTTTACATCAAGATACCTTATTTTTAATCTGGTAGCATAAAGCAGTTACCTATTTTTGATCTGGTAACGTATAAACGGAGAGAATTAATATCAGATTTAAATAACAAACCAAATATAAGATACATTATATAATCCAACAACAACAACAACAACAATATATTCAACATGAATTGATTCGAAATAAAATACACACAATTCTTAAATACATTCAATTAGTTTGTCTTATGATTATACTTTAGCTGAGAGAGATTAATACCATATACATATTTACACGTTATGCACTTACAACATAAAATTCAAAGTTTATTAACCATAATATATGGTTTTATATAATGTGTTAACAGCAATCATTAAAAATTTATATATAATATAAACTTATAGTTGACTGTACCATCAGAATATTGACTGATAATATCACAATAGAATCATATTACACAAACAATATATAGAATATTATAAAGAGAAAGGTATAAACTCATATGTCTATAGGTAACAGTTAAGAATTTTACAATATATTGGTTTAAGATATGTTATTTCTAATTAAGAGTTTAGTTTGATGGTTCTTGGAAGTTTATTTTCAATATAAATACATACATACATATTTGCTGATTTATTCCTATTTGATAATTTTTGATTTTATTGTTTTTTTTTCTTTTTACCTACAACACATTAATGAAATGGATATACATTAATGATGATGTTTTTTAACACTTTTGAATATTTGTTAAATATAGCTACATCAACTTCTTAATACATCGAATCAACTTACTGAGAATTAATTTTTAAATTAATATTTTGATATCCGTATACCCAGCTGATAGGCTGGTTGTGTATAGGTTTACATGATAATCACAAATTTCTTTAAAATAATAAAATTTCATTGAATTAACTCTCAAATTGCAACCATACCCATAAAGTATAGATAGTACATCCCATATAAATTTATACTTTTACATTAAATTATTTAGTTTCACTATGTTCTCATCATGATTAATATAGAAAATCATATTTTCATATACCCACACCACAAAAGTGAAGAGTATATTAGATACACGTTAATACTAATCCTAGTTACCTTTTGATATACTAAATCAACTTATTTACTTAGAAATACTTTTTAAAACAATTTAAACATGAACCAATCCGACTGGTTGGTGGGCTGTCTATTGTGTGGTTTATAGAACACAAACGCAAAACTCATCAGTTCAACTTTCATTTAAAACAAAATTTGTTTCAGTTTTAAATGTAAGTTGAACTGATGAGTTTTGCGTTTGTGTTCTATAAATCACACAATAGACAGCTAGCTGTGCATGTAAACCTAAAAATCAAATTTTATTTTTAGTTTTATATGAACAGCCCACCAACCAGTCGAATTGGTTCATGTTTAAATTGTTTTAAAAAGTAATTCTAAGTAAATAAGTTGATTTAGTATATCAAAAGGTAACTAGGATTAGTATTAACGTGTATCTAATATACTCTTCACTTTTGTGGTGTGGGTATATGAAAATATGATTTTCTATATTAATCATGATGAGAACATAGTGAAACTAAATAATTTAATGTAAAAGTATAAATTTATATGGGATGTACTATCTATACTTTATGGGTATGGTTGCAATTTGAGAGTTAATTCAATGAAATTTTATTATTTTAAAGAAATTTGTGATTATCATGTAAACCTATACACAACCAGCCTATCAGCTGGGTATACGGATATCAAAATATTAATTTAAAAATTAATTCTCAGTAAGTTGATTCGATGTATTAAGAAGTTGATGTAGCTATATTTAACAAATATTCAAAAGTGTTAAAAAACATCATCATTAATGTATATCCATTTCATTAATGTGTTGTAGGTAAAAAAAAAAAAAAAACAATCAAATCAAAAATTATCAAATAGGAATAAATCAGCAAATATGTATGTATGTATTTATATTGAAAATAAACTTCCAAGAACCATCAAACTAAACTCTTAATTAGAAATAACATATCTTAAACCAATATATTGTAAAATTCTTAACTGTTACCTATAGACATATGAGTTTATACCTTTCTCTTTATAATATTCTATATATTGTTTGTGTAATATGATTCTATTGTGATATTATCAGTCAATATTCTGATGGTACAGTCAACTATAAGTTTATATTATATATAAATTTTTAATGATTGCTGTTAACACATTATATAAAACCATATATTATGGTTAATAAACTTTGAATTTTATGTTGTAAGTGCATAACGTGTAAATATGTATATGGTATGAATCTCTCTCAGCTAAAGTATAATCATAAGACAAACTAATTGAATGTATTTAAGAATTGTGTGTATTTTATTTCGAATCAATTCATGTTGAATATATTGTTGTTGTTGTTGTTGTTGGATTATATAATGTATCTTATATTTGGTTTGTTATTTAAATCTGATATTAATTCTCTCTGTTTATACGTTACCAGATCAAAAATAGGTAACTGCTTTATGCTACCAGATTAAAAATAAGGTATCTTGATGTAAAGTGGTATGTTTTCAATTAAATAAAATGATGAATCACTTATTCGATGTCGGTTATTATTGTTTAAATCGTACTTACATCCAACTATAAGCTCAATTCTTATTCAAAGTTATTCAATTATGAATCCTCTATCAATTCTGTTATTATCTATATGTCTTAATAAATGTGAATTAGTCAACAGAATTAAACGGATAACATCTCTATCATTTCAACCTTAGGTGATTATAACCAGTTTAATTAAAATCACAATATCAACATTTGAAAAAATAATATTTCTGGTTATGATGATGTTAAAGTATCTTGACTAAAAAAAAAAAAAAAAAAACATATATAAACCTGATTTTGATAATAATGATTATGATTTGTTGGTTTCAACGAAAAAATAAAAACAAAATATATTTAAACTCAATTTTGATGATTATGATAATAGAATTGTTGGTTTTAATGAGAAAAGAATATAACTAATCTCAATTATGATGATTATGATGAGTATAATAACAATGAAAAGGTTGAAATATCTAATATGAAAATTTTCAAATCAAACAAGTTTAAAATGAAGGAGAAATCCCAAATCATATGCATCTCCTACATATAAGAATATAAAGTTTTTAACGAATAATAAAAATAATGAAAAAAAAAAAAAATATATGACATTAATAAGATCATGATGGTAATTGATGGTTTGATTCTAACAAATTAATATTTATATGTATGTATATATGATTTAAATGAAATTATATTGAAATTAACATTAGGATTGTTAATATTTCATTTAAAAACTCTGTATTATAAGAAACCTGATTTAAAGTAATATAGAGACATTCTTACCGAAACACTACATTCAGATGTAACTTTCTATTCAATATATAAATTTAAGGTAGAAAAACCATCAGCGTATCTCAGTGTTTAATCAAATTACTTAATATAAACCTAAATTTTCATTTAAGTTTATGGATTATTTTTTAATATAGTAGACAAGTAAAAATCAAACTATGTTTTTAAAAGTGTATTGAAAAACTGTATCTATAAATATGAGATAATGGTTAAGGATTGTATATACAATGAATAAAATTATGTGAGAACTGAATAGAATTTATAAGATTTGTTAAAATTAAAATAATATAATGGATAGAGTTGATAAAATTGAAAGGATTAGTATGGATTTTCTTGAAAAACAGAAGACAATCGTCTTGTGTGATAGGTTTGATTAGATTGAAGTTATAGGTTTGTAAATGAGATGTCTATACAAAAACTAAGATTGAGATCCGAAACTATAAAACCAAGACTAAAAGGCTACTATCAAGATTAACACTAAGATTAAGATTAATTAAAATCAAGACTAAGATCATAAGATTAAGATTAAATATAGGAATGTTAGTAAAGGAAAAAATTTATATATATGTATAGTAAAGAAATGCTCAAAACATAATGTATATTTAAGGATGTATGGAGGTATATAAATATTAAGTATAGAAGGGGAAATAAAAGGAAAACAAATTATAGGAATTACAAAACTGTATGCAAAAACATTAAATAAATCATATAATATGGTTATTAAACTATTCATTTCGTGCTATAGAAAAACTCTTCATTAAACTAATATTATAGAGTAGCAAACTAGAAAAAAAAAAAACATAAGATAATAGAATTGTTGTTTTTAAGGATCAAAGAATATTACTGATCTTAATTATGATGATTATGATAATGATCATAATGATAATGAAGAGGCTGAAATAACTAATATAAAAATTGTAAAATCAAACAATTTTAAAATGAAGGAGAAATCCCAAATCATATGCATCTCCTATATATAAGAATATAAAGTTTTTAACGAATAATAAAATTAATGAAAAAAAAAAATATATGACATTAATAAGATCATGATGGTAATTGATGGTTTGATTCTAACAAATTAATATTTATATGTATGTATATATGATTTAAATGAAATTATATTGAAATTAACATTAGGATTGTTAATATTTCATTCAAAAACTTTGTATTATAAGAAACCTGATTTAAAGTAATATAGAGACATTCTTATCGAAACACTACATTCAGATGTAACTTTCTATCCAATATATAAATTTAAGGTAGAAAAACCATCAGCGTATCTCAGCGTATAATCAAATTACTTAATATAAACCTAAATTTTCATTTAAGTTAATAGATTATTTTTTAATATAGTAGACAAGTAAAAATCAAAATATGTTTTTAAAAGTGGTTTGAAAAAACTGTATATATACATATGAGTTACTGGTTAAGGTTGTATATAGAATGAATTAAATTATGTGAGAACTGAATTGAATTTATAAGAATTGTTAAAATTAAAATAATAATATAATGGATAGATTTGATAAAATGGAAAGGATTAGTATGGATTTTCTTAAAATCGCCTTGTGTGATTAGTTTGATGAGAATGAAGTATAGTAGAAACTCGATTCTTGCACGTTATTCGAGGTTGTCGCTAGTACCGAGTATTAATTTCCTATATAAAATAAAAGATGCATATGTCTGTTTAAAATCGAAGTTTAATATTTCAATTGAAAACACTAAGTTCAACGCATTCGTATAACAGTAGATAGATATTTTATATGTAAGTAAAGAAATTTTAAATTTCCATATATGTATTCAGTCTAAGAAAACGTAAACAAAGCAGCACGCAAGAGTAATATAAGAGTAATGTTGCAAGTCTATAAACAAAAAAAAAACAAGATTGAAATCCGAAACTATAAAACCAAGATCAAAAGACTACTACTAAGATTAACACTAAGACTAAGATTAAAATCAAGAGTAAGATTATAATACTAAGATTAAATATAGAATGTTAGTATAAGAAAAAAAATTTTTATATATGTATAGTAGAAATGCTTAAAATAGAATGTATATTTAAGGATGTATGGAAGTGTATAAATATTAAATATATAAGGGAAATAATAGGAAAACAAATTATAGGAATTACAAAACGGTATACAAAACATTAAATAAACCATATAATATGGTTATTGAACTATTCATTTCATGGTATTAGTATATATAAAGTATAAATAAATGATTAATGGAGTAAGGTTTAACATAAATAAATAAATAAATAAAGTTTGTGATTTTCTTTTGCGGATTTAACTATTTTAAATTGTTTTATATTCTATGGATTATAATGGTATGGTATGATAATGTATGGTTAATAAACTAGAAAAAAAAACATGTAAAGCTGTACTAATTATAAAACAAATTTGTTATCTTTAAATTCCTAACTGATAATTATAAGCAGATATAATAGATATTTCCTTATTAAATATTCAAAACTCCTATGTAATACTCTTTTTTAGATCATCTTAATTGATTTTGTAATATGATTTCCTTTTTTGAGTAACATTTAATATTCTATTGGTATAGTCGACTTCAAGTTTATACTATATATAAACTTTTACTAAATATTATCAAAACAATTAATAAACCATGTACTATGGTTAATAAAATGGAAATTTTATTGTATTTGTATGTATAATGTATAATTATTAACTGTATGCAGTGTATCCATGGATTGAACTAAATTCTTAACTATACTGTCATTGTAGAGTATCAAACCATAGAAAAATTCTTCATTAAACTTATATTATAGAGTATCAAACTAGAAAAAAATAAATAAAAGGTTTTAAACATTGAGTAATAGTGAAACTATCTGCAAATGTTTTTAGAAAATGCTTATTAAGTGTTATCAACAAAAATTATATGCTAACTTAATTAACCGATTAATAGTTACTTTGACCTTTAGTCCGTTGTAGTGAAACAGACCAGAGTCTCTTGTGATAATTAAATCTGCGCAAAAAAAAAAAATATTTATATATAATTCTATTTAAGATTAACAAAACCCAAAAATGACAACTCCTTCTATTTGTTAAATGTAATTAAAAGTGATGTGCAGCCGGTTGCTGTTGATATAAAAAAAGTGGTTAATTCCACAAGCCTACCGAGGCATTCAATGCAAAAAGTCACTAGAAAACCTATGCAACAAAGTCATTAACTATTCTAAACACATACACAATAACTGAAAAAAAAAACTAAAAAAAATACTTATTCCACGATCAGTTTTACCTTTAATACGAAAACGCATAAGTAAAATTATCATCCCTCACAAAATTTTAAAATCTTCAAGACACGTATACGAAGAAATTTCACACCTTCCACTAAAATAAACAACTTGTAAATCATCAATATGAATACGCACAAGTAAAATTATCATCCCTCACAAAATTTAAAATCTTCAAGACACGTACAAGAAGAAATTTTACAACTAATAAAAATGTCACACCTGCTAAATAATAAACTTTCTTTACACGTCATTTCCCTTTTACACTCATGTTCGTATTTGTTACTGTAGGGATATTTTAATATGGTTAAATATTTTTATAAATACTGAATTGAAATATTAGTTGCTGTTGATATGAAAAAAAGTGGATGGAATCCTACTTTTCACATGAATAATCGTTATCAATCATACCCACACACACACACACACACACACACACACACACACATACACATACACAACCGATCAATACCCTGAAGGAAACCTGGATGCAAGTGTCTCCAAGTCACCAGTTTTGTCGACTATATTGGTGACATTGTCAACGAAGTGTCTACACTACATTACATTTGCCACTATATTTGGCTTAAATACGAAAAATATTTTATCAATAACAACTGAGCAGTACAATTCATATAAAAGTTGAAGAAAAATTAAAAAAAGATTGTTATGATTTCGTATTCTTACAGAAAGTGAAGACTACTTTTACTAAAATGTGCTAGCGATTCTCTGGTTCCAATGTCTACATATGTTCGCAAAGGAACTACCTAGTCAGTACCTAGTCAGTAGTACCAACGTCAGTAGTAGATTTCCAATGACACGCACATGTTAAATGTCTATTGTAAACAGCATTGCCTGGGGTATAATAAGTCACTAGTACTGGTGACTGTGTCAATAGTGAATCAGTACAGATTCACTAGTGACATTTCCTGCAGGGTAGTTACTTAGATCCTTAGTCTGCTATAGTGAAACAGACCAGAGTCTCTAGTGATAATCAATTATGCAACCCTTATACTGAGATTAGCTCACTATCCCACAAACCTACCGAGTCATTCAAAGCAAAAAGTCACTAGGAAACCTATGCAACAAAGTCATTAACTATTCTAAACACACACACAATAACTGAAAAAACTAAAAATAATTATTTCACAATCAGTTTTATCTTTAATACGAAAACGCACAAGTAAAATTATCATTCCTAACAAAATTTTTAAAATCTTCAAGACGGAGACGTCCACGAAGAAATTTCACACCAACAACTTGTAAATCATCAATATGAATACGCACAAGCAAAAAAAAAAGTCATAAACAAATATTCAAGACACGTACAAGTAAAATTTAACACCTGCCACTATAAACAAAAAAAAAATTTTCCCACAAATTCTTTGCACAAGTAAAATTTTCATCCCTCACAAAATTTACTGGCTCCCAACTTTGTATGGAAAATCATATTTGGAATCCCTACAGTATAAAAGGATTGGCTCCCAACTTTGTATGGAAAATCATATTTGGAATCCCTACAGTATAAAAGGATTGGCTCCCAACTTTGTATGGGAAATCATATTTGGAATCCCTACAGTATAAAAGGACTGGCTCCCAACTTTGTATGGAAAATCATATTTGGAACCCCTCTAAACACACTACTCAAGTTATTAATATCTTTCGAAAAAAAAAACAACCACGTAGTCAGACTCCTAAGACACTTAAAAAACTAACAATTAAATTTCTCATAAACTCATTCCTCCTTTTGTTTTTCATCTTTCACCTAAAAATGTGTGTGTTTTTATGAGTTATTTTCATTTCAGGGCCGTGTACAGTACATTACAAGACAATAAAATCTTGCCATGTTTCAAAGATTTGTATTATTCAAAAATGCAAATGACAAACAAAAAAAAAAACATATTTTGCATTTTATTTATTGTTTATATTCCAAATATGTATACTATACATATATGTGCATAGGTATATCTACATATGTGTTAAAATTTAAATTACACATGGGCAACGCATGTAAATAATTATATGAATTTACTGAAGTGGCAACATTGCTATTGAGTATTAATAAAAATATATGAGAGAGAATGAAAACTATGAAACAAAGCCCGTTTCATTGAACAACCTCTGTGTGTTTACGATATGAAACGAAATGTGTTCATAGCAGCATGAATAAAACAACAGTTTGTTCGGTAATCTCAATTTTATTCGAACACGACTTTCAGTGAATAAGCATTTCAGTATGTTTATGAAAGAAGTTGTTCATGCAGCCCTTTAATACATATGTCTAAGTAGAAAAGTTTGGCATTATTCTCAGCTACATATACATAATTAAAAATTTTTTTTATAAAAACTTAGCTTGTTAACAAACAAACGAAGTAAAACGGAGCTAATTGCAAATACGTACATTTTGTGTTTGTGCTGTGCAAGCGTGTGTATTTTGGCACACATTTGCGTTGTTGGCACATGTTACACTGCCCATCGTGGAAATCCTTATTGTTTTTCTTATTTCTTCTTTTTTTTTTGCTTTCAATTGAAACTCTTTTAAATCTTTAATAATGGAATTTATACTGCACAATAACTATTGAATATTACAGATGTGAGTGTAGAATATGCAGAATTGTTTCGAGGACTACGATGGTTATTAATATGTATTCTAATATTATTGCAATAGTAATTAGGAAATATGTACTAAATTTTACTCTAGTTGTGCAAATATGTATATTCAGCCTTATTGTGTTTGGCGTTTTTAAAATACGCCTACGACTGTTTAGTAATAGATTAAAGGAAATAAGTACACCATCTCTTTAATCTATTACCAAACAGTCGTAGGCGTATTTTAAATACGCCAAACACAATAAGGGTGATTATCTAAATATGAATCTAGTGGAACATAATATGGGCCCAGTGGCCAGTGATAATCAAATATTTAGATCTAAAACTATTAGGGGTTATCTCAATATCGGTAATTTTAATGCACAAAGTATTTCGCCTTCGAGGGGGTCAGCTAAAATAGATGAAGTGAGGCAGATACTGGTAGGATGCTATTTGGATGTAGTAGGTGTAAGTGAGACTTGGCTTAGTGAAAGCATACCTGCACCCGTATTCCGTTATTCGTTTAGAAAATACAAAATTTAAACATTTTAGTGATGCCAATAAAAGCTAAAATTGCGATGAATTAAATTATGGCATTGCCAAATTAACGTTACAGTACTGCATTCGTAGCCAAAAATCGCTAAATCAACTTTAAAGATTTTTAGCGATAGAGATTTAGCTTTAGCGAATTACAGAATACGGCCACTGATGTAGCGATTAGAATTGAAGGTTACAAAATATATCGAAATGATATGTTGCGTAGGGGGGGGGGGGGGGGGGGTGGTAGTGTGTCCCTATATGTGGCCAATTACTTAAAATCTCGAATCGTACGTAAAATAATAAATGAGGGTATATGTGAAGCTATATTTGTAGAAGTTGAAACGAGCGCTTCTAATTCGGTGCTTGTCGGTGTTGTTTACTTACCACATGGAAGTTTCAGCTTATGTGATAGTTTTTTGGAAGATCTATCTGTTCAATATAGAAGCAGAGTATTTAGATTTTAATACAAATATTTTTGAGAATGGTGCTGAGGTGAGGAGTTACTGTAGAGACTTTAACTTACATTTAGTTCATAATAACTTGCCAACACACTTTGATAGCTATTATCATGTTACTAAATTAATGGATTTTTTCTTGGTATCTGATATACATATGGTTGCTGTGTCCGGTTAGTTTCAGGTTCCAGCTCTTAACTCGCATCATGCCTTAATTTACATTTCGATTTCTATTCAGGTTGATTATGTACCTGAATATATATTGTATAGGGATTATAAGAATATTAATTTAGCTGAGTGTGAAAGTGAATTACGGTTGGTCGACTGGAGCTATATTTATGGCATTTCAGACACCAATGGTCAAGTTTATCATTTTAACTTCATTATCTTGAACTTATATAATAAATACGTGAAAATTAGGAGAAGGAAAATTAAGAGGAGAGACAAGTGGTTTGAATGTAGAGAGGTTATTGAGGCAAGACAGCTTAGGGATCTGGCATTTAATGGTATGATGAACAAATGGATGATCGACGTTGGAAAATTGTCTGCAAATACCGCAAAAGGATGAAGCTAATTATAAGAAAGTTTAAAAGGAGAGAATGTGAGCGGTTGTTTGGCAATTAAAGTCCAAGTGAAATTTGGAACAGGTTGAAGTACGCTGGTTTTGTTGAAAAAGGAATTGGTGATACTTTTCAGGACTTGAATGTTTTAAATAAAAGTTTAATTTTACCTGAAGATGTTGCTGGAAATTATGCAATTAGATTTGATAATGTTTATACTAATGGCTTTGACTTTGGAGGGGTAGAGGAATATGATGTTTATGAGGCAATGGCAGTGATCAAGTCTAGGGCAATTGGGCCTGATGGATTATGCATTAAATTCTTACGCATTGAATTCTTACGCCTCTGACGCATATCTACAATACTATTCTTATGACTAATGTGTACCCAGATAACTGGAAGTTTGCTAGAATTGTTCCGATAGCTAAAAAGAAAAATCCTGTTAGTACTGCCGATTTCAGGCCAATAAGCATACTACCGATTTGTAGTAAGATACTGGAGATTATAATGAATAAACGCGTCGTGACCTTTATAGTTCAAAATAATATGGTATCTGCTCGTCAATCTGGGTTTTGAGCAGGCCATAGCACAATTACTTTAGTACTGGATCTAACGGAAAAAATAAGGACGAATTTGGACATTGGTTTTGGTGCGGTAGTTGTCTTTTTAGATTTCTGTAAAGCATTTGATTCTATCAATCACGCATTGCTTTTACAAAAATTGCATCATCAATATAAGTTCTCGTTGGGAGCTTTCAGATTGATTTCTTCGTTTTTATATAATAGGTACCAATATGCAAAAGTAAAGGACAACAAGTCTGAATGTGCTCGAATCTACTGTGGAGTTCCTCAAGGATCTATTATGGCTCCTTTACTATTTATGATGTTTATCAATGACCTTTATGAAACTCTGTCATTTTGCACTGCACAAAATTATGCGGATGATGTACAACTGTATTGTTGTATTGATGGTAGGACTTCTATGTCTGAATTTGTAAACTTATTTAATAATGACTTGTGCAAAGTCACTCAATGGGCTGATCGGAATAAATTAAAACTTTTATTTTTTAACCCGATAAAAACGTATGCAATGAGGTTTGGCAATTGTGTAATGTCATTGCCGCAATTAAATGTGTGCGGCAGGGACATTGAGTATGTGTCTAGCTACAAATCCCTAGGCTTCTATTTGGACGAAAGGATAACTTTTGAAAGGTATATATGTAGTATTGTGTCTAGTGTTAATTTAACACTTAGAAGGGTTAATTCTCTTGGATATTTTTTACCTCTTCATATCAGGAGGCTAATAGCTTAATCTTTGATTACGCCAATTTTTATAAGTTGGAAAGGTGCCTCTACTTCTCAACGATTGATCTGGCTAAGGGCTTCCATCAAATTGAAATGGACCCTGCTGATAGGAAAAAAACGGCATTCTCTACCGCAAACGGTCATTTTGAATTCATGAGAATGCCCTTCGGCCTTAAGAACGCCTCATCAACATTTCAGAGGTTGATGAACAAGGTGCTGGGTGAGCTTGTAGGAAAACACTGCCTGGTCTATCTCGATGACATTATAGTCTTCAGTGCATCTCTGCAGGAACATGTCGAATCGCTCGACAGAGTCCTGATAAGATTTGCAGAGGCAAATTTAAAAATTCAGCTCGACAAGTGAGAGTTTTTAATGAGGGAGGCCGAGTTTTTGGGTCACTTGCTGTCACCTGAGGGGTTGAGACCAAATCCTAGGAACATAAATGCTATCATGAAATACCCAATACCAAGGACTGAAAAAGAAATAAGACAATTTTAAGGCTTGGCTGGGTTTTACAGGAAGTTTATTAGAGACTTTGCTCGAATCACCAAGCCTTTAACATCCTGTTTAAAAAAAGGAAACAAAATAGACTATAACAATACAGAATATATTAATGCAGTTGAAACATTAAAGATTATGATTACCAGCGAACAAATTCTCTCATACCCGAACTATGACAAAATTTTTACTCTAACTACAGATGCTTCGAACATTGCTCTTGGCGCTGTCTTGAGCCAACAGGATAAGCCAGTATGCTTTAGCGAGTAGAACGCTCAATGAACATGAGCTTTAGTATTCGACCATTGAACGTGAACTTTTGGCTTTGGTGTGGGCAACAAAATACTTCCGCCCATACCTATTTGGCAGGAAGTTTTTGGTAAATAGTGACCACAACCCCCTTCAGTGGCTACATAATCTCAAGGAACCAAATACCAAACTCCAAAGATGGAAAATCAAAAATTTGTTAGAAAAAAATGTGAAATTTGTATGCCAAATAATGTAGACTTTCTTCGTTTTCAAGACGTCTTTAGACTTAATACAGTCGGGCAATACAGAACTGACGAGAGCAATGAGGGAATTAGAAAACGTAACAGAATACTCCAAGTTTAAAACTATTGTAATGGAGCTGCATCCGGAAGGGATGCACCAGGGAATAGAAAAAGTCGTTAAGGAATTTTCAAAAATATATTATTATCCAAATTATGTAAAGGAAATATCCAGAATCATCAATGCCTGCGAGTTGTGCAATTTGTGCAAATCCGATCACATAGCACATAAACTGCCTTTTAAGCTGACGCCCCCAGTATACGAAACTCGGGAGATATTTGTTATCGACTTTTGGCAATGGAATAGGGAAAACTATTTGACATGTATCGACCTTTACTCGAAGTTTGCAATGTTTGAAAAAGTCTCAAATTTGAACTGGCTAGAAACGAAACGAGCACTGTTGAGGGTGTTTAACCCTTTCGCGGACACTGACTTCTATAGACGTCAAAACAAAGCCAAAGACTTTTAGTTAATACAGCTTATTGCTTTTGTATGTGCTAGCCAGGCTCGTAAGAAATTGTGGTTGCAACATACGAGCCTTTAGTAAGCGCAATGAAATTTATATGAGTTCTGTTTTGTTTCGTAAATTTATTTTTTCAACATTCGGCAATAGCATTCGTACTTCTGATAAATCAACTAATTTTCTCTCTTTTATTCAATGTTCTTTATCTGCTCTTCGCTGACCTAGAGTAATAATTGCCTGAGTGCACAAGTGTTTACTCGCAGCATTAGTCATTCGTAGCAATACATAAAGCAGCGTTGCCAGATGGTTTAGGAAAAAATCAATGATCGTATTAAAGTAAACATGTAGGGCTAAATTCATTATGAAATAAAATTAATTTAATAGTTATTTTAAGAAAATTTTTTTGAAAACTTTTAATTAAAATATATAACGAATGCGACAGGCTTATGAATCACAATTTTTTTATACGTCAATTTCATTTATATGTAAATATTTTTACAAATATATTGACCAATGGCAACGCAGCGCAGTCCGTTATTTCATTGTGCGACGTAGACACAGAATTTACTTTTTATATATTTATACATTTTTGACAACAAATTTTACAAAAAACACACAATTATACTCTATGATACTAAAGATGCACATAAGAACATTTTTTTAAATGGCTGAGTGCGCTCTTTATTAACGGTAACTATCAAACTCATTCCAAGAATCCATAAATGATGAAGCTGAAAATGATAGTAGAAAAGCAGTAATTATGACTGATGGCTTTGATTTATTGCAGTGGTGGCGCAAAAATGAAAAATATTATACTCGGTTATGCAAATTCGCTCAGCATGTACACTCCATACCGGCAAACAGTGCTGCATCGTAACGTGCCTTTTCATTAGCGGGTAAAATTCTAACTGAAAAGCAAAGCAGGTTAAGGCCGAAGTCATTGGACAGTTTATTGTTTTTAAATCCATTCTTTAAAAATTTTCCACAAAATATTACCTAAAATGATTTTTGTTATTTTATTAAAAATAAGTTTGAATTAAATTTGCTTTCTTTTTTATAAGCTTGAAATGTAATTTTTAATTTAATGTATGTAAAAATGTAATTTTATAGATAATAATAAATACAAAACTCTAAAAACGCATTACTAGTTTTCATCCATAAAATAAATAACAAAACATACACTAAATCATTTAAACGCCTACAATCGTCTAACCTACGACAAATCATAAAATCTAGCAGCCACGTTTTCACTAAATGATGAATTTTAAATACACGAACATATACACAGAAAAAATTATTGCCGAATTATTTTCAAACAAACGCTTGTTTGAAAATTTTTTTAATTTCTACAAATTTTTTTACTGATTCAATTAAAATTTTTGTTTGATTTTTATTTAACCAACAAAAATGTTGATAACCATTCAAAAATATAATACACGCGTTATTGGTTTCAAGATTTCATAATTTTGTATGAAATATTTAACGCTTTTTAATGTTGTCGTCTTTTTGCATTTTTTTATTTGATCGTAAGCAACACTTCCTAATGTGAAATATAAGAACTACAACAAAAAACACATACAGTCTATTTTTGGACACTTTAAAAAAAGTACAACAGTAAGAAAGATGAAGAGGTTTGAAGTAAAAAAAAAAAAACAAAAAAATAGCAGGTAAAAAAACGTTTCACTCTTTTTAAACAACAGAAACAACAACAACATTATAAGAAACAAAAAAAAATTTTGGTTGGTTTCAAAGTTGGTTAAAAAAAAACCAAAATCCCGTATTCAATTTTTTCAAACTGTTTGCTTGAATACATCAAATACAATGATGACGAAAAACATATCGAGTCGGTCTGTCGCCGTTTTTGGGTTACATTTCTTCTTCATTAGCAAAGGAAAGGATACAGCAACAGTGAGTGATGACGAAAAACATGGTGTGTATAAAAAAAGACTTCGTTCAAAAATTATTCCAACAAAAAAATGAATCTCAAAGCAAGCCGGCCGCTCTGCTCTCTCTGCCATCATCTTCTTATACAGTGCCAGCTTGTGTGCGCATCATTGCTTGTGCAAAAACCTTTTTTTTTTGATTTTGAAATTTAGTATATGAATTTCAGTAAACTTTTTGTTTGATTCAGTTAAATTATTTGTTTGAAAAAATCAGTGTTTTTTTTTCAATAAACAAAATGCAAATTAATTGTTTGAATATGCGAATTTGTTTATAGGACCGATTTCAGACAAAAAATTGTTTGATTCTACAAATTTTTTGTTTGAATTACAAAAATAATTTTTTCTGTGTAATAAATGAATATGCCGTGAATTGTAGTGTACCTGCTAAGCGTCCACTGCTTACCCAATATCCAACTTGAAATATATACATACCACCCGAATAACTGTAGGGTAAATGCCATAAACAAAAGATCAAATAACGGCATTTACCCAATGACTCAATGTGTTCGAACACATGAGTCAATACAATGGTAAAGCAGATCAATCAGAATGTGAGTGACATAATTTTGATTGTCTTATGGAAATGAGTACATTCCTCACTCATGCATTCTGATTGGTCACAGCACAATACAAAGGGTAAAGCAATGATAATTCCATAATACTAAGATAGAGGCATAGATTTTAAGAATTAATACTATAAGTTAGAATAAGTAGGCAATAGGATTAAATTAGTATAAAAAGGGCAGTAGCCCACAAATAAATCAGACTTTAGATTTGAAAACGTAAAGTGGCACTTGTTGCCTTGTTGATTATTTTTAGTCTCTTAATTTGGCAGTTCGCAAGAACGCCTGACCATCGAGCTGGTACCCTACAGCTGCATAAAAATGTATTGGGCTATAGGGCAAACAGGTGAAAACAAAAATAAACACACTACAAATAACATCTTACACTACAGAATGTTGTTGTTACGAGCTGGTCGTAACACCTAAGTCGTGTAAGTTAAATACAAAGAAGTTACCGAATATGAAAATAGAAAAAACACGAAACTTAGCTTTGAGTGGTTGTGATATTGTTCATACTTTTTTCTGGGCTCTTACTACTTTATGTAGTTAACACAAGTACAAGTAAAAAGTTATTGTGTAGTATTTCATGCATGAAGCTCGCTTTGTATGAAGAACGAGCCAACGAGCCAACATATCAGTAAAAGCGAGTGCTTATGTAAAAGTATTCGAGACTAAAAATGATTTAGTAAACAGCGAGTGCGCTCGCAAGTATTATGTATTGTTGCAGTTCTTTGGTGTATAGACGTCAAAAAATGTTTCAGCAACAAAATCTTTGCAAATGAATTTTTCTATTAGAAACTTAGCTTTAAATAATTGGCAGATGAGTGCCGGTTAGCTTTGCGATAAAATCGAAGCAAATGAGACATTGAGAAAACCAAGTTTCTTTAATGCGCAGTTTTTCGTTGGGAAAAAAGATAATCGCCTAATGAGAAAATGGCCATTAGAATTGTTAAAATTTCAAGATTATAAAAACAATATATAAACATTAAGAATTGTAAAAATTTCAAGATTATAGAAAAATTTTTTTAACAACATTGCCCTTTTCAAAAAAAAAAAAAAAAATGACTTGGTGGAAAAATGTGTTAAAAGCCATACCTCTAATTTTTTCAAGTTACGAAGTAGGGAAACATGAGGGTTCAGAACACAATAATAAAGATAATCAACTAATAGAGTACATGAGAGAAAATACGGTTAGATTACAGAATAAAAATGAGAAGGAAAACCTAGATATCTTTGAAATAATTATGATAGTAACATTAGCATTGATATTAGTTGCCTACATTATAAAATTGATATATGCCTTACATAGGAGACAATAAAAAAAAAAAAAAAACAAGTTAGAGTGCTATATTCGGCTGTGCCGAATCTTTGATACCCTCCACCGACATTTCGAATGTTTTAGGACTAATATCTGTATGATGTCTATTTATTATTATAATCTTTGTAAAAACAGACATCTGCATTAAAATTTGTTGCGGTTTAGACCTATATACAATTATTGATCGACAATCAGAATCAATTTTAAAAAGTTTGAGTAGAATATCAGTTTAAGATGAACTTAAATGATTTTCAAGAGAACAAATTATATAAAAGCCATGGTAAGCTATGAACCAATCATCCCAAATTCTGCAGAACGATTTCTGGTATTAAAAAACATAAATTTCAATACAGCGGTGCAATTAGTTTAAGCGTTTGCAGTAAATTTCAAAATGCTGCTAAAATGGAATATAAGGAAAATTATGGACCGTATATCACAAAATTGCATAACATTTTTTCTGGCCATATGAAGCTAAACTGGAAGAAAGTTTACCGCGTATTTAATTATTTTACCAGAGTGGGCTTTATATGAGGCCTATGGTAAGCTATGCACCGATCTTCACCAAATTTCACAGTGTCATTTCTAGTTCTATAAAAGTGTGATGTATCAAATTTTGTTATGATAGCGTTATTTTTTACGTTTTTAGGCGTACTAAGCTGTTTTCCGGGAGTAAGGTTTATATGGGGCCTAGGGTAAATTATGAACTGATTTTCACGAAATTTCACAGTCTTATTTCTAGTCCTGTAAAACTTATATGTTCCAAATTTTGTTATGATAGCATTATTTTTTACGTATTTAGGTTTACAAAGCTGTTTTCCGGGAGTAAGATTTATATGGGGCCTATGGTAAATGATAGACCGTTCTTCACAAAATTTTAAAGTCTTATTTCTCGATCAATAAAACTGTGATGTACCAAATTTTGTTATGATAGCATTCTTTTTTACGTTTTTAGGCGTACTAAGCTGTTTTCCGGGAGTAAGGTTTATATGGGGCCTAGGGTAAATCATGGACGGATCTTCAAGATATTTTACAGCGTGATTTCCAGTTAAATAAAACGAACTGTTGCGAAATCTTATATCATTCTGTGCATTTTACCACCATTTATGTTAGTTTTTGTAACAAAATTATCAATTTTTTTTAGGTGGTGGTTCCACATTTTGATTCATAGCTCAGATCCCATTGAACCGATTTTGCTGGATTTCAATCCCAAACTGCTTAGGATAACTACAAGCAATTTGACACCAAGTTTGTTTATTTCTTTTGAGTTTTTCGAAAGTGAGCGTGTTTTCAACAGACGGACAGACGGACAGACAGACGGACATGGCTAAATCGACTTAAAATTACTCAAGGACCCAGAATATATAAAAAAGTTTCACACATAATAAAAAAGTTTCACACGGAATGACAAACTAAATATACCCTCTTCACAACTAATTGTGGTGGAGGGTATAAAAAAAAATCAACACGTAAATTTCTAAAACAATGTTTACAGAAATATTATTATTATCATTATTATTACTCATACTCTTATCTATAATTCAAAAACGTATAACCAATAATAAGAATAAAACCATTATAACCGATGTATAAATTATAAAAAAATATTAATTAATTTTTACTTATAAATAAGTCTTAGAAAATATATGGAAGAGAAATTAAGTAGCTTGAAGGAATTCTGGATGAACTTGAAAAAGAGTCCAGGGAGAACCTATACTGAAGCGACAATATTAAATAAGTTAAAATACATAGAAAATTTAAGAAACGAATTTCAACTAATTGAGTTGAAGGAAGAGGACTCAAGAAAATTCGCAATAAAATTAGAATTTTGTAATCTTTACAAGCTTATAGAAGAATATTTAGGTAAAAGTATAAAGGAAACTGTAAAAACAAGAAATACAATGGCAGCATTTAGTTTAGAAACAGTGTCTAAAGCACTCCCACTTTTTGCTGGAAACTTTGAAGAACTGGAAAGTTTCTTAATAACAGCAGAACTCATTGAGAAAACTCTTGCTGAAACAGCAAAACAAGATTTCCTACAATACGTCTACCACGCCAAATTAACCTCAGGGGTAAGAACAGCGATAGGTAGTTATGCGAAACCCGAAAACTTCAATACTTTAAAAACACAATTACAACAAAGGTACAAAAGTACAAAGACCATTCCAGAATTACAGTCCAAACTAAGCAATATTTACCAAGGGAAAACGTCTGTCAATGCATTCAGGGAAAGAATATTAACTGTAATAGACAACCTGAACAGGTTAGGAATAGAAGAACTTAGTAGTGACGCCACAGAGGCGGAGAAAAATGTAATTATCAGATTGAACTCAAAGCTTGCTCTAGATTCATTTAAGAGAGGAATTAATGATAATTTAGAGACGGCAATTTTTGCAGCTCGTCCAAAAACTTTACAAGACGCGGTAGAACTTGCGCTAGAACTAGAAAATGAAAATAAAATAACTACTAACTCAGTACAGTATATACAAAAACAACATCGTAATAATAATGATACCAGGCACAATAGCAATTTTCATAACACTAGGAATAACATTAATAACAGGAACAACTATAATTTCCCAAACCGTAGTACTAACGACTACAACTCAAACAATAATAGAAACAACAGAAATTTTGACAACTACACTAGGAATAACAATAATTTCCAAAACAGTAGAAATAACAACTACAATTCAAACAATAACAGAAACAACACAAATTCGTCTGCAAACAACAATTACAACCGTAATAATGGAAACTACAGGAATAACAACAATAACAATGGGAATAGTAATTCCAATAGAAGCAGCAACAACTACGGAAATAATAATAACAGCAGAAGAAATATACATGTAGTACAAGACGAGGGAAGCGAGGAAGGCTCGGAATACAGGGATATTCCGGACAGCCAAAATTAAGAGTATTTAAAGTTTCAAATAATCAGGGGTGTCATAGAAACCGATATTATCGGTATTGGATTTGAAACCGACAAAAAAAATACGTTGGTGTCATGAAATCCAATGTTGTCGGTTTTTTGTTCGAACTACAATTAGTGTCGGTTTTAGGTGTCACAGTAACCAATGTTGTCGGGTTTTTGTTGAAAATAAACCAAGCAGCTTACAGGTCTTGTTTTTTTATTGGAAATTAATCAAGTTGTTAAAAGGTTAATTTTTTATTTTATTTTTTTCAACAGTTAGATTTTTTCCACTGATAGAAGCAAAATAAAATTGATTAATTGGTAAAATAGTATTTTTTGCATGTTTCCGGTAGTCTCCGGCAACGGGCTGCTGCAAATTAGCAAGTCTTCTTCTCATTTTGTCTGCAAACAGCAAATATGCAACAACAGAAGCGGTCATTTTATTTATTTCTAAAGTTAAACAACAAATTTGTTTAGATTTGTAATAAATTTAATTTAATTTTTACAAAACAATAAAATTACACAATACCAATGCAATGCAACTAATAACACCTTGGCATTTCTTTCATGTTTACTGTATTACCACTTCTTATTTTCTTTTCTCTAATTTTCCTTTAATTAAAAACACAGCTTTTAACAATATTTTAGCACTAAAATCATAATTTTCAAAATTGTCAAACACATGAGCCAAAACATAAAACAGCTGATTCGAATATCGGTTTTATTTGTATTCGAAAATAACAAATCCGACTTGTTTTCATGACACCAAATGAAACCAATATTGGTTTGCAAAACCAACAATGAGCAAAACCGACTTTCATTCTATGACACGCCTGAATAACACAAATTATATAATCGCTAAGTATAAAAATGAAAATTTAACATTTCTTGTCGACAAAGGTGCCGACATATCATTATGTCGTACTAAAACAATTTTTGATGATGAACCACTAAATGTAGAGAGTAGATGCAAACTAACAGGCATCACTAAAGAAGAAATACATTCATTAGGAACAAGTGAACTTGAATTTTCCCTAGCAGACCAAACATGCAGATTCAAATTTCATCTAGTAGATGAAAGTTTCCCAATAGAGACGGACGGGATAATAAGAAGAGACTTTTTAAAAGAATACCTTTGCAAAATAGATTACGAGACATTTACAATTTCTTTGTTTACAAACAATGAAACCATAATTCTTCCTATGCAAACAAAAGCATTCGACACCTTAAAAATTACTATACCACCGCGAACAGAAATTATACTACCGTTAAAATTAAACCTTACTGAAGATTGCGTCATACTTAATAATGAATTAAAAAGCGGTATTTTTTTAAGTAATTCAATAGCACCAAAAAACGGAATGACACATATTAAAATTTTAAACACAACAAATGAGACACAAATTTTACAGGGCATTAAACTGAACACTGACCCACTTAGAAATTATGACATATTGAGTTACACAAATATAAACAGTGACGAACGTTTTCAACAAATTCTAAATGACTTGCAATTAAATAAAACTGATGAATATGCAAAATCAGAATTAATAAACATATTCAAAAAATATCAAAATGTATTTCATTTAGAGAATGAAAAATTTACTGTAAACAATTTTTATAAACAAAACATTAGAACTTCAGATAATACTCCAGTGTACAAAAAAAACTACAGACTACCCCACTCACATACAGACATAATAAATGAACAAGTACAGAGTATGCTAATTGACGATATAATAGAACCATCAGTTAGCCCCTATAATGCTCCACTTCTTTTGGTACCCAAAAAGAAAACGGAAGACAAACGAAAATGGAGACTTGTTGTAGATTTTAGAAAACTTAATGATAAAATCATTAACGACAAATTTCCTCTAACTAGACTAGAAGATATTTTGGACAAATTAGGTAGAGCAAAATGGTTTTCTACACTCGATATGAGGAGTTCTTTTCATCAAATTGAATTAAATAAAGATTCCAGACCACTAACTGCATTTTCAACACCACAAGGACATTTTCAATTTAAAAGACTTCCATTCGGATTAAAAATTTCATCTAACAGCTTTCAAAGAATGCTTACAATAGCATTATTCGGACTAGAATCTGAAGCATTTCTCTATGTAGATGATATAATTGTATACGGTTGCAGTTTAAATCATCACAATCAAAACTTAATAAGTTCTTGATAGGCTGCAAAAATACAATCTAAAATTGAATCCAAAGAAATGTTGTTTTCTAAGACCTGAAGTAGTTTACTTAGGACATTTAATAACAAAAGACGGTGTTAAAACAGATCCAGCTAAATATGAAGTTATAAAGAATTACCCAATACCTAAAAACGCAGATGAAGTTAGACGTTTCGTGGCATTCTGCAACTATTATAGGTAATTCATACCGAATTTTGCGGACATTGCGAAACACTTAAATATGCTATTGAGAAAATCAGTAAAATTCTTATGGACAAATGAATGCCAAAATGCTTTTGACACTTTGAAAGAAAAACTAATGAAACCCCCAATTTTGCAATACCCAAATTTTGACAAACCTTTTATTTTGACGACTGACGCTTCAAATTACGCACTAGGAGCAGTCCTGTCTCAAGGTGAAATTGACCAAGACTTACCAATTTCTTATGCAAGTAAATCTCTACAGAGACACGACTTAAACAAACCAATAATTGGAAAGGAATTGCTCGCAATTCATTGGGGAATGAATTTTTTCAAACCATATTTATACGGTCGCAAGTTCATAGTGGTAACAGACCACAGACCACTAATTTCCCTGTTCTCACACAAAAATCAATCATCAAAAATGACAAGAATTAGGTTAGATCTAAGCGATTACGATTTTACAATAATCTATAAGAAAGGAAAAATTAACACGAATGCGGACGCATTGTCAAGAATTGAAATAGACTCGGAAATACTTAAGCAAATGATACCGTTGGAAAATGATGGAACAGAAAAGAAAATATTAATAACCACAAGGGCAATGAAAAAGAAGAATGAAGATAATATAAAGTTAAAAGAGGCAAATAAAATAGCAAATAACGAGGCAAATAAAATTAATGGTAATGAGGAAATAGATATGAATGAAGCACGCGTGAACAGAAGTAATATGGGAAGATGCATCTCTCAGGAGTCTGATCAACTTCTAATATGGGAATGCACGTCCATAAATGATATTAAGAATATGAAAAAATTGCAATTTAATAAGTTTGAAAATATAGAAGACGTGGATATAAGAATTGAGGATAATATTGTGCACATAGGACGTGATGATAATTCATCGAAACAAGATTCGATCATGAAGAAATCACGTACCCTAAATAATAGTTATGTGAAGAAAGGATGTAATGATAATTCATCGAAACAAGATTCGATTATGAAGAAGTTACATGCCCAAAACGTACAAGATGATAATAATATGCATGCAAGATTCAGCGACAACTCAGCGAAACTAAATTCGATTCTGAGGAAACTGATATCTAAAATGAATAAAGAAAGAATAAAAGAATTAGCGCTAGCGAAGAATGATAAATTATTTAAAATATACACAAAAGAAGAATTGAAAGAAGCATATGCAAGATGTAGAATAAACAACAAAAGTCCTCAACTTAGAATATTAATATACAATGCTCCAATAAGAATAAAAGATGACATATTAAAGTATAAACTCATCGATGAATTCCACAATGCCACACACGCAGGCCACTTAGGAATTAGAAAAACGATAATTAAATTGAAACAGCGGTACATTTGGAAAAACATGAACAAGATGGTTAAACAATTTGTAAAATATCGTGACAAGTGTAACATAAACAAACAAACAAAGAACATTAAAGAACCACTTACGTTAACAAACACCCCAAACAACAGTTTCGAGATAATATCAATTGACACTGTAGGACCTCTACGTATTTCAAACGGATACCGATACATATTGACAATGCAATGCGAACTACAAAATTCGTTATTGCGCACGCAATGTCAACAAAAGATGCACTTACAACTGCCAAAACATTAGTAGAACAATTAATTTTAAAAAAACGGAAAATTTAAAGTGCTCAAATCGGACAAGGGGACTGAATTTAAAATCAAGCAGACATTTTCAACCCCTTATCATCATGAAACAATAGGTTCGGTAGAAAGAAATCATAGAGTTCTTAATGAATTCTTGCTAACAACAGCAAATGATTATGAATGGGAAGTGGATAAACTATTTTACTTTCGCCTATAACACGGCACCACACATAGACACTGGTTACACGCCATTCGAACTAGTTTATGGTAAATTACCATGTTTACCATCAGAAATCAGTAACAATGAGGAAATTAAAATCTATAATTACGATGATTATGCAAAAGAGCTGAAACAAAAACTAAAGTTTTCTTTAGAAAGAGCTAAGGAACTGACAATAAAGACAAAAGAAAAAAGAATACTAGACAATAAATATAATAATAGATTAAATTTAAACATAGGAGATTTAGTTTTAATAAAAATAGAAAAAAGAAAGAAAAACCAGAGCCCATACAAAGGATAATTAGGAGAAATGATGTAAATACTATTATAGATTATAACGAAGTAGAAAAAGAAATGCACAATAACCAATTAAAACCATACCTAGGATTAAGAACTAATGAATAAAATAAACTATGTAAAACAAAAAATATTAAACCATACCTAGAATTAAGAACTAATGAATAAAACAAACTATGTAAAAGAAAAAGAAAAACCACACCTATGATTAAGAACCAATGAATAGAAAAATTATGTAAAAACAAAAGTATAAAGATATAAAAATTATTAAGTGTACATAGATTTTAAGAATCATTAATTAAAACAACACATTATATTTATAAGAAAATTTTTAACAGTACTATGAAAATATCAAGAAAAATTACTCCCCTAATTTTTCTCTTAACGGTGAGGGTGTAGTGTACCTGCTAAGCGTCCACTGCTTACCCAATATCCAACTTGAAATATATACATACCACCCGAATAACTGTAGGGTAAATGCCATAAACAAAAGATCAAATAACGGCATTTACCCAATGACTCAATGTGTTCGAACACATGAGTCAATACAATGGTAAAGCAGATCAATCAGAATGTGAGTGACATAATTTTGATTGTCTTATGGAAATGAGTACATTCCTCACTCATGCATTCTGATTGGTCACAGCACAATACAAAGGGTAAAGCAATGATAATTCCATAATACTAAGATAGAGGCATAGATTTTAAGAATTAATACTATAAGTTAGAATAAGTAGGCAATAGGATTAAATTAGTATAAAAAGGGCAGTAGCCCACAAATAAATCAGACTTTAGATTTGAAAACGTAAAGTGGCACTTGTTGCCTTGTTGATTATTTTTAGTCTCTTAATTTGGCAGTTCGCAAGAACGCCTGACCATCGAGCTGGTACCCTACAGCTGCATAAAAATGTATTGGGCTATAGGGCAAACAGGTGAAAACAAAAATAAACACACTACAAATAACATCTTACACTACAGAATGTTGTTGTTACGAGCTGGTCGTAACACCTAAGTCGTGTAAGTTAAATACAAAGAAGTTACCGAATATGAAAATAGAAAAAACACGAAACTTAGCTTTGAGTGGTTGTGATATTGTTCATACTTTTTTCTGGGCTCTTACTACTTTATGTAGTTAACACAAGTACAAGTAAAAAGTTATTGTGTAGTATTTCATGCATGAAGCTCGCTTTGTATGAAGAACGAGCCAACGAGCCAACATATCAGTAAAAGCGAGTGCTTATGTAAAAGTATTCGAGACTAAAAATGATTTAGTAAACAGCGAGTGCGCTCGCAAGTATTATGTATTGTTGCAGTTCTTTGGTGTATAGACGTCAAAAAATGTTTCAGCAACAAAATCTTTGCAAATGAATTTTTCTATTAGAAACTTAGCTTTAAATAATTGGCAGATGAGTGCCGGTTAGCTTTGCGATAAAATCGAAGCAAATGAGACATTGAGAAAACCAAGTTTCTTTAATGCGCAGTTTTTCGTTGGGAAAAAAGATTATCGCCTAATGAGAAAATGGCCATTAGAATTGTTAAAATTTCAAGATTATAAAAACAATATATAAACATTAAGAATTGTAAAAATTTCAAGATTATAGAAAAATTTTTTTTAACAACATTGCCCTTTTCAAAAAAAAAAAAAAAAATGACTTGGTGGAAAAATGTGTTAAAAGCCATACCTCTAATTTTTTCAAGTTACGAAGTAGGGAAACATGAGGGTTCAGAACACAATAATAAAGGTAATCAACTAATAGAGTACATGAGAGAAAATACGGTTAGATTACAGAATAAAAATGAGAAGGAAAACCTAGATATCTTTGAAATAATTATGATAGTAACATTAGCATTGATATTAGTTGCCTACATTATAAAATTGATATATGCCTTACATAGGAGACAATAAAAAAAAAAAAAAAACAAGTTAGAGTGCTATATTCGGCTGTGCCGAATCTTTGATACCCTCCACCGACATTTCGAATGTTTTAGGACTAATATCTGTATGATGTCTATTTATTATTATAATCTTTGTAAAAACAGACATCTGCATTAAAATTTGTTGCGGTTTAGACCTATATACAATTATTGATCGACAATCAGAATCAATTTTAAAAAGTTTGAGTAGAATATCAGTTTAAGATGAACTTAAATGATTTTCAAGAGAACAAATTATATAAAAGCCATGGTAAGCTATGAACCAATCATCCCAAATTCTGCAGAACGATTTCTGGTATTAAAAAACATAAATTTCAATACAGCGGTGCAATTAGTTTAAGCGTTTGCAGTAAATTTCAAAATGCTGCTAAAATGGAATATAAGGAAAATTATGGACCGTATATCACAAAATTGCATAACATTTTTTCTGGCCATATGAAGCTAAACTGGAAGAAAGTTTACCGCGTATTTAATTATTTTACCAGAGTGGGCTTTATATGAGGCCTATGGTAAGCTATGCACCGATCTTCACCAAATTTCACAGTGTCATTTCTAGTTCTATAAAAGTGTGATGTATCAAATTTTGTTATGATAGCGTTATTTTTTACGTTTTTAGGCGTACTAAGCTGTTTTCCGGGAGTAAGGTTTATATGGGGCCTAGGGTAAATTATGAACTGATTTTCACGAAATTTCACAGTCTTATTTCTAGTCCTGTAAAACTTATATGTTCCAAATTTTGTTATGATAGCATTATTTTTTACGTATTTAGGTTTACAAAGCTGTTTTCCGGGAGTAAGATTTATATGGGGCCTATGGTAAATGATAGACCGTTCTTCACAAAATTTTAAAGTCTTATTTCTCGATCAATAAAACTGTGATGTACCAAATTTTGTTATGATAGCATTCTTTTTTACGTTTTTAGGCGTACTAAGCTGTTTTCCGGGAGTAAGGTTTATATGGGGCCTAGGGTAAATCATGGAAGGTCTTCAAGATATTTTACAGCGTGATTTCCAGTTAAATAAAACGAACTGTTGCGAAATCTTATATCATTCTGTGCATTTTACCACCATTTATGTTAGTTTTTGTAACAAAATTATCAATTTTTTTTAGGTGGTGGTTCCACATTTTGATTCATTGCTCAGATCCCATTGAACCGATTTTGCTGGATTTCAATCCCAAACTGCTTAGGATAACTACAAGCAATTTGACACCAAGTTTGTTTATTTCTTTTGAGTTTTTCGAAAGTGAGCGTGTTTTCAACAGACGGACAGACGGACAGACAGACGGACATGGCTAAATCGACTTAAAATTACTCAAGGACCCAGAATATATAAAAAAGTTTCACACATAATAAAAAAGTTTCACACGGAATGACAAACTAAATATACCCTCTTCACAACTAATTGTGGTGGAGGGTATAAAAAAAAATCAACACGTAAATTTCTAAAACAATGTTTACAGAAATATTATTATTATCATTATTATTACTCATACTCTTATCTATAATTCAAAAACGTATAACCAATAATAAGAATAAAACCATTATAACCGATGTATAAATTATAAAAAAATATTAATTAATTTTTACTTATAAATAAGTCTTAGAAAATATATGGAAGAGAAATTAAGTAGCTTGAAGGAATTCTGGATGAACTTGAAAAAGAGTCCAGGGAGAACCTATACTGAAGCGACAATATTAAATAAGTTAAAATACATAGAAAATTTAAGAAACGAATTTCAACTAATTGAGTTGAAGGAAGAGGACTCAAGAAAATTCGCAATAAAATTAGAATTTTGTAATCTTTACAAGCTTATAGAAGAATATTTAGGTAAAAGTATAAAGGAAACTGTAAAAACAAGAAATACAATGGCAGCATTTAGTTTAGAAACAGTGTCTAAAGCACTCCCACTTTTTGCTGGAAACTTTGAAGAACTGGAAAGTTTCTTAATAACAGCAGAACTCATTGAGAAAACTCTTGCTGAAACAGCAAAACAAGATTTCCTACAATACGTCTACCACGCCAAATTAACCTCAGGGGTAAGAACAGCGATAGGTAGTTATGCGAAACCCGAAAACTTCAATACTTTAAAAACACAATTACAACAAAGGTACAAAAGTACAAAGACCATTCCAGAATTACAGTCCAAACTAAGCAATATTTACCAAGGGAAAACGTCTGTCAATGCATTCAGGGAAAGAATATTAACTGTAATAGACAACCTGAACAGGTTAGGAATAGAAGAACTTAGTAGTGACGCCACAGAGGCGGAGAAAAATGTAATTATCAGATTGAACTCAAAGCTTGCTCTAGATTCATTTAAGAGAGGAATTAATGATAATTTAGAGACGGCAATTTTTGCAGCTCGTCCAAAAACTTTACAAGACGCGGTAGAACTTGCGCTAGAACTAGAAAATGAAAATAAAATAACTACTAACTCAGTACAGTATATACAAAAACAACATCGTAATAATAATGATACCAGGCACAATAGCAATTTTCATAACACTAGGAATAACATTAATAACAGGAACAACTATAATTTCCCAAACCGTAGTACTAACGACTACAACTCAAACAATAATAGAAACAACAGAAATTTTGACAACTACACTAGGAATAACAATAATTTCCAAAACAGTAGAAATAACAACTACAATTCAAACAATAACAGAAACAACACAAATTCGTCTGCAAACAACAATTACAACCGTAATAATGGAAACTACAGGAATAACAACAATAACAATGGGAATAGTAATTCCAATAGAAGCAGCAACAACTACGGAAATAATAATAACAGCAGAAGAAATATACATGTAGTACAAGACGAGGGAAGCGAGGAAGGCTCGGAATACAGGGATATTCCGGACAGCCAAAATTAAGAGTATTTAAAGTTTCAAATAATCAGGGGTGTCATAGAAACCGATATTATCGGTATTGGATTTGAAACCGACAAAAAAAATACGTTGGTGTCATGAAATCCAATGTTGTCGGTTTTTTGTTCGAACTACAATTAGTGTCGGTTTTAGGTGTCACAGTAACCAATGTTGTCGGGTTTTTATTGAAAATAAACCAAGCAGCTTACAGGTCTTGTTTTTTTATTGGAAATTAATCAAGTTGTTAAAAGGTTAATTTTTTATTTTATTTTTTTCAACAGTTAGATTTTTTCCACTGATAGAAGCAAAATAAAATTGATTAATTGGTAAAATAGTATTTTTTGCATGTTTCCGGTAGTCTCCGGCAACGGGCTGCTGCAAATTAGCAAGTCTTCTTCTCATTTTGTCTGCAAACAGCAAATATGCAACAACAGAAGCGGTCATTTTATTTATTTCTAAAGTTAAACAACAAATTTGTTTAGATTTGTAATAAATTTAATTTAATTTTTACAAAACAATAAAATTACACAATACCAATGCAATGCAACTAATAACACCTTGGCATTTCTTTCATGTTTACTGTATTACCACTTCTTATTTTCTTTTCTCTAATTTTCCTTTAATTAAAAACACAGCTTTTAACAATATTTTAGCACTAAAATCATAATTTTCAAAATTGTCAAACACATGAGCCAAAACATAAAACAGCTGATTCGAATATCGGTTTTATTTGTATTCGAAAATAACAAATCCGACTTGTTTTCATGACACCAAATGAAACCAATATTGGTTTGCAAAACCAACAATGAGCAAAACCGACTTTCATTCTATGACACGCCTGAATAACACAAATTATATAATCGCTAAGTATAAAAATGAAAATTTAACATTTCTTGTCGACAAAGGTGCCGACATATCATTATGTCGCACTAAAACAATTTTTGATGATGAACCACTAAATGTAGAGAGTAGATGCAAACTAACAGGCATCACTAAAGAAGAAATACATTCATTAGGAACAAGTGAACTTGAATTTTCCCTAGCAGACCAAACATGCAGATTCAAATTTCATCTAGTAGATGAAAGTTTCCCAATAGAGACGGACGGGATAATAAGAAGAGACTTTTTAAAAGAATACCTTTGCAAAATAGATTACGAGACATTTACAATTTCTTTGTTTACAAACAATGAAACCATAATTCTTCCTATGCAAACAAAAGCATTCGACACCTTAAAAATTACTATACCACCGCGAACAGAAATTATACTACCGTTAAAATTAAACCTTACTGAAGATTGCGTCATACTTAATAATGAATTAAAAAGCGGTATTTTTTTAAGTAATTCAATAGCACCAAAAAACGGAATGACACATATTAAAATTTTAAACACAACAAATGAGACACAAATTTTACAGGGCATTAAACTGAACACTGACCCACTTAGAAATTATGACATATTGAGTTACACAAATATAAACAGTGACGAACGTTTTCAACAAATTCTAAATGACTTGCAATTAAATAAAACTGATGAATATGCAAAATCAGAATTAATAAACATATTCAAAAAATATCAAAATGTATTTCATTTAGAGAATGAAAAATTGACTGTAAACAATTTTTATAAACAAAACATTAGAACTTCAGATAATACTCCAGTGTACAAAAAAAACTACAGACTACCCCACTCACATACAGACATAATAAATGAACAAGTACAGAGTATGCTAATTGACGATATAATAGAACCATCAGTTAGCCCCTATAATGCTCCACTTCTTTTGGTACCCAAAAAGAAAACGGAAGACAAACGAAAATGGAGACTTGTTGTAGATTTTAGAAAACTTAATGATAAAATCATTAACGACAAATTTCCTCTAACTAGACTAGAAGATATTTTGGACAAATTAGGTAGAGCAAAATGGTTTTCTACACTCGATATGAGGAGTTCTTTTCATCAAATTGAATTAAATAAAGATTCCAGACCACTAACTGCATTTTCAACACCACAAGGACATTTTCAATTTAAAAGACTTCCATTCGGATTAAAAATTTCATCTAACAGCTTTCAAAGAATGCTTACAATAGCATTATTCGGACTAGAATCTGAAGCATTTCTCTATGTAGATGATATAATTGTATACGGTTGCAGTTTAAATCATCACAATCAAAACTTAATAAGTTCTTGATAGGCTGCAAAAATACAATCTAAAATTGAATCCAAAGAAATGTTGTTTTCTAAGACCTGAAGTAGTTTACTTAGGACATTTAATAACAAAAGACGGTGTTAAAACAGATCCAGCTAAATATGAAGTTATAAAGAATTACCCAATACCTAAAAACGCAGATGAAGTTAGACGTTTCGTGGCATTCTGCAACTATTATAGGTAATTCATACCGAATTTTGCGGACATTGCGAAACACTTAAATATGCTATTGAGAAAATCAGTAAAATTCTTATGGACAAATGAATGCCAAAATGCTTTTGACACTTTGAAAGAAAAACTAATGAAACCCCCAATTTTGCAATACCCAAATTTTGACAAACCTTTTATTTTGACGACTGACGCTTCAAATTACGCACTAGGAGCAGTCCTGTCTCAAGGTGAATTGACTTACCAATTTCTTATGCAAGTAAATCTCTACAGAGACACGACTTAAACAAACCAATAATTGGAAAGGAATTGCTCGCAATTCATTGGGGAATGAATTTTTTCAAACCATATTTATACGGTCGCAAGTTCATAGTGGTAACAGACCACAGACCACTAATTTCCCTGTTCTCACACAAAAATCAATCATCAAAAATGACAAGAATTACGTTAGATCTAAGCGATTACGATTTTACAATAATCTATAAGAAAGGAAAAATTAACACGAATGCGGACGCATTGTCAAGAATTGAAATAGACTCGGAAATACTTAAGCAAATGATACCGTTGGAAAATGATGGAACAGAAAAGAAAATATTAATAACCACAAGGGCAATGAAAAAGAAGAATGAAGATAATATAAAGTTAAAAGAGGCAAATAAAATAGCAAATAACGAGGCAAATAAAATTAATGGTAATGAGGAAATAGATATGAATGAAGCACGCGTGAACAGAAGTAATATGGGAAGATGCATCTCTCAGGAGTCTGATCAACTTCTAATATGGGAATGCACGTCCATAAATGATATTAAGAATATGAAAAAATTGCAATTTAATAAGTTTGAAAATATAGAAGACGTGGATATAAGAATTGAGGATAATATTGTGCACATAGGACGTGATGATAATTCATCGAAACAAGATTCGATCATGAAGAAATCACGTACCCTAAATAATAGTTATGTGAAGAAAGGATGTAATGATAATTCATCGAAACAAGATTCGATTATGAAGAAGTTACATGCCCAAAACGTACAAGATGATAATAATATGCATGCAAGATTCAGCGACAACTCAGCGAAACTAAATTCGATTCTGAGGAAACTGATATCTAAAATGAATAAAGAAAGAATAAAAGAATTAGCGCTAGCGAAGAATGATAAATTATTTAAAATATACACAAAAGAAGAATTGAAAGAAGCATATGCAAGATGTAGAATAAACAACAAAAGTCCTCAACTTAGAATATTAATATACAATGCTCCAATAAGAATAAAAGATGACATATTAAAGTATAAACTCATCGATGAATTCCACAATGCCACACACGCAGGCCACTTAGGAATTAGAAAAACGATAATTAAATTGAAACAGCGGTACATTTGGAAAAACATGAACAAGATGGTTAAACAATTTGTAAAATATCGTGACAAGTGTAACATAAACAAACAAACAAAGAACATTAAAGAACCACTTACGTTAACAAACACCCCAAACAACAGTTTCGAGATAATATCAATTGACACTGTAGGACCTCTACGTATTTCAAACGGATACCGATACATATTGACAATGCAATGCGAACTACAAAATTCGTTATTGCGCACGCAATGTCAACAAAAGATGCACTTACAACTGCCAAAACATTAGTAGAACAATTAATTTTAAAAAAACGGAAAATTTAAAGTGCTCAAATCGGACAAGGGGACTGAATTTAAAATCAAGCAGACATTTTCAACCCCTTATCATCATGAAACAATAGGTTCGGTAGAAAGAAATCATAGAGTTCTTAATGAATTCTTGCTAACAACAGCAAATGATTATGAATGGGAAGTGGATAAACTATTTTACTTTCGCCTATAACACGGCACCACACATAGACACTGGTTACACGCCATTCGAACTAGTTTATGGTAAATTACCATGTTTACCATCAGAAATCAGTAACAATGAGGAAATTAAAATCTATAATTACGATGATTATGCAAAAGAGCTGAAACAAAAACTAAAGTTTTCTTTAGAAAGAGCTAAGGAACTGACAATAAAGACAAAAGAAAAAAGAATACTAGACAATAAATATAATAATAGATTAAATTTAAACATAGGAGATTTAGTTTTAATAAAAATAGAAAAAAGAAAGAAAAACCAGAGCCCATACAAAGGATAATTAGGAGAAATGATGTAAATACTATTATAGATTATAACGAAGTAGAAAAAGAAATGCACAATAACCAATTAAAACCATACCTAGGATTAAGAACTAATGAATAAAATAAACTATGTAAAACAAAAAATATTAAACCATACCTAGAATTAAGAACTAATGAATAAAACAAACTATGTAAAAGAAAAAGAAAAACCACACCTATGATTAAGAACCAATGAATAGAAAAATTATGTAAAAACAAAAGTATAAAGATATAAAAATTATTAAGTGTACATAGATTTTAAGAATCATTAATTAAAACAACACATTATATTTATAAGAAAATTTTTAACAGTACTATGAAAATATCAAGAAAAATTACTCCCCTAATTTTTCTCTTAACGGTGAGGGTGTAGTGTACCTGCTAAGCGTCCACTGCTTACCCAATATCCAACTTGAAATATATACATACCACCCGAATAACTGTAGGGTAAATGCCATAAACAAAAGATCAAATAACGGCATTTACCCAATGACTCAATGTGTTCGAACACATGAGTCAATACAATGGTAAAGCAGATCAATCAGAATGTGAGTGACATAATTTTGATTGTCTTATGGAAATGAGTACATTCCTCACTCATGCATTCTGATTGGTCACAGCACAATACAAAGGGTAAAGCAATGATAATTCCATAATACTAAGATAGAGGCATAGATTTTAAGAATTAATACTATAAGTTAGAATAAGTAGGCAATAGGATTAAATTAGTATAAAAAGGGCAGTAGCCCACAAATAAATCAGACTTTAGATTTGAAAACGTAAAGTGGCACTTGTTGCCTTGTTGATTATTTTTAGTCTCTTAATTTGGCAGTTCGCAAGAACGCCTGACCATCGAGCTGGTACCCTACAGCTGCATAAAAATGTATTGGGCTATAGGGCAAACAGGTGAAAACAAAAATAAACACACTACAAATAACATCTTACACTACAGAATGTTGTTGTTACGAGCTGGTCGTAACACCTAAGTCGTGTAAGTTAAATACAAAGAAGTTACCGAATATGAAAATAGAAAAAACACGAAACTTAGCTTTGAGTGGTTGTGATATTGTTCATACTTTTTTCTGGGCTCTTACTACTTTATGTAGTTAACACAAGTACAAGTAAAAAGTTATTGTGTAGTATTTCATGCATGAAGCTCGCTTTGTATGAAGAACGAGCCAACGAGCCAACATATCAGTAAAAGCGAGTGCTTATGTAAAAGTATTCGAGACTAAAAATGATTTAGTAAACAGCGAGTGCGCTCGCAAGTATTATGTATTGTTGCAGTTCTTTGGTGTATAGACGTCAAAAAATGTTTCGGCAACAAAATCTTTGCAAATGAATTTTTCTATTAGAAACTTAGCTTTTATGATGTGTGCAACTATTATGCTTATAACATGTTAAGCATCAATGTTGCATGTTTATAACAAAACAAAAATAAAGCAACACTAAAAGCCGTTACAAAATCACAATATTTTTTTGGGGGTTTCCCATAGACACATGACGTGTATCTATCTTGTTTCTATGAGATTTTCTTCAGTAGTAAAAAGTGTGTGTTTACGAGTAGACGCTTGAAAAAGCAACGGCTCGTAATTCTTTAGCTTGTAAGTACAGTAGTTTTGACTTAACTGCCTTTTGTTTACCTGCAATTTTGACTTAACTGCACAAAATTGATAATTTTTGGAATTATTCTTTATAATTCCATACAAGTTCCTTTTTTAAGTGCACTTTCTATACCTGCACATTTAAGATAAATGCACAAAATTTTTGGCATTTTAAAATTATTTTCATACAAAAAATCAAAGTTGGCTGCACTTTGACTTAACTGCCCACAATACATATTTTCTGGAATTATTCTTCAAAATCCTTTTTTAAGTGCATTTGGTATACCTGCACATTTTTCATATTTTTGGGCAGCTTTAAAATATTTTCATACAAAACATCAAAGTTAGCTGCACAAATAAAAATATTTGGTGGCCACTTTTTCACATAAATATCCAATTTAAGCTGTTTATAAAAATATAAATTGCAATTATTTTGTTTTTTTCAATACATTTTTATGTTCTTTGTGGATTCTCATTGTTTTTGTTAATGTTTCTTTTATATTAAATAAACATAATTGCATGTATAAAATGTTTGTTTGACGATTATGTTTAATACACAGCTTCTAAAAGAATCTTCTGATGATTATCTGACGACAAACAAAAAAATCTTAATCTGTTTTGAATTTATTTTTTGACACGCTCGTCTGTAAATCTTGGAATGAACCTTTTGGGACTCTCTGTAAGAGTCGTACAACAATTACTGAGCTACCTAAATAAGACCGTTTTTGAAGTATGAAAATGCTATTGCCAATTCAATTTTAATAAAACAAACCGGCCTAAGGATCTGTAAAAAAGGATTTTCCCACAGGATGGTGTTGATTTCGCGACCTTCAAGTTTGTTTTATAGAAATTGTATGAAAATTATAAGTTTTGGCATGAACAGTACACTTGATGCCCTGATTTATGTAGCTCAGTCATACGGCTGAGCATTTCACGAGTTGTAAAATAATATCTACATGAGTCTCATACGACTCTTGACATGCTTTTTGAAAGACTCGTTAGATAATCTCTACATACATCATAAACGATTCCCTTTACGATTAATATAAGCGTTTTTCGCTGCGTTATGGAAGAATCTCTCATAGGACTCAGCGCGTGTTACAGTTTCGCCCGTGCGAAGAATTGTCTACAATTAAAAAATGAGCTCGTCGACGATCAAAAACACTATTTGTGAGATTCCCAGTACACTCCTAGACAATTGAAAATGCTAGCTGGGTTGAAATTAAATTTAACCTTTGTCCAGCGGAAGAATTTTACAACGATAAAAGGCGGTATGGGTACAATTGTACCCTTATATACTTAACACGATATGTATGGCTTTTCCTATTAATATAATTAAATTATTCTGTTCTTATTTAATAAACAAATGATAGAACAGGCCCGTGGCTAAAAAAACTTATTTTACGTACACATGTATTCATTTTTTGCAATTCCAATCAGATATGTTTGACGTTTGGTCAGTACATACTATGTAAACAAAACTCTTATTTTGTTTGCATTGTTGTTGTTGCACCAGTGCTATCACCTTATACATATAAATACACTTGAATAGTACTTTCCCAGCGGGAAAACTCAGAAGACCTTCTTACTTCAGGCCTTTTTAAAGGCCTGCTTAAAATTTTTTTTGATTTAATTACTATTCTTACGTAACTGCTAAAGAATGCCTCATAGAAGGCCTCGGCTCTTTGGTATGAGAAGCGAGAAAAGAAGGAGTAACATTTTTTGTTTTGTTTTTTTTTTTGCACAAGCAAAAGAATTCCGATCCCTATACAAAAACAAAGTGACATATGTTGTAAATCTTTTTAGTTGAAGTGGAAAAGAGAAAGAGTCACATTTTTTGTTTTGTTTTTTTCGCCAAAGCGAAAGAATTCAGTACCTCAATTCTGTAACTTTTTGAATTTAACTACCGATATCGTTAACTAACGAGAAATCTCGGTTACTTTAACGAATTTGTTATTCTGTATTTTAAATAAACAAATATTTTTGTTTAGAAATATTGACGACAAATATCGGTAAAAATATAAGAACGTCAAAGTGAAAATTTTTTAAAATTAATAAAAAATACAACATAAATTTGCTTTATTGCATTTATTTTAACAAAACATGAATGAAAACGTGTAAATATTGATTATATTTCTAAACAAATATGTTGGTTTTAAGTCTTTTTATACATAGGGAAAAATTTCCAGGTGACTGAGCCACTCTAGCACAACATTCTGCTCTTACTTTTTATACCTACACTACTGTATGTGAAGAGGGTATTATGTGTTAGTACGAATGTGTGTAACACATTTAAATAAAGTTTCTGGGCCTGCCGTTTAGTATACCGATTGACTCAGAATCAATGTCAGAATCCATTTAACAAAACCCGTCCTTCTATCAGGATGGCTGGTTGTCTGTCCAAGATAACCTTGTGCGCAAATTACAGGTCGCAATTTTAAAAATAATTTTTTAAAATTTGGCGCATATGCGTTTATTGTCACAAGGTCGAAGCCTTTTTATAATGATGAGAAGCAGTTATTTAATTTTTATACCCCACATGAAAACTTCTTTCCGGAATAGGGTTTTGTGCCTTTTAATAGCCATCTTGTTTTATAGACATTTGAGTTGAATAAGATCCAAAAATATTTTGTCGCAACCTGCATATATCAGCAGAACAAATTTTATTAGGATCGGTCCATATTTGACCACAGCTCCCATACGAATACCCCAATAAAAAATGGAGCTTCTAACGAAGCAGGTTTGTAAGGGAGAAACATAAGGGTTTCGCCTACCATTGCGCTTACCGAAGACATGTATTTTATATGGCGAGTTCCCACTTTGAATCAATACATTTTTGACACATAAAGCGCATTATTCAGCGCACATAAATATTGTTGGATGTAACGATCATCTTTACACACTGAATGTTTTGCTTCGTAGGAAGGGAATGCCGTAGCACTTGAAATGTTATTTTTTTTTATAAAAGTTGTTGAGAGTTATTTCACTTACTTTACCGCATTTCTGTATGTCTAATTGCGTAGCGCATAATTGTGCGCTTATTTTTTTAAATGTACCTTTAGTGCTTCGCAAAATGGTAAAAATTTTTATTGGGACACTAATAATGGTAGTAGATACTTAGATAATATTTGGCACAAAAATGTCTAATGTGAATATTAACCTCACAACATATTCTTTTTGGCGGAAACATGATCACCCAAATACTGCAATGAAGATTCGGACTTGATCTACTATACTTTCTTACTTTTTTTGTGTTAAAAATTGGCTACTTTCTCTATATTTTTAATCTGTTAACAGTACATTTATTGTCGTTATTATTTAACAAGAACTTTTTTTGTGTCGTTAGCTACCGACATTTTTTGCCGATAAAAATTGTTAAAATTTCATTACAGAATAGCTCTTTACGACAACTTTCGTTAGCTAACGAATTTTGACTACTTAACGACAATTTTTTGTCGTTAAAAAGTTACAGAATTTCAGTACTGATAACGTTATAAATACAAAGTAACAAAGTAGGTGCATATTAAAATACAAAATAAAAACAATAATGTAAATCATTTTAGTTGAGTTTTGTCCACAAAGTATACAGAGATGAAAAAAGTGACGTATGCAAAATGCCTAAATCATTTGCGAGGGCAGCTTTCGAAGAAAGAGAAAGAAAACGTTTTTTGTTAGTGAAGTGACAATGCGTAAAAACAGGTTGCTACTATCTACACAAATTGCATAATCAAAACAAAAAACGCAAAAAGGGCAGCTTTCGAAGAAAAAGACAGAAGAAAACAATATTTTCTGTCTCGTGACGCCTCTGTATACTCTGTGGTTTTGTCCATTAAGGAAGATAGGTACTTGTGCTTAAAAGTTTTTTTTTATTATAGGTATACTTTTATTTACAATCTATTTTACAATATTTAGCAAATTTGATTATTTCAATAAAAACAAGTAAGAGTGCTATATTCGGCTATGCCGAATCTTATATACCCTTCACCATGGTTTGGAAAGAACAGAAGTTTATATATATATATTTAAATATATGTATATATATATGTATATTTATAAAATATATATAGTTTAGTTTTATTTAATTATTTGCACGTGATTGCGTGCTATTAAATATATTAAACGTTTAATTAATATATAGCACGTTAAGTTTTGATCGAATTTCAGTATTTGGTCATACCGACATCTTAAAGTATAAAATTACCATTTACTTTGGTGATAAAACTTGTAGTCGGGAAGTTCTATGGTTCACGAAAATAGGTATTAAAAAAAAAACTATATTTTTGACATTACTTTTTTTCTAAGTTTCCGAGTTTTTCTAAAGATTTCCGATGTTTTGATATCTAAAACATATGAATAGGTCATAATATTTGGCAGATTTATACACCAACGTGCTTAAAAATAATATTTCCATTAAATTGGCTTTTAGGCATATATATATATATACCTACATATGTGTACATATATTTAAGCAAACTTAATTATAAAAAAAAACAAACTTAATTATAAAAAGAGTAACTTTTGGGATTTCAGTATTTTGATTATAACTCAGCCATTTTTTAACCGATTTGACAGATTTATATACCGACGTGTTTAGCAAGAAATTTACCATTTATTTGTGTTATAAAACTTGGACTCGGGAAGATCCATGGTTACCGAAAATGGGTATTTAAAAAAAAAAATTTGGTCATAACTTTTTTGTATCTGAACCGATTTTCCCGAGTTCTTTATAAAATATGTTCTACTAAAAATTTCCGATATTTTGGTATATAAGTCATATCCATAGGACATATACAGCCCTAAAATTTTGGTTTTTATACAATTTTAAATTTTTTTTGTACGGGAGGTACCACGCCCACTTCTCCAATCCCGCCCACATTTTGTAGGGTGGTGTGTATTGACAACCTAAATGTGTGTACCTAATTTGGAAACTTTGGCTCTTACCGTTCTCCAGATATACAGAAAAAAGCAACAAAAATACAACAACAACAAGGGATTTTTGGAAAAAATTAGAGGCAGTCGTGGTTTTTTGATCATATCTCAGCCATTTGTGGACCGATCTTGCTGAATTTCAATAGCACGAAATGGTGGACTATATGTGACATAAATGTAAAACAACCTAGCCGCTATCATGTCTGGTTTTCCCGGAAAACACATATCAAGCGTAAGACGGACAGACGGACGGACGGACAGACGGACGGACAGACGGACGAATATCGTTAAATCAACTTCTCTCCTCATAAGGACCCAGAATATATATACTTTATAGGGTCTAAGATCAATATTGTAGAAATTACAAACGGAATAACAAACTTATATATACCCTTTTCCACCTGTGGTGAAGGGTATAAAAATAGGTATCACATGTGTTATTAAACCACAATTAGTTAAATAAAATATATAAACATACGTTTCTAATTTCATTTGTAAGGAAATATTCCTTAATGTTTTAGACTGATAGCCCTTCAATATGACCTTTAATGCATTTGTAGTGAATGGTCTGAAAGGCCTTTTAAGAGCCATTTATTGAAAGGCCTTTTAACATACCTTTCTTAAAAACCCTTCAAGATAACCTTTTTGCTAAGGCCTTTTGAAAGTCATTCTCTGGAAAGCCTTCTTAGAGCCATTTATTTGAAGGCCTTTAAGAAGCTCTGGGGAAGAAAGGAAAGCGGAAGGCCTTCTCCGCAATGACAACGCGTGTAAAAAAGATATGAGTATGGAATGGAGCGAGAAGGCCTTGTTTATCCAAAAGAAGGGGTACAGAGGCCTTCTGGAAGGCCTCCGTACTCCTTCTTTTTCCCGCTGGGTTGTTGTGATAACATACAAACAGGGGAATATCCGTAAAGTAAAAACAAGTAGTAGAAAAATTGAATACCAAAAAATCTAACTCTCACATTAGTATCAGTGTGTCTTATTGACTTGCGTGCGTTGTAAGAAGATATTTCGGTAAATTATTTTGATTTCTTACTATGAGTGGTATTGAAACGGAACAACGCAACCGCGTTTGTTGGTAACCGTTATATCATCAAATACTTATTTTAGGAAATTGATACATAAAGAAATTTTTTAAAATTTTTACAAAAGATTTACATCCGATGAAATAAGGCAACTAATTGAACATTCTGATGATGAAGAAGATCCCTTTGTTGCATCCGACGACGACTCTTATTTTCCACGTGTAGATAATGACGAAGAGTCAGATGTTGAACCTGCAATTATAATAGAAGCTGGAGAAGAATATGACTCAGATGAAAGTGCTGAAGATGAACTGGTAACTCCAAATATAGGCAGTGTTTTGATCGGTAAAGATGGAACAAAGTGGTATAGTGAACCAATACCTAGCGCACAAACCAAATCGCGTAACGTTTTGCTTCAAAATGGTGGACCTGCATTGAAAAGTATTCTGTTTACAGAAAGAGATCTTTTCAAGCACATTATAACTCCTGAAATGTGTGACATTATATTGAGGGAGACAAATCGAAAAGCTAAAAGAGTTTATGATGCTAATTCTTCTGCGCAGTCATCTCAAAAAGTCTTTCAGCCATTCACTGCAACTGAGTTCGATGAATTTTTGGGTATTCTAATTGCAGCTGGTGTACAAAGAGATAACAGAACCAACCTGGATGATATGTGGAATGCAGATGCTTTACCTCTTGTGCGTGCAGCAATGTCTCGAGACCGCTTCAAGATGATGCTAAGATTTGTCCGATTCGACAACGAAAATACACGTGCAGCGCGAATACAAGAAGATAAAGCTGCACCAATTCGGGATATCTGGACAATGATGAACAAAAATTTAGAGAATGCGTACAAACCATATAAGTGTATCACAGTAGACGAACAATTTTTTCCTTTTAGAGGCCATACCAAATTTACTCAGTATATACCTTCTAAGCCGGCTAAGTATGACATAAAAATATTCTGGGCTTGTGATTCATCAAATTCCTATCCATTACATGGTCAAATTTATACCGGAAAGCCGAAAGACGGTCCAAGACAAACAAATATTGGTGAACGAACTGTGCTGGACTAAGTTCAACTGTATAAGGGCTCTGGAAGGAATGTGGTTACAGATAATTTTTTCACATCCTTACAATTGGGCAAGGTCTTAAGATCTTGGAACATGAGTTTAGTTGGTACAGTAAGAAAAAATAAAAAAATTTTACCCAGCAATATGCAGCCAGCAAAGGAAAGGCCTATCAACTCCACCAACTTTGCTTATAACAGTGATGCCCCAATCTGTTCATACGTGCCAAAAAAGAAGAAATCGGTGATACTACTATCAACTATGCACATGACAGGAGAAGTAGAAAACACGGATGCTGCTAAGCCAGAAATTATAAAATATTATAATAAAACAAAAGGTGGAGTAGATGTCACGGACAAAATGTTGGGCGAATACACCGTTAAACGACGAACAAAGCGCTGGCCTCTAGCATTATTTTATAACATGGTTGACGTTGCTGCTTTGGCCTCCTATATATTATATAGAAGCCACCACCCAAACAGTATATCAAAAGATCAACGACGAAAGTTCTTGAAAGATCTTTCAAAACACCTATGTATGCAATCAGTCAAAGACCGTAGTGGCAACAAACTTATAACAGGTAAATATTTTATTCGAAGTGCTATAGAAATGGTACTTGGACGACCTATAGTGGCAGCACAAGGTCCAGAAATTGGTTCCAAAGTACCCTTTGGTAGACGGGGAGCATCAACGGTGGTTGGAAGATGTTATGTTTGTCAATGTGAGACACGCAAACAACGTAAGACTAGAAAGGCGTGTGCAATTAACAAAAAAAACACAAAAAATGGTGCAAAGGAGATTGTGCAGCTAAGTCAAAATTACTGTATATATTTTTTTGTAACTTTTTTGCTGACGAAATCTACTGATAAATTTTTTTTTTATGTGTAAGGCATTGAAAATGGCATTGCAAATCAAAAGAAAAAATTAGAAAAGTTGTTTGCTGAAGCAGACTCTAGTGAAAGCTTCTCTGAAATAGACTCAGATTCATCTGGTCCATTTGCAGATGACGGAGAATATTCTGGGAAAGATCCAAATTATATACCAGAAAGAAGAGGAATTTGTTGAACCATCTGATGAAACTGCAGTTAATGGTGGGGAAGTAAATTTAGATAAAAATGAAAAAGTGTCGAAAATGCAGATGAAGATAATTGGATTTCTGATACTGAAAGTATCCCTGATTTTCAATTTGATAAAAGTCAAACAGGTATACAAATTTCATTACCTAAAAATCTATCACCAGTCGAAGTATTTTCCAAGCTTTGGACTCCTGATATTGTTCAACTTTCGTTGAATGTACCAACAAATATGGGCAAGCCCTTTTTCAAAACTTAGGAAAAAGGACATGAAATTCACGTTATAAATCATTGGAAGATACAAATGAAACAGAAATTGGAAATTTTTTTGCGCTATGTTTATTGCAAGGGCATCTTAAGTTCCCAACAATACGGAAAATGTTTTCCAAAGATCCCTTGTACTACTACCCAGTATTTTCTTCTGTTATGTCTGGAAGCCTGAGTTAAAGAAATGTAAGAATCGATATGGAAAGGAAAAAATAAAGCGTGTTGAAATAGAAGGATATAACAGTAATATGGCGGGTGTGGACAAAAGTGATCAAATGGTCAGTTACAATTCATGGCCGCGAAAGACCATACGGTGGTATAAAAAAGTTATTTTCCACCTCTTAGATCTCTGTGTCTATAATTCTTTTTATATATATAAAAAACACACTAAACGCTCAATATCTTTTTTACAATATAGAGAAGAAGTAATTTATTCACTTTTAGGAATCAACATGTCTTTGTCGAGGGCAACTACCCAATTAAGACCTGCTGATTCAATACTTCGATTAAGTGAATACCAGCATTTCCAAGAAAAGATTCCATGTAATGCAAGCAAAAAGAAATCTAGTTTCTTACGCTGCAGATGGTGTGTGAAGGAAAATATTCGACGAAAAACCTCATACCGTTGCAAGACCTGTGACGGAAAACCTCCACTTTGTCGTTCTTCGAAAAATGGCATATTAATTAAAATTAATTTTATTGTTTTTATTGAAATTCTTGTATTTTGGTTTTTATAAGTTTTATATTTTTTTTTACTTTATGAGACTGAATTTTAAGAATTTGTAGTGGTTTTTTTTTAGTAGTTTTATATTTTATGAAAGACTGAATTCAAAAGATTAAATTTATTTTATTTTATTTTTTAACTTAAAATTTTGTTTTATTTTCTAAAAGACTATAAAAAAGATAAAACTGCCTTCGACGTATATGAACGTCATGTGCATCATCATACCACTTTATTTACGTATATCAAAAATGACGTCTATATCCGTCTGACGTCAAATTACGTCATGACGCAGCACATCAATTCCAGAATACAAGCAGAGTCATGACGTTTATGAACGTCAAATATTAAACACTATTTTTATTCTATAGATCGATTTATTTTTTTCAATTTCCAGTAATTTGGTGTTTTCAGAATTTTTCTATCCTACCATATAAGGAAGATACTGCAAGTGTCCCACGAGAAGTCCACTTAAAAATAAGGTGTCCGCGAAAGGGTTAATGTTATGGGACCGCCGAAAATTTTAAAGATCGATCAAGAACAGGGTATGAATAATGTGAACATTAGACAATGGTGTGAACAGTTGAATGTAGTTTTGGAGATTACCACTGAACGAACTGAACTGAACGAAAAATTACGGATAATAAATACATCAGGTGATAAAGAGTTAACTTACATGAGCGTCGAACAAGCTGTGTTTACCTACAACCACAATATCAACCACTTTAGTACCGGTGAAAAGCCATACAACATGTTTTATAATAAAACCCAACCGTTGATAGACATGCAACACAAAAAGACAACTAGAATCAATAATGCAAATTCTAAAAGAATTGAGAATCCGATTAATTTAAAATATATCAATGCAGAGAATAAAAGAAAAAGGTTAAATAAAATAAGTAATCCATTTAAAAGGGCAGAAATATTGAAAATCAAAATGATGGAGAACATTTGTGGTAAAATTTAGGGATAGAAATGTTAGAAAATATAAATGTAATTTTAAGAGAAATAGAGTAACGAATATTAATGATTGCAGGAATCAATTTGAAAGCGTATCTTCGGAAGAGAACCCCGGAACATCCCACTCGAATTAGAATTGCCGCAATGCTTGTCATGACCATGGTCTTGTTTGGTTGATACCAGGACTTGGTGCTTAAAACTATAAAAGTTGATAAAATAAGAGATAATTCCGGCTTTATTGTTATCAATCAGGGAGAGGTTGCGATTCCTACTGAATATACTAATCAGGTCGTTGAGATTAATACAACCGAACTGGAGAACTCCTTTAATCAGGCGCGGATTCAGGGGGGGGAAATAAGGAAATTTCCCCCCCGTAAATTATAAAAATATGTTTTGTTAATTTCGATAATACAAGAATTCCCAATAATATTTTTTTTAATGTACAAAAATACCAGCAAGGTTTTTTTTGTTTTTTTTATGGAATCTCTAACGAAATTTTCAATAAGTATCCATATCTTAATCCTAATAGTTATTTATTAGATATTTCCAAAGAAACATCTAGTTTACCGTATTCAATTACTTATTATTCTACATTCAATCCCAGCAGGTGCTATCTATATCGAAAGAGTAAACGTTTGACTTGATAATGCGGTTGAATTATTAATAAGCCTTAGTAAATGCAATATTTATGTGTGTATGTGTTATATAAATCAAAATTCTATTCGATAATTTTTACCGAAAGCACGGATTTGTCGGGGAAAAGCCAGACTTTAAGATATTTCAACATACAACAAAAAAAATTTAGGGAAGAATTTATTGGCTTTTTTGTAAACGCATTTGAAGAGGCTTCAAAAGATATTGATGACGTTGATGTGTCTTCTTAAAGCTTTGACAAATTGTGTAGGAGATGGAACAGATGGGTGTCCTCTGATGTCAGCAGAAAATGGAGCTGTTCAAAATTTCTGGAAAAGCGACAAATGCGAAACAAACGCCTTGCTATTCCCATAAATCGGACAACTCAATTTCTAAAAGCAATAAAGTGCCACTAATACAAAAAGTTGTATCATTTGTTTAAGAAACGACAAAATTTTTTAAATATAATCATCCCATGTGAAAAACAGTTTAAGCAAAGTATTTGGGAGCCAAACTATCTTCATTATGCGTCTTTGCAACAAGTGTACATCATATTAAATATATATTTATATTAAGGAACTCACTTAGTACTTTTAAATTTATTTGCGGAATATACATATTAACTGTGATACCTATTGCAACACAGCCACTTAGTATCATTTTACAAAAGCAAGATCTTCAAAAAGGATCAAGTCTTATCAAAATTTTAATCATGTGCCTTGAAGAAAAAAGAAATAAAGCCGAAGAACAATTTAAAGCGATTTTTGAAAAAGTTAAAGTTATTTGCGTTCAAATCGAGGTTCCTATCGAAGACAAAATTTGAACGAAATAATCACATCCAAAATGTTGAAGATTTCTACCGAGTTGTAGGTTTCATTCCTCTTATTGTATTTATTTTAAAAGATCTCAAAACACCTTTCCCAATAGATATCCCAAATATATTGAACACACCTAAACTTCTACCTCAAAGTGTAGTCAAGTCATACACAGATACAAATCTGTTAAAACCACAACTAGCGGATGAGCTGATTATATTTGATAAAAGAGATAAACACCAGAGAACAGCTTTATACAATTGAAAAAAAATCGCATTTAATCAACAGCAACAAATACACTCGCTTGCGGTCATACAATGAAATTTCCTCAACCGCAAATATTCGCTGCTGGTTTGCAGTCATTCAAATAACGCACATCGTGCTTTGTTATTTATACAATCGTTAGCTTCGTTTTTTAATAAAGATGTTTTTGTGTTCGGTTCGAAAATTATTGTTTTGGTACAGAAAAAAAAATACAAACAAAAAAGCCAGAAATCAAGCAATCTTACTCATGGATTTATTCAGCATTAACTATGTAGTACAAGAAAAAAAATTGAAATCAAACTAAACACACATACATATGTAGGTACACACAATTTCCAAAGAAACAGCCTTTTTTTCATTTTAAAAAGTACAGTAGGAGTAGTAGTAGGTATGTACAATGTATTTTTGTTATTGTTGTTTTTATTGTTGTTAATTTGGAAAAAGCGTCTCATCGAGTGGTTTATTGTTGTTGTTAATGTAAACAAAAGTATAAGAATGTGTTCTTTTGAATTTACTCAGTTGTGTTATATTGCGTAAGCAACAAAAATGCCAAATAAAGCACTTTCAATAAAAAACGAATAAATGCAAAAATAAAATGTGTACGAAAGGATGTAAAAATTACCAACTTTGTTTTGCATGTATAGAGTTATTGTAAATTTTAGCGTATGAATAAATCAACAAAAATAGTGAATTTTGAGGTTCTCTGATAAACACCTACTTAGATCTAAACTTGAGACTGCTCTATCAGATAACGTTGTAGATGCTTTAATAAACTGTGATGAATATCTTCCCAAATCTAAGAAAAATATTTAAAATTTTCGTTTCAATGCCCGTCAGTAAAGCTACGAGCGGGAGGTCATTTCCTACCCTTCGTCGAATAAAAACATGGCTCGGATCAACAATGACAGAATATAGACTGTACTATCTAAATTTTTCCTCACAAGAAAAACATAAATTTCTTATTTAAAAAGAGAAATGTATATTGAACTGATCTTATATTTTTTTAACCTTTTTGTTGAGTTTTTTTAATTAGGGTAATGACTTTTTTTGGACAACATTTCTTTATTCTATCACGCGATGGGCAATTTAGTGTTGATAATGAAAATAATTTTTTTAGGCAAAAAAGTTTCCTCACCAAATGCAATTTCTAAAGCTCCTTTTTTTAATTTCCATACACATTATATATGGTACATTTATTGTTTGTATATGCTATATTAGGGTGGTCGTTAACTGTATGGATCAAATTTTTTTCTATTTTTCCATGCTCTAACCCCCCAATTCGGTGGGTATTGATAAAAAAATAACTCAAAAAAATTTTAAGGACGATCGGCGAAGGCTAAGCCGTCCCTCAAGCCCGCCAAAGTTTGAGAAAAATCGTAAGGTCCGACTTGTATGACTTATATTTAGGAAAATATTAATTTTACATAAAAATCGTTTTCTAAGAAGTTGTTGTTAGTAAAGTTTCCAACAACTTTTGCCTTAACAAGTTTTCTCTAAAACTCATATTGAACAAAACCTAATTAAATAAAAAGTAAACAGCAGCATTGATGCGAATTTTTTCTTTAGAACTGTTTTTTCTTAAACACGTCAATTCAGCTTTAATATTTGTGTTTGTGTGCGTATGCTTAAAAAAAAATAGTCAAACGCATATCATTTGTTTCTAACGTACCACGGTTGATAAAGTTGGTGCAAATGTACTTTTTTGATACAATTCAAAGCCAAAAAGTACGGTGGTACCGTTAAAATCAAAAGTTGGATTTATTTAGGTCTCACTCGCCAATTTGGTGGGTATTGATAAAAAAAAAACAACTTAAAAAAATTTTTAGGACGATCGGCGAAGGCCGTCCCTCAAGCCCACCAAAGTTTGAGAAAAATTATAATTTAACATGAAATCTGACTTTTATGTTTAATAAATTAGAAAATTTTAATTTTGTAGAAAATTTGTTAACAAGTTTTTCTTTATCTCTTAGTAAACAAAATAAACTGAAAATATCGAATAAGCCACTAAAAAATCTAATTTTTAATTCATTAAAGAAACGCATTTTCTATGAATTAGTTTAGTTGAAAAACATTTTTATTATTTATTTAAAAAAAAAAACCGACCATCCGGGCACCTGGCGTTTTACCCTAATTTGGGTACGCTGAATTCAGTGGTGCTAACCGTTTTTTAGGTTAGCTCTTGTTTTCAAAATTTCGAAAACGGAGGAGGTTGTACAGCGTAACTCAAAAACGGTTTAGTTTATAAAATAAACTAAAAAAAAACGAAATTCCACAATAATATTACCTTTAACAATTGTTATAGGTTTTTCTAATATGCGTAGTGGTTTTAGAAACCAAATTTGTTTTGGCAATGGGGACAAAACAAATTATGTGAGCTTGGTCATACATTTGACCCAACTACGGGCAATCTTAGCGCTGCAGTGGCCAAATTTAAGAATTATATTAAACCAGCATATTTGTATGGGAGCACCCCTAAAGGGTGGAGATATAAGGCAAGTATGTTTTAAGAAAATGTTAAGCACAAACAACTAATGAAGGTCCGTCATATATTTAATCCCCCATGGGGCCGATTCCTTGGCAGTTCTGGGGTTTTTTCTTCAATATATTTCTAGTCTGTGTTGACAATTTTATATGAGAGCCCCCTTAAAGAATAAAGAAAGCGTGCAGGTATGTTACAGCGTTGAAAATGAGAAAACCAATATCGTACTTACGAACTTCTAAAATCGTACTTTTTCGACCCCAATAGTAATAAAAAATTTTTTTTATAAAAGAAAACGACTTTTGTTTCGGTAACATTTGAAATCATTGGTACATACGGTTTATTTTGTTCCTTTGTTTTTATAATATTTTGGCATGAAGGCTTATATGCTGCCGCTGATACTTGATTTAGAATGTGGCATATGCAATCGTCCAATGATCAAGTGCAAAAATCTATTCACAAGAGCAAAGTTAAGTGTTTTTGCAAATGGTCTTGCAAAGAGCAAATGCAAAATATCATAGCTGTTTTGTTAAATCCAACAACAAAATACACAGAGTTTCCTTAAGATTTCATAAAAACGCTACGAAATTTTGCATTTGCACTTTGGCAAAACCATTTGCACCAAACACTGAAATCCGTTTATATTCATTGGACAGTAAATACGAGTTGCCATTTTATATCAATTATAAATATTTAGGTTTGAAAAATTTGGAAATAGTACCAAATGAGTCACGGGGGTACCACCGTACTTTTTGGCTTTGAATTGTATCAAAAAAGTACAATTGCACCAACTTTATCAACCGTGGTACGTTAAAAACAAATGATATGCGGTTGACTATTTTTTTTTTAAAGCAAACGCACACAAACACAAATATTAAAGCTGAATTGACGTGTGTAAGAAAAAACAGTTCTAAAGAAAAAATTCGAATCAATGCTGCTGTTTACTTTTTATTTTAATTGGGTTTTGTTCAATATGAGTTTTAGAGAAAACTTGTTAAGGCAAAAGTTGTTGGAAACTTTATTAACAACAACTTCTTAGAAAACGATTTTTATGTAAAATTAATATTTTCCCAAATATAAGTCATACAAGTCGGACTTTACGATTTTTCTCTAAAAAAATTTTTGAGTTGTTTTTTTATCAATACCCACCAAATTGGCGAGTGAGACCTAAATAAATCCAACTTTTGATTTTAACGGTCACCCTAATGCTATATATTTTAGCCCCCATATTCATAAATGATTATAAAATTTAATAAGCGTTTATTAAGGAAAATTTCCACAGAAAATTTGGTTTTCAAGCCTTTATTAAATTTAAAATATTTTTATAAATACAGGCATAAATACATAAAATAAGCAACTGTATAACAAAAATGTAAAGCTATTTTTTTGGGTTTAATGAAATAAATTTTAAGTTTAAAGTGCGAGTTGATTGTCCTAATGGAAAATTATCTTTAAAAGCTCGTTCCGCGCATATATTACTACGCAGCTGAAAATCACTGTTTCATATATCCGCCAAACAACTCATCTATCACAACATCTATCATTTGCCATTAAAATTTAGTTTATTAAAAAAACCGCGAAATAGAGTAGCGATTTTTTTTGAACCCTTCTTCCGTACAAATGGTAAGATCTTGTTATATGCATGAAATTATTAGATAATACTTAAAATCTTATAATTAAATGTTAATTTTGTATGGTAAGGAGAAAAATTTAAATTCAAAACTTTATCGCATTTGGTGCGGAAACTTTCTTCACGATCGCGAAAAAGTAATACATAATTTTACAAATACAAATTTTTCGCGGTCTATACGGCTATGCGATGAAGAATTTGATATTCGCAAAAATTGCAGAAAGTACTTACCCTAATACACATATTGTTTTTAATAAACTTTAAAAAACAAATTTTTTACATACAAAATTTCGCCCCCCCCACCCCCCCCCCCTAAGGCTCAAGCTGGATCCGCGCCTGCCTTTAATGAATTGTGGAATGAGTACAACGGTCATGAGTATTTACGGTCTGCCATCATAACCAAATATCTTAATATGGCGGATCAGGAGAAACAGTTGTTCATCAGGAGGCGCAAACGAGGTCTTTTTAATGTATTGGGTAGTGGTCTGAAGTTCTTTTTTTGGAACCCTTGATAGTGGGAGCCGAAGATGTCAATTTGATGTGCCTGGTAAGCCATCAAATTGTCATCGAGTGCCTATGTCCCACCTCCGCGTGGTGGCTCCCGGTAACTTCTGGATATTTCCAGTTGGCTAAGTGGACAGGGTTATACAGGTCTGTGTAATCAAACTGCCCTTCGAAAAAGAAGGGCAGAAAGATACTTTGAGGAATTTACCTCATTGTATAGTGATTATTGTCCTAGAACAATGGTCTTCGGCTTTTGAAGAGACGATGGGGTCTGTACTCCATGCGTAGGCAAGCAGAGACGTATATGACTCAAATTATCACACTACTCTTCCAAGGAAGTTTAGTAAAAATACCTTGGTGTATTTCAACCCTGGTATAGTGATCATTTGAAAAATTGATGAAGTTGCTCAACTTTGCTTACCCGTCTAGCATGTTCAGTTAGATGGGGTGTCGGTTGAGTCAACATTGAACAGGTTGGAGTTATCCCTGGATCCGTAAGGTGACAATTGACTTGTGATTGGTCTTGGATTTATCCTTGACCCAGGTGTACTGGCACTCCTAGTGAGTCTCATACGACCTAACAGAGCGTATGCTGCTTGATGGCGTCACTGAAACCATCGAAAGCTAGAGTTCGTTTGGTCTGGATAGACCAAATTCACTCGAGGTCTGACCTAAGGACTTAAACAGTAGGCACTACGGGAGTCAGCTGCCCCTGGCGAAAAAGCTGGGCTGACGGTGGTTGAGGTCTCTGTTTAGTGGGCTTCTGTAAGGAATGCTTCCTGTCTTTCAGGATGATTGCCTTATGGGAGTCGATGCCCTTTGGAGGGACGCTATTCAGAGTACACGTAGTGGCTGTGGTTTAAACCCAAAGTCGCGGGTAGGAACTCGCTCACGTAGAAGTCTGATTTTTCACCTTCGGGGAGAGTTCGGGCTGTGAGGGATTCCTGGGTGCTGTTGCTATTCGACAGATGCTGCGGAATTCAATAAGCAGCGGAGGTTAGATAGCTCCAGTTCTCAAACAAGGGACGAATGTGTATTCTTCGACGGGTTTACACATTCAAAGTTGCTACCTGTGTGTGCAAATGAATTCTAACTCACTCAGGGGCATTTGGTAAGTGCTTAATATTAACTCACCAGATGGTTTGGTTTGGACCACGTGAATCTATAATCGAACCCTTGATAGTGAGGATAGGGAGACAATAGAAGAGTCTATAATTGACATAAAAAATAGAATTGATAATGGCGACATGAATACCAATACTATCGTTGAACACGTAAACGCTGGAAATGCACTGTTGAATGAACTAAGAAATTCAACAAATACCCTTCAAAATTCACTCGTTACTAAAATTATTGCTGACACCTTTATTGATAACGTTAAAACTTCCTTGGAACATGTTCAGGATATTCAGATGGGGATACAATTGGCTAAATTGGGCATCAATAATCCGAAACTTATTGATATTAAAACTATGGCTGAGTTCCTAAACATCATAATACTTTGCAGTCAAAGTCAAAAAAGTATCATAGAGTTTAACTATATCTAGTTTGATTATTTTGTACGCATCGATATTGTTTTTAGTGAACTTTGGTACAGATAACATTGTAAAATTTTTCACTGTTGCTTGGTAAGCACTTAAAAAAGCGAGTTGCTTTGCAACTGATGTTTTGGAACTCACCCTATATCACACTTGACTGCAGAACAATTTGAACTTATTAGAACCTCAGTTTGGATTAAAGAAATTTCGGTATATTTTGTGGTAACTGTCCCTTAAAATTTGACGGCGTATCCTAGATTTAAGATATTACCAACCCCTGATAATGATAATCAAGAGCTAGTATTAAGTATAAGCGTAGATCTTGTGAAGAAAAATGGAAAAATGTTTGGGTTTGAAAACCTGAAAATTAAACCTTTATATAACCCATGTTTGGAGAATTTATTGAATGACGAATTATCTAATTGTACTTTTAAAACAAATGAAGAAACAAGTATATCTTTTATACCACCCAATATGGTGTTAACTAAAAATTTACAAATAACAACCATAAGCCAGAATTGTAACGATTAAAATATGTATATCAATTGTTGGAAATAATTTATTAACTTTTAGTAATTGTAAACTTAAAAATGGATCTTTTGAATCCGAAAGCAAAATATATAATCCACATACAAACATTGTCCCATTTGTAAAAACATCCGAAAATTTTATTAAAAATAATAAAGATTAAATAACCAAAATAGAGTTAAGAAATAATTATCATAAAAATTATGCAGTAAAGGGAACTTATTATATTATATTTGCTATTATTGTAATAATATTAGTTATAATGATACTACAAAAAACCAAGTTCCTCAATATTGTTCGAAACAAATAAGTGAAAAGGATCAATGAGGCCTAGAAATTTCTAATGAAGGGAGGAGTGTCATACATAACATAAAGGGTATTCATTTCAAAATTTTTTTGGTTGGAAAAATGGAAAAAAGGAAAATTACACCTAATTGACGTGAACGGTATTTTTTTTAGTTAAAGGTACAAAACTGTCAAAAACAAAAATCTGTCATATAATTCTTGGAAGTAATTGATATTTTTCAAGATGCCAAATAAAAGAGTTAAAATTAAATTAAATGATTATTTAATTGTCACGTCATTTTTAAGTTCTTTTTTTATATTTTTTTGTGTAGAATTCATTTTTAATTTAGTTTTGAAAAACGACGTTTTAAGTAATTCATTTTTTTCATTATAGTTTTAAGTAAAATATATTTTCTTTTTAAATAAAGAATTATTATTGTTTAAAACTTCAAACATAGAGTCTATATTCAAGTTATATATATTTATATATAGAAAATCCGCTCTTCGCTGGGATTCAATCATTAAACAAAAAATACCTCAACATTAGCATGTAAAAGATCTCGGTATACATCTTGATCGATGTTTAACATGGGAATGCTATATACAGAACTGTCACAGATATAAAGGAAGTCGAAGTAACTCTTGTTTCTCCAAAAAAGAAAATTTAATTTAAAGAAGCTAATGCCCCTATTGCGGTTCTCCACTTTTGTAACAGTTTGGTTATCTTTGATAAATTCACATTGCCATTCTCAACTCAACTGGCAGTTGGCTATTCAGTTGTGTATCTGTTTGTTTAGTGGTATTGCCGTTTTCAACTTTGTAAAAGTTTGGTCGACAAAAATGTTAAATACACACAACTGCTAAAAAGTAGTTGTGTTATTAGCAGTTAAGTTTATTTTTTTTAAAATTTGGTTAAAATCAAAAACAAAATGGAGAAATCGTATGTATAAATTTTTGTAATAACTTTTTCGTTTTTTTTTAATTTTATTAGTTTGAAAATAAAAACGAGAGCTCAATTTGAGCGGCTCGTCCAGCTTATTTAGAGAAACTTAGAAATTGTTCGCGGAAAACACCAAAGTTTGGTATGATGAAAAATTCATATAAGGAGTTATGCGAAGAGTTTATAGTGGAGTTAAATAGTTTGGGACCACGACAAGAACTTCTTTTAAACACTTATAATCTTCTTAATCTAATTATAATATTATTGGCACAGGTTTGCATACACTACAAGCCAAGTATAAAGAAAAAACTTGCCAAAAATAAAAGAAACACTCAAGCGACAGGGGGAGGGCTATCAAAGTAGTTCCATTAAATAGCATTGAGGATAGTGTTTCGCAGCTCTTGTATTGCAAGTCCGGCCAAGTATTTGGTGTTGAAAATATTTCATTTGACAATTTTACTGAGTCAGTTGAACCAATAATACAACCAGCCGATTGGCCAACAGCTACCCCAACCAGAAGAGAACTCATCATGCACAAGAAAGTTTCGTTACTTTTTATAAGTTCTTACTTGGCACCGGGAAGTTCAAGAGGGTTAGAATCATCACGAATTTGTCTTCTTTTATGTACGTAGCGCATCTATACAAGAGTTTTCCTTTTCATCATCATAAAATAAATCGACACTAATATCAATTATAAATACTTTTTATTCAACAGAACAATTAAAAACCTTTTAGTTTACAAAAATTTTACAATTTTATAAAATTTTTACTTGTCAAACGTTATATTTAAAGTTGGCAAATCGATATTTTAAGTTGGCAACTTTATAGCAAACTCAACTAAAAACAGTTGGGTATCACAATACCTATAATCAGTTTGGTTGTGCATAAGTTGGGTTGACTCCAACACGACCAAACTGAGTTGAGTGGAGAACCGCAATAGGGGCATAAAACAAATTCGATTGGAAATGCAACTACAAAATTTTGATCGATAGAGGCAAAATTAACTGAGATAAAAGTAAAATCTATTCAAATAACTTGGCTCCTTGAGCGTAATTCTTCCCTTAGTCTAGTTATGGGTTTCTTATATAGAGAAAATGCAAAGGCGCCAAAGTAAAATTTATACAAAATTTTTGTACATTAAACTTTTTAATAGGTTAACATAGTTTAGTCTTAAAAATAAAATTTGTATTGAAATTATGATGTTTTTGTACCTTTTGCTTATTTCTTAGCCATTTATAAACGATTTTTATATAATAAAAGCAGCTGCTGACTGTTGGATCATTTCTATCCTAAGTTCGGTATATATTTGGGCACTCAATATAAACTGTGCCGACTTTAAGACTATTCAAACTCATTTATTTTTCTATTGTTGTCAAGAGAGGTGAGTAATGAAACATTTTTGAGAATTTGAGCTTAATATGACAAGATAATGATTTTCCAGTAGTCGGCTTCAGTATGCCGACTTCTGAAATTCGCAAAAAAAAAAATCGTTCTAATGCTGGCAGTCATAAAAATAAGTTAAAATTATTTAGTCTATTTTCTTCGACTTTATAATTTTATTTGTTCTTATTTATAATTCAAGCTCAAGGTCAGGTTATGCAAAAAAATAATCATTTATTGTTTTTTTTTTTTTTATTATTATTTTTCATGTTGTCAATTTTTGTTTAATTTAAATTTTGTGTTTGAAAAATTGGTTTAAAATTTATAAACAAAAGATTTCTGAAGAAGCTGTCCATTGTGGCAGCGAAATATTGGATAAACAATAAATAATTATTTTTTTGCATAACCTGACCTTGAGCTTGAATTATAAATAAGAAGAAATAAGTTAAAATAATATTTTTTTTTTGTGAAGATTTATAAGTTTAAGGCAATATTTGAACATATTTTTATATTCAAAAACCGTTTCGGTAAAAATATCATTTATATTAGTACGATTACGACTTGTTCTAGTGTGCCTTTTCACTAACAAATTATTTAAAAAACAGGCACTATGGAGCGTGTTGAAAGCTTGACACTAAATAAGCCAAATGCAAATATTAATTCCTATTTATTTAAGTTTTAATTCAAAAGTGCCAACTATTGGTACATGCCGAACTTAGGGGCTTTCACCCTAATAAGTAATTAGTAGTGTTGTTGTTGCTTGGCAATTTGTACGACCACAGAACGAGCAGCCTCTAAGTTTTGTTCTTGCAAAGTTTTTTGTTTGCCTTTTTTGCGCTCGAAACACATCACGCAAAAATTATTGTAAAAAAAAAAAAATTGCTGATCATATGAATTTTGTTTTTGTAAAAAATTATTTTTGTACCAGCCAAAAGTCTCGGCTCTTTTTCGTTGAAAAATAATTGAAAATAACGGGATCGTACAATAAGTAACTTATTGTATTCAGTATCCACTAGTATCTGCTTTTGCGAAACAGATATTAACAGATATGATATATACTCTCTTTCGCTTTTTTATCAACACTCTTTTACAAATCATATCAATATATACTTATATCACAAACAAAAGACCACTCATGCATACGCATCAGTGTTGCTAGTGAAATTTCGAGAAAGATACATTTTAGTTGCCAAAAAGATACACTTTTTCCCAAAAGATACATATTGAAAAAAATTTTAAAATCTAGTTATAACGTTTAACATTTATTAACATACTCTTTTATTTAATGTTTAATGAATATTGTAAAGAAACTGATCAGTGGGGTAATTCTGTAACTTTTTAACGACACAAATTTGTCGTTAAATAGTAAATTTTAAGTATTTTTAAGTCAAAATTTTCTACTTAACGACAAATTTTACATATTTCGCCATAAAAATCATTTTAAGTCCCTAAAACAATAAGGAATGGCAAAAATTCGTTAAAAATTACTATATTAGCGGAAATTAGCAAAGTATACTTTTTATTATTAATCGTTTGAGCTGTAAAGAATTATAAAACTTACAGGAACAAATCGCGTTTATCGCGAACATGGCTAAAATTTTCAAAACATTGCAAAATTTAAAACAAACTCAAAAACTAGTTTAAGATCGCTTAATCGATTAAAAAAACAACTTGTCGGAAAATAACATAAAAAGTGTTAAAAAAATTAGTTAAAATTACATCAAAATCAATGAAAAAGTCGGTTTTAAATTTTGGGATACCATATAAATTCATTTTTATTATTATTTAAGTTATAAATATTAGGTTTGTTTTTACCAAGACGATTTAATCAAAAAGTTCATATAAATTTCCTAAAAATAAAAAAGATGTTCATATTTCTTCACAACAACTTCGCACTACTAGTAATCATCGATTTAGGTGGATCGTATGTTTAAACATCCGTTATGCTTTCTTTCTTCATTATTAACAAACACATTAAAGACATGCGAGAAAATAATCGAAAAAGTAGTTAAGGAACAATTAGAGAAATATATGGAACAGGGTTGCCGAACATGGTATTTTCCGACCAAATTTGGTCGGATATTTTTGGTTTGGTCGGATGGTAGGCTTAACCTTATTTTGGTCGGTTTTAGAAAATTGGACGAATAGCAGACAATTACAAATCTCACAAACATTTTTTTTAATTGTTGATGAAACTATGGATATGGCAGCAAGTTACTTTGACGGTGTTAGTTTTGTCATCTTATTCGAGCTTACCAAGTCAGATGCCGTTTAAATTATTCTTCTTATAAAAAACTTTTTATCAACAAACTAATTCCTATACAAAATTTGATCGGATTGGCAACAAACGGCGCTCACGCCCTGACTGGAACTGTTGGTTAGATTATAGCCTATTCATCGATGTCGATGTCGAACGTAGACTTCGTTCGCTTAAATTACATGTAAAAAAAAGACAATATTGTCCATTACCTTGAACACGAGAATAAAAAATTTGTTAAAGTAGCCGAGATTTCTCTTTACTAAATGATATCGGTAGTTAAATTAATAAAGTTACAGTATTAAGTTACATACTGATATTTAAATAATATTTCTTAAATTTTATTATTTCATAAAAATTTTCTATGCAAACGTTAACATTCGAAATTGTTGAACTAATTTTTGGAATTTCATAAATTTTTCTTAAAATATTTCAAATAAAACTATTCATCAAAAAAATAAAAAAGCTACCACAACAGCTGTTTTCGCAGTTGTCAAGTAATAGGTGCGATCCCGTACTTTTTCGGTAAAGTTCGGTACAATGAGAGTAAACAAAAATTTCTCTCAATAATAGACAAAATGTACAAAAGTACGGGAACAATAAAAACCAAATTTCTACCCCAAAATAAAACGTTAATATGAAATACATATGGGCATTTCCCCAGAATGGTCTACCAGGATGAAAAAATAAAATGTGTATTATCATCGTCTTTTATTGTTTATTATTAGAAAAAAAGTATATGTTCTTATAAAAGAATGGTTTCCTAGCATATCTGAGCTGCTTTACTTGAGGAAATTGGGCTGGAAACTGGAAAATTTTATAATATCCTGTATTTTCTACTTCTAAAGACATTTTTATATACTTATTTTACATGCAAAAAATATGTTATGTTGACAATCTTTCTTCATAACCTCTCCATTACAATCAATTGTTAAGGAAATTTGAGGACATTTGTGGAAAAATGCGTCGTGATAATAATAAAAAACATATGGAAAAATCGTATCGATCCTTACGTTCGCGACCGGTAAATAAGCTAATTAAATAAAAACCAAGAGATTTTTTATTTTGTAAATACTGGATGGAGACGTACATTAATACACTTTTAAAATAAATTAATCACTTTTGAATATCCATTGCGCAGATTTTTACATTTCACTACTGTCAGCCAAAGTTTACTTCTTTTTTGCGTACGTTGGTGACCACACGTTTATAACTCTTATTATGAAAACTTAGACTCGATGAAATCCATCTTTTGCCCTAAACATAGAGCTACCCAAGAGCTATCGAATCGAAGAAAAAAATGTTAGGAAGTTTTGTTTTCCATATTATTTGTACATTGGTACGTTCGTGACCCCAGCAAATGCCCATATACATTTTGTTTAAGTTAAACGTTACCAGCAAATAAACTTTTAATAAAACTAGGGGTTACGAGTAGGTAGGTAGGTAGAAAGGCCGGTGTGAAGTCTCCTTCACACCCTCACCTAGAGACCAATATGGTACATTGTGACGCCTTAATTAGAGATAGCCATGAAGGTAGAAAGTAGGTGAAATAAGCAGCGAAAGCATAAGACAGATCCAAAAGATAGGTAGAAAAGAAAGGAAAGAGAAGAAGGAAAAAGAAGGTAAAGGACCAACCCCGAGATAAATCCAACCCAAACCAAATACGCCCTACGTGCGGTTAGCACCCGGTCTCCCCTCGCGCAGCCAGGCCATCCCCATTACGAATCCTATCAGATTCTCGAGTCCGCAACCCGAAACATCCCCTAATTCGCCCAGGAATCTACTGCCCAGCCACCTCAGCCTGCTACCCTGCAACCTGGGACAGTGGGTCCTCGCACAACCTGCATATATCCGACAAGTCGGTTCCCATCCTCACCGCCATCCTGCCTATCATACAGTGGCCCGTGATCATTCCTATCATGGTCCTAACGCAGACCCTGCTCCTGCCCAGCAGCGACACCAAATCGGACTTCCTAAGCACCGGCCACAGTGTCCGTGATACTCGATAGTCCGTTTGGCCCCCCAGGCCCGATTGGTCACGCCCAGTGTCCACTCCTTAATTCTACCAAAATAGAAGCCCAATGGAGGCCTAACCGCCTCCACACAGTCAGGACCCTCCATCTCTGAGCCCTGTCTTGCCAACTCATCAGCAACCTCATTGCCGCCTATGTCGCAATGACCCGGCACCCAGCACAACCTTAGCAAATACTCCCCTCAGAGCCCTCCTACAATCATCAACCAGCCTAGAGTTCACATAACAGCCCCTTACGGCCATAAGAGCCACCTGGCTGTCCACATATATAGTGACCTCCGAGCCACTATCAATGTTGTCCCTTATCAGTTCCACGGCCCTCCAGACCCCCAGAACCTCCGCCTGAAAAACACTGCAGTCGTCAGGGAGCCTATATGACTTTCTAATGTTCAGATCCTCAATGTAGACCCCTGCACCCGTGCCCCTCATCTTCGAGCCATCAGTGAAAATATCAAATCCACCAAATAATCTGCTCCTGCCCGACCAGCTCTCCCTAGAGGGCATTATTACCTCCGGCAACCGACCAAAATCCACTTTGGTGCCCACATAGCCAGTGGATTCCGGCGGTCCCAGGCAATAGCCACCAGCCTCAATCTCACCCAGGATCCGTGAGTGACCCTGAGTGTCATTCCTCGTCAGTCCCAACTCCCTCAGTCTAAGAATGCTTCGGGCCGCCATTCCCATCACATACTGCTCAATAGGCAGAAGATGTAGAATGACATCCAGGGCAGCCTGAGGAGTACTTCTCATGGCACCTGTCATGCCAATTGAAGCACACCTCTGAGCCTTAGAAAGAGGGTTCCTACGACTTATTAATCTCAATGACTCCCACCAAACACAACATCCATACGTAAGAATGGGTCTAACCACCGAAGTGTACAGCCGTCCCAACACTGACGGCCGGAGTCCCCAGCTCCTACCTATCGATGATCTGCAAGCATAGTAGGCATTGAGACCCCTTTTGAGTCTCTCCTGAGTATTCCTACCCCATGACAGCTTGCTGTCCAGAAAAACCCCCAGATACTTAGCACTATCAGATAGCCCAAGCTCCACTCCTCCCAGTACCGGCAGTCTAAACTCCTCCACCTTGTACCTCCTAGTGAAAAGAACCAACTCCGTCTTCTCCGGATTAACTCCCAGTCCCTTATCACTTGCCCATGCCGCCAGTTCGCCCAGCGCCCCTTGCATGATGTCGCTAATTGTCGGCAGAAACTTGCCCGACACCAATATCACCACATCATCCGCGTAGGCCACGACCTTCTGACCCATTCTGTCAAAACGTCTCAGAAAGACATTGACGGCCAAGAGCCACAATAAGGGAGAGAGAACTCCCCCCTGTGGGGTCCCCCTAGTCACCGATTTCCTTAAGCGTTCGTTTCCCCAGTCCGAGTGAATAACTCTGCTGCTAAGCATCATAGTTATCCATTCGACCAAGAACGACGGAACCCTCAGGTCAACCAGTGCCTGCCCTATAGCCTCTATCCTCAAATTGTTAAAGGCGCTCTCTATGTCCAGGAATGCCGCCAGGGTGTATTCCCTGGTTCGCAAACCCCGCTCCACATAACCAACCACATCATACAACGCAATCTCAACAGATCTACCTTTAAGGTAGGCGTGTTGAGCGCCGCTGATGATGCCGGCGTCAATCTTCGTCCTCAGATGTAGATCAATCAGTCTTTCCAACGTCTTCAAGAGAAAAGACGACAAGCCCGTTCAGCACACATATCCTAAACAGTTCCACCAACAACAGGAGTAATGATTCCCCGATATTCTGTAACATCGCCGGAAATATACCATCTGGCCCCGCCGATTTGTAGGACCCAAAGGTATTTACCGCCCATGTTACCTTACCCAATGTAATCATATCCCCCACCGTCTCCCTTTTCTCACCGCCTGAGCCCGAACCAGAGAAGGGGTCACCACATACAGCCTGTTCCCCCGACCCAGGATCCAAACACCCCGGAAAGTGAGTCTCCATAAGCAGACAGAGAGATTCACAGCCAGATTCCGCCCATGAGCCGTCCGATCTCTGAATAAATCTAGGGACTACAGGGTCCTTAGATAAAATTCTTCTGAACCTAGACATCTCATTCACGGATTCAACTGACTCGCTAAACTTAATCCACGAGTCCCTTTTCGCCCTTCTAATATCTCCCTTATACCTCCCGTAACTCAACTTGAAGTTACTCAAATCTTCATCCCTGCGCGTATACTTCGCCCTATTGAACAGCCTTCTGACGATGGACCTTTGAGTTTTCAACTCGTCTGTCCACCATCTTGGTTGTGTACGCCTGCCCGGAAAATTTAACGGACAGGATCGCTCATAGCTACTGGTCAAAACCCCCGTGAAGGTGTTTACCAGTTGCTCCACACCGGCCGGAGTCGACCCCCAGTTCCGTGTAACCCTAAGGTTTCGTTGCACTAGTCCCGAAAACGAGTCCCAATCCGTCCTTCTCGGATTCCTATATGAACACCTTTTCGACCTCTCAAACATTAGACTAAAGGACAGACGACTATGGTCAGAGAAGGAAAAATCCAAAGCCACCCTCCAGTCCTCTACTAATTTCCTGCAGTTCGTCAATGTTATATCTATCACTGCCTCCCTATCCTTAGTTCTGAACGTTGGCGTATTCCCCCTGTTACAGATAAAAAGATTGCCGGCAATAATAAAATCAAACATAGACTCACCTCTTTTGTTGATGTCGGCAGGGGTTACGAGTAGGATGTTAAATATTTAATAGGTGTGAACATAGGCTTACTTTTTTGTTTTTACTATAATTACATATTACAAAAAAAAAAAAAAAAAAAAATAATTATGTAGATTTATAGCTTTATCCAATAAAAATTATCCTTTTTTGATATCAAAAATACATAACATTTATGACGATATTATTGTTTTTAAATATTTCAAAAATTTGGTCGGTTTCAAAGGATTTTGGTAGGGTTTGCAGACAATTTTGGTCGGATAAAAATTTTTCAAACGGCAACCCTGATATGGAATCCAACAACTTAATATCCAAATATCTATCGGGATTTAGGAAAAATTACTCATGTGAAAACATCGGTAAACTACCTAATCAATAGATGGAAAAAAATAGAAAAAAGTAGAAAAATTGTTGCAGTATTTTTAGACTTTAAACGAGCATTTGAGGCGATAGATAGAAATATATTAATCCAAAAATTACATAAATACGGGATTCAGGATAAAGAACTAAAATGGTTTCAATCATATTTAACAAATAGAAAACAAATGACAAAAGTAAACAATATTATATCTAATAAAATTAAAAATGACTATGGGGTACCGAAGGGATCAATCCTAGGAGCTTTATTATTTATCATTATTTTATTATTATTAGTTATTTAAAAAATTTATAAACATAATTAATTATGAATATAAAGAGAAAAAAAATTTTTTATACTAGATTGTTTTATATTAGGTTGTAAATATTACAGTATTTTAATAGGGAGTTAACATCTTTGATATTATCGTAATTAATACATTTTAAAAGGTCCGGTAAGCATATTTTTCCGAAGAGTGAGATTTGTGCTATTCTGATAGTCTGACATTTAAAGATTAAGTGATCTATGTATATCCAGTATGGCGTTAGATTGACATAGGTTGCAAACCGTTGGTTGTGAGTTAAAGAAGATGTGTTGATGCGTTAAGAAGGTATGTCCAAACCTCAATCTTGTAAATTTTTCTATGTCGAGTCGTGACATTGTGTGGGGGTATAATGCAGGGGTTCCATATTGTTTGAACGTTTTATAGATGTGATGGTAGGTTGTCCAATTTGCAGCTTCAGCGTTTTGAATACTTGTTGATATTATTATTTTTATGTCCTCTTTATTTGCAGAGGGATAAGTTATTATAGGGGCAAAGGTTGCAAATTTAGCTTCCTGATCGGCTAAAGTGTTGCCCTCTATGCCTATGTGACTAGGAACCCACATTAGTTTGAATTTTGTGTGAAACATTATCAATAGGTCTCTTATTTTTGATATAGTAATACTTTTGTTTTTAGTGTTTTGGATTGCAGTAATTGTAGATTTAGAGTCGGAGCAAATTATATATTTGCCTCGGGTATTTTTATACTTATTTAGTGCATGGAGTATGGCTGTGGATTCAGCGGTAAAAATAGAGCTCCTGTGGTTTAGTAGGCCTAAGAAGTCTGTCTTTAAATTGTGGTTAATGACCGCAAAAGATGTAGCAGTTGAAGTCTTAGAGCCATCCGTGTAAAGAATTTTCCAATTGATGCTGTTGTAATAAGAAGAGATATCTTTAAAAAGTGTTAAATAGATGTTGTGAGGTGTAGATTCTTTTGGCAGCGATAGGAAATCGTTGATAAAGCATGAAGCTTTGAGTTTCCAGTAAGGGGTAGTTGAGTTATAAACCTTTTGCTGCTTAAGGTCAATATGTTAATCAGTTGCTAAGATAAGTGCTAGTCTTACAGTAGAGGGATAGCGGAGTGGTAGTTGTGTGCAAATATTATGAAGGCGTCCTAAAAGTTGTTGTTCGTTTGGAAATAATATTTTGGTGATGAAGTTCGCCATAAGGCTATCAAATCTGTGTTTAATTGTTGGTAAACCGGACTCAGCCATCAGGTTTTTAATGGGGGTAGTTCTTATTGCTTTAAAGGAAATCCGAATATCTGAATTGTAGATTGGAGTGATTTTTTTTAGCTGGGAGGAGGATGTTTTACCATAAAGAATCAAGCCATAATCTATTTTTGAAAGGATGGTACTGCGAACGACGTTAATTATTGTATTTGGATGTGAGTTGCTTTTTTTGGTTGAGAGGCATTTAATTAAGTTAAGTCGTGAATGAAGAGATTTCTTAAGATGGTCTATGTGCGAAGACCATGTAAAATTATTGTTAAAAATTACACCAAGTATTTTTAGACTGGTAACGTTTTCGATACAGTTGCCTTGAATGTCGAATCTGCTGTTAGTGCACGAGGTTTTTTTGCACATGTGAAGTATTTTGCTTTTTAAAAACGAAATTTTGGATCCTGTGTAACTGCACCAGGACATTATAGCTGCAAAAAGGGACTCAAATTCGTATTGCATGTCGAAATTCGGTTTATGTTTCCATAAAATATATAGGTCATCTGCATACATGACGTGTTTAAAGAACTTATTATTTGATATGATCTTGTTAAGTTTATTTGTTGCGATTTGGAATAGCACCACTGATAACGGAGAACCCTGGGGTATGCCATTATGTAATGGTTTTAATGATGAGTGATAGTTGTTAGCTTTAATAATTAATTTCCTATTGGATAAAAACGAATAAACATATTTCAAAATTTTGTTGCCGACTTTCCACTCTTTTAACTGCGATATTATTGTGTGAATGCCAATGCGATCGAAGGCTATTTCAAAGTCAATAGACATAATTGAGCGGTGGCTGCGATGAGAAAGAGCGCAAGCGCTAAGGTGATCTATGTACGTGAGAGCGTCTATAGTACCTTTGCCGGATTTAAAGGGGACTTGGTGAATATCGGAGAACTTGTTTTTTAAAAAGAACCAGATAAGTCGAGTGGCTATAATTTTCTCGAGGGCTTTAGACATACAAGAGATTAGCGAAATAGGGCGGTATCCATCAATCGTGGTGGAGTCTTTGCTAGGTTTATGCATAGGAACAATGATTGCCGTTTTCCATTGCTGGGGGATAACTCCAGAGGAAAAGATCAGATTGTAAGGCCGCAAAAGTTGGTTAAGCAGGTTGTTGGGTAAGTTTTTGAGTATTGGATAAGAAATTTTATCCAATCCAGGCGTTTTGCCCTTTAAGGAGTTAAGGGTTAGTTTAAGTTCAAAAAGTGTTATATCTTCTTCGAGAATTTTTGTGGCATTGTTTGGAGTACAGTTTATATCGGTATTAGTGGATTGCTTGTTGTGTTTAAAATTGCGATCAAAATTGTCGTCACTAGATTGTTGAGACCACACATTGCCAAAGACATTGGCTATATCAGTTGAGTTGGAGATTAGCCGGTTATTATATACTATATGTCTAATGCGATTATGCGTGTTAATGCCCTTTAGCTTCCGTAAATTATTCCAGATTTTGGCCATTGGAGTATTTGGGTTAATTTGACTTGTAAAGTTAAAGAATGATTCCCTTTTGGCATTTTTGCATTTTAGTTTAAAAATTGAGTTGGCTTTTTTATAGGCAATAAAGTTATAGGTCATATACATAAACGACATGCCTAAAATAGTTGATGAATGTGAAATAATATTGTATGCAGACGATACACTTATTTTTGTGGAAGCAAGCTCGGATAGTGAATGCTACGACAAACTAAATCGGGACTTTGAAAAAGTTGCGGAGTGGCTAAAAATGAAGAAACTGAAATTAAACGAAGGCAAAACAAAAATAATGGAAATAAACACTAATAGCAACATAACTTTTAAAATAAACAATAACATAATTGAAAAGGTAGAGCAAATTAAGTATTTGGGTTTTGTAATAGATAAAAAATTAAATTTTAAAAAGCATATCGACTATATCTGTAAGAAGATTGGCAAAAAAATAAGTTTCTTCAAAAGGTTGCGAAAACAATTAACGATATTAACAGCAATTAACATATACAATACAATGATTAAACCTCATTTCGAATTCGGGTCAACAATTCTATTCTCATGCTGTACAATAAACCAAATTGAAAGACTGCAAAAACTCCAAAATAAATATATGCGTGTCATGTTAAAGTGTAACCGATACACATCAATTAATTACATGTTAGAATCACTAATGGCCAAATATAAAACAAAGACTAAAATTAAACACAATTAAATTCATTAAAAAAATAAAAAACGGAAAAGCACCAGAATATTTAACAGAACAACTAATATACGTAAGAGAGGCTCAACCTTACCAACTTTGGAATAGTGAAGATTTTAGACCTCGGAGGGCATCAACAACTGCAATGCAACGATCGCTATTATATAAGGGATTACAGCTGTATAACTCTTTGCCAAACAGTACAAAAATGGAAACGAATATAAATATATTTAATTATTGTATGCTTTGTAAAAAACTGTACTTTTTAATAGAGCTAGAAATATTTGATACATAAATTTTTGATATTGTACATTAAAAGTATTTAAAATACTAATAAAGAAAGATATAATAACCCAGCGGTAACTAGAATGAGTAAAGAGGCCTAATAGAAGGCCTTATTTAGCAGTCACAAGCAGTCAGAAGCCCTTCTCGCCGCATTCCATACTTATTTATTTTTTACACAGGTTGTCATTGGGCGCAAGGCCTTCCACACTTCCTTTAAAAACAACTTCGATCCCTTCCCAAAGAAGGGAGTAAGGAAGGTCACTAAAAATAAAAAGTAAATAAAACTGAACACCTTCCTTTCTCCCTTCTCAAAGAAGGGAGTAGCGAATGTGTACTGAATATTTCAGAAGGTATTTTAAACCTTCTAGAAGGCATACTTCTGAAGGCAGGATATCATGCGAAGCGAATCTTTTAGAAAGGAGTATAGAGGCCTTCAAAAAGGCCTGCCACTTGCGGTCCTTTCAATATTTACCGCTGGGAATCATAATAATAATTAAAGCTGCTATTGTATTAGTATTGAGTCGGCAACGATGATCAGTCTTTTAATATTTTATTTCTGTACATTTTGCGTACAGATTCAAAAGATACGAAAAATGTCAGGTTTATACATGGTACTTGAAGTCATCAAAAAATACGAAAAATGTATCTTTCGTATCCTAATGGCAACACTGATACGCATCCACTTTAGAAAACACACAGAAACAGATATAAACAGATATATGTATCTTTTTATTGCTGTTCTTGTTGTCAACGTTTTATGTTTTTTTATTAGAGATGTACAAATGTCGTGATTTGTTATTTGGTTTAATATCTTTAGTTTCTCTAAAATCTTTATGGATGAAGTTTCATGACGATTTGGCCTAAGCAACCAGTGAAATGCGCATAGGAATATCTTATCCCATCAACAACAAATATCAGTGTTTTTATCAAGAATAAAAATTGAAAATTAAGCACAAATAACAAAATCTTTTAAACTTAAAAATTTTGTATTCCCAAAAATTTCTTTGATATTATATACAATGATTAAAAAACTGGAGTGCGTGGATAATTACATAATTACTATTGAGAAAAGTTTAAGTTAGCGAAGCCGGTGTTTGTTATGCCACAGAGAAGAAATTCCTCCGGCTGTGCAGAGAAGCTTTAGTTAGCGAAGCAAGTATTTGTTATAACATAGAAAAGAAAAGCTTTCCGCCCAGCCGAAGGCAGGCTCTGCCAATAAGCTAGTGTTTGTTATACCATAGAGGAGAAAATCTTTGCGCATGACCGAATTCCGTCTATCCAGAAAAGCTTTAACAAGCGAAGCTGGTGTTTGTTATTTAAAAAATTTTTAAATATTTTTTACACTTCTACTGGAATAACTAGGAATGGGCAAAAAATATCGATATATAAAAGAAAATAATGGATATATATCGCCAATATTTAAAATACCGATATATCGATATTGAAATACAACTATCGATTTCGATATTGTTTAAAGTCAGTCTTCATTAAAAACTAAAAATTTTAGCCGTTTTCCCAACAATCCAGAATTGGCATCACTGCATGCATCATAAGTTTTTTTTTTAACTAAGGGTGTGTGTAAAACGGTGAATCTATGGTGAATTTCTACGCTAATGTCAAAATGTATACTGGCCCCCAGGGCTTTTGAAATTTTATTCACCGCAACAGTGTCAAAATTTTAATTCCATGAGTACTTTGCTACCGTTTCACACACACCCTTAGTTGAGAGCAATGTAAACGAGTGTTTCACATTTTCTACATCTTTGATGGCAGATGTTAGATGTTGATCAGTGTAAAAAGCCTATAATATGAAGATCTAAAACGATTGTCATTTATAAGAAGAAGAATTAAGAAAAAAGCAGGGTTTTCACATTGCAGATTTCTAATTAAAATAGTAAAGTCAAACGAACTTGAACAGATTTAGTTTATGCGGTTTTGGAACAATATATCGTCATCTTAAAGACCTTAGAACCTATCTGCCAAAATTTCAAAATTTAGTTTTTTATGGATTTTTATTCCCTATATCATAACGCATATGTGTGCAAAATTTTGAACATGTAATATTACAAATGACAAAGTTTTTGTACCTAGAGGACCCTTACGCACAAAAAAAGAGAAAAATAAATCATCAAAAATCACGATAAAAGTTTAATTTTGTTGCATAGTGTAATTTAAACAAACATTAATTTCTTGTTTTTGCTTAAACCAGTAAAAGAGGTCATATACGTTCAGAAATGTAGAGGGAAATCGCAAATTTATATGAAAACTTCAAGGGTCCATAAGTCATAGTTTCCGAGAATTTTGCCATTTAATTTTTTACTTTTATTTTTTTACTTATTTGGAGCTGCGTTGGTATACTGGACTTGTTCCATAAATTTTGTATGTTCAGAAAGATCTATTCAAGAGTTTTAAGCTGGGATCACACGATTGCCGCAAATGCACCAATATGACACAATTTTGATTGTGCTTTATTGACGCACAATAAAGAAATTGCACCAATCAAATATTTTAAATCACACGATTGCCTTATTTTATACAAATTTAATTGCCGCTAGTTGGTGCAAAGTGAAATGGGTACAATAATTGCCACAGCACAGTCACACGATTGTTATTAGGTGTGATACCGTACTCAACTTTGGGAGCCCACGGGATCCCAATCTTACCGAAAACTGTTCCCGTACTCAAAGTTTGGTAAAGTGAGAGAGATTTTGAGAGAAAAATAATCTTCTTCTTCATGCACGAAGTAGCCCGTACTTTTTCTTTGGGTTGATTGGGAAAATTGTTAAGCAATCAGCTGTGTTAAAAAATAAACAATTACAAACTACAATCAAGTATTACCAAAAGAATTTAAATACATAATATTAATAAAATAAACAATAGAAAATTTTGAAAATTGGAATTACATGGTTGAATTTTACTTTTATACATGCTTATGTGTCATTTGTGTATTTATTTGAACATATGGGCATTTCCTGGGGTCTCGAACGTACGTTCGTACGCTTTTGATGTACAAATAATATAGAAAACAAAACTTTTCCTAGCGTTTTTTTTTTTTTTGCTATTCGATAGCATTTGGGTAGCGCTATGTTTAGTACAAAATATGGATTTCATCGAGTTTAAGTTTTCATAATAAGAGTTATAAACGTGTGGTCACCAACGTACGCAAAAAAGAAGTCAACTTCGGCTGACAGTAGTGAAATGTAAAAATCTGCGTAATGAAACGGAATTTTCAAAAGTGATTAATTTATTTTAAAAGTGTATTAATGTAGGTCTCCATCCAGTATTTACAAAATAAAATATCTATCTTGGTTTTTATTTAATTGGCTTATTTACCGGTCACGAACGTACGGATCGCGAACGTACGATTTTTCCAAATTTTTTTTTATTATTATCTCCATGCATTTTACCATAAATGACTTCAAATTTCCTTAACAAAAAAACTTAATACTCCTTTTACAATTGATTGCAATGAAGAGATTATGAAGAAAGATTGTCAACATAACATATTTTTTGCATGTAAAATAAGTATATAAAAATGTCTTTAGAAGTAGAAAATACAGGATATTATAAAATTTTCCAGTTTCCAGCCCAATTTCCTCAAGTAAAGCAGCTCAGATATGCTAGGAAACCATTCTTTTATAAGAACATATACTTTTTTTCTAATAATAAACAATAAAAGACGATGATAATACACATTTTATTTTTTCATCCTGGTAGACCATTCTGGGGAAATGCCCATATGTATTTCATATTAACGTTTTATTTTGGGGTAGAAATTTGGTTTTTATTGTTCCCGTACTTTTGTACATTTTGTCTATTATTGAGAGAAATTTTTGTTTACTCTCATTGTACCGAACTTTACCGAAAAAGTACGGGATCGCACCTATTACTTGGCAACTGCGAAAACAGCTGTTGTGGTAGCTTTTTTATTTTTTTGATGAATAGTTTTATTTGAAATATTTTAAGAAAAGTTTATGAAATTCCAAAAATTAGTTCAACAATTTCGAATGTTAACGTTTGCATAGAAAATTTTTATGAAATAATAAAATTTAAGAAATATTATTTAAATATCAGTATGTAACTTAATACTGTAACTTTATTAATTTAACTACCGATATCGTTTAGTAAAGAGAAATCTCGGCTACTTTAACAAATTTTTTATTCTCGTGTTCAAGGTAAAAAATATTTTCTTTAAGAAATATCAACGACAAATATCTGTAAAAGAAATAATACTTATTTTTATTAAATATCTTTAATAAAAATATTCGCAATAAACAGCTTGTGAATATATTTACATACATATTTGTTAATAACAAAAATTAAAATACATAGTAAATAAATACATATTTATCCTCATTACTAGCTAAAGGAAACACAAAAACGTAAAATTTATAAAAAAAAACCAAATATTGGCGCGTATTGTGTTGTTTGATTCCCGCACAAGAAGGCAATAAATATTGGTGCATTTTTGTTATTTTTATTGACGCGGGTTGCATTTGATTGGTAAAAGTAAGCACAATATTGTCTTCGATTGGCACATGAGCCAATTGGTTGTGCAGTCACAAAATGGTGTATTAAAAAGTGTGAAAATTGGTGCATTGCGGCAATCGTGTGAACCCAGCTTTAACCCTTTGACGCATATGGGACACCGTATGAAAACAATTGCGCATCTCTTGATACAACAATCGCTCACATGTAAACAAGGTTTTATTTTATTCAAAGGTTAGTACCACTTAGCTAGAAAGCTATTTTGTTTTTGGTAAAGTTCAAAGTTTTTTTAAAACTGTTTTTCGATACGATTTTGTATTTTTCAATTCGGATTTCGATACATATTATTATAATGGTATGTATTGCATCAACATTTAGTATTTTTCTTTATAAAAGGTGATTTTGAAGTAACTAAACAAAGAAACTTTTGTCAAGGGACACCGGTGTCCCAATATGCATAAAAGGCCGCAATTACTGAAGATTCAAAAAGCATTTTTTACAATTTAGATACCTGATTCATTAAATAATTTTTTATATCTAGGCTCATAAAAGTGAAAGAATATTGACTAACAGTGAAATAGAGGAGTATTTGTTGGCTGATAATAGTGACACTGAAGATGGTCTTATTTAGGACGAGAAAGATCAATAATTTTTGCGTGACGACATTCAAGCTGGACTCTCGGAAGTTGCCATTGAGCCGGCTCAATGTAGGATTAGCCCAATGTCTAGAGATAACATGTCCCGAAATAGAAAGTACAATAAAAACATGGGTGGTGTAGATCTCATGGACCAGAAGAAAGTCACATACGAAGTTGACACAAAATCAAATATTATAAGATTCTTTTTTTCGATTTATAAGACATTGGAATGAACAACGTATACATTCACCCTTATTCTATTTGGCGTCGGCAATAACAACGGCAATTTTAAGGCAACAGCAATTCTTATCAAAGACAACATCAATTCTATGTTAAATTGGTATTTTGTAAGAGTTTATGACGCTGTTGATATTTATCGATAATGTTAATAAAATACAGCACACATCTCTAATATTAAAATCAGCTGATTCATTTTTTTTATAAGAAAAAAAAATTCTGTGCTGTTTGTGCAAATTTTAAGTTAAATAAAAATTTTTTTGTAAAAAAAATAATGTTTAAATGAAATTTTTTTTTAATATATTAAATTTTCCCAAGTGCCTAATGGATTTTTTTTAATCTTTTTAAGATTTGAAAGTTATTTTCGGCTGAATAAAGTTTCTTTTAAACATGTGTTGGAAATAATAGAGCCTCATTTAAAAAAGGGAACGTTTGTTCCAAACACAATATATTTGCAGCAACAGTGCGTTTTTTGGCCCAGGGTACGATTCCAGCTCTGCGTTGGAAATTATTTCAACTTTTGACTGTCCCAGCCACTAGTTTAAAAATGTTGTCTAAGACTCTGGAAGTCATGAAGAGAGAACTTTGTCCACAATGGACAAATTTCCAGCAGCATTTCCAGGTGTAATTGGCTGTGTGGACGGAACCCACATCAAAATTTTATCTCCAAAAAAAAAAAAAAAACAAGACCATCTCTACTTAAATCCCAAGGGATATTAAATTTATTAGGAAAAGTGACCCTGCATAATCCTCTCGCTAGTGATGGATTTTTTACAAGCTCTTCCACTAGCTTCTCGAACTGGCACTTAGTTGTTATTTTAATTTTTCAATTATATCCACAAAAAATATATCAAAACACAACACAAATGAAGAAAAATATCAAAACCGCCGTAGATATCAAAATTGCAGCCAACCATAACGTAAAATTTTTAAAACACGACACAAAGCAGCACAAGACAACACGAAAAATGCCGACGACAAAATCAAGGACAATTTAAGGCAACAGCAACGCCAATTTTTCTTAGAAAATACAAAACATATGTTAACAGTCATCGAAATATGGCAATATTGCCAACGGGAATACGAAATTGAAACAAAACATAAAAAACGGCGTTGTTTACTGTTGACGACGCCAAATAGAATAAGGGTGATTATATATGAAAAATGTATTGAAGGTAAAAAGCTTTCATCTCTTGAATTCAAGCAGGTTGTTGCCAGGACCATGATTGGCAATTTTTCTATTAGGTAACACTCCCTGCCCTCAAAGTCCATGACAAAAAATGAATTTAAAATATAGGACTCAAGCGGTCAATACCATCTCACATAATGAAAAAGTCGCCATCACTTAAACGATGTGTTCAATGTACTTATGTTTTAAAGCTAACAGAAATTGTTTTAAAGAATTTCATTAATAAAATAGCTAATTAAAAATTATTTTTATACCAACAAATCTAATTGTTATTAATGCTTAAAATTACTCTTCAGTGCAAACAACGTCATACCTTATCGCACATTGGGACATATTTGTCCCAAGCCATATCTTGTAATCCGATATTTTTAATTTTTTATTTATATACATATATGTTTAAAATAGATCTCAATACACTATATAATATATTAAGATTCTTAAAAAGTTTAGCGTAGCAGTTTTGTGCGTGAAAGGGTTAAAATAATAGCAATATTGGACGTTCAGAAATGTAGCGGAAAATAGCATATTTATATGATAACTCGAAAACCGTGCGTTTGCCTGTGTTCATACGGATCATGTCTTATTGACAAGATTGCTACTTTATAGGCGAGAAGGACGAGGGTAAAAGAAACGAGTACACAGATGCATGTACTGTCTTTACGTTTTGATTTCTTATTCGTTGTTTAATTTTGTTTTTAATATCAAATAAAACAAAATAAAAAACATGGCGTCAACATGACATGATTCACTTGAACGCCAATTCATGTTCAAAGAAGAAAAAGGAAGAATGTTATCAATAAGACATGAGCCGTATACACGCAGACTTTGCGCCACTTTTTTCACTTGATATTTTCTTCTAATTGTTCAATTTTCTATCACCCTAGATATTTTTTATTTTATTTGGAGCTGCGTCGATAAACTTGTTCCAAATTTGATCCAGAGGGCTTTTGGCCCCAGTGTGTGACGATAAACTAGATATGTATTGCGAGTACCTTTATTTTTAATATAACGCTATATGGTAAAAATACATCTGCAAGGGCCAAAATGTTTACGGAAAAAATGTGCTGTAAATTTATTGAACATATTGTTACAAGTTTTATTCAGAATCTTATTGATAACCAAATTTTTAATTTCTACATTTTTGATACTCCAAACTTATTTATGTACTAAATAATTTTTTTGTACTTGATACATATGTGTGTATATTGAATACTCAACACATATCGCTCCTGATCAACAAAAGGATATTAAGTCGGAACAAGTCTAGTTTACCAACGCAGCTCTAAATAAAAAAAAGTACATAGGGTGATAGAAAACTGAAAAATAAGAAGAAAAAATAAATGGCAAAATTCTCGGAAACGCATAGTTTCCGAGTTATGGACCTCTGAAGTTTTCATATAAACTTGCGATTTCCCTCTACATTTTTGAACGTATATGGCCAATATTGTTATTATTTGAAAGCATTTGAACAGATCTTTCTGGAAATGCAAAATTTATTTAAAACTTTTTAAATCTTTAGCTCCTAATACTGTTTTTACAAAATTTATATCAAAATGTTACGGAAGTGCACTAGGTAATAAAAATGTAATCAAAGAAACCCCAGCTTCTCTAAATAAAGCTGCTCTTCGGCCGGACGCAAGGATTTTATCCTCTATGTTATAAAAAACACCGGCTTCGCTAAATTAAGCTTCTCTGCATAGCCGGCCTTCGGCCGGGCGCAAGGATTTTCTCCTCTGTGGTATAACAAACACCTGCTTCGCTAACTAAAGCTTCTCTGCATAGCCGGCCTTCGGACGGGCGCAAGGATTTTCTCCTTTATGGTATAACAAACACCGGTTTCGCTAAATAAAGCTTCTCTGTATAGCCGGCCTTCGGCCGGGCGCAAGGATTTTCTCCTCTATGGTATAACAAACACCGGCTTCGCTAAATAAAGCTTCTCCGCATAGCGGGCTCCTTAATTCTTAATGGAATAATAATATTTAAATAAAATGTTTATATCTAGAAAAATGTATTCAAAAGCTTTTAAATGATACCAATATTAGCTATATAGGTTCAAAAATGTAGTGGGAAATTGCAAACTTATATGAAAACTTCAAAGGTCCATAACTCTGAAACTATGCGTTTCCGAGAATTTTGTCATTTTATTTTTTCTTCTTACTTTTCAATTTTCTATAACCTTATGTACTTTTTTTTTTATTTGGAGCTGCGTTGGTAAACTAGACTTAAGCCATTAAGTCTTAACTTTTTATTTTTTCACTTTTTGGAAGAAGTCGAGGGGCTATAGCCGCTGTAAAAATATTATATTTGGTCAACTTTTTGGCAATGAAAATGTAAGTTTATATTATTTTTCATATGCCTTTAATATAAAATTAAAAATTGTTTTTCTTCTACTGAAAATTTTTAAATTTGGATTTAATACACTCTTGTTGATTATTAAGTGCGTATGTATCCAACATACATACAGTATGTAAACAAAACGACTTTAAGAAAAAGTTGTGTTATATTTATGCTGTTTGTAAATATCAACAAACCTACATACATACATACGTATGTAGTGTAAAGAAATTATATTTTAATTCGGATATAATTGAGCGTTAATCTTCCTTTAACAAATATTTTTGTTTTTTTTTATTTTTGTAACACAATCAATTAAAAAATATGCACAATACCATTATTTTTATTAAAATTCACAAAAATTATAATTTTGTTTGCAATTGCCGTATTAAATGTTTGTAGATGTTGGTTTTTGAACACACTGTTTCTTCTTTTGTTTATATTTGAATTAGAAAAAATGCTTATTATCCATTAAATGACAAAATATTAACATGGCGACGGTCTACGGATTATTTACTAAACTTGTGGCAGCTATATTTTTGCTAGCACCAAAAGTAAACAAAATCTCTTTCTGGCAACTCTTTTATTTAATGTCATTACACTCTGTCTTCACGAGCCATCGCTATGTTCCCATATTAATTTTGAACGTGCAGTATGCTATAGACGATAGTTTGTGTTCAAACATTTGTTCGGACATTTAACATCAAAATTGGTATTACCTAATAAATGTTGTCAACTTTTCAACATATCGATGCCTTACTTTCTCAACTTCGTATCTTAAAAAAATACAACTTTTTGGGAGAAAAAAAAAAACGTTTTATCTTTGTATACTTCGGTGTTTGGGTTAAAGTTAAAACGGAATTATTAAAGAATTGATTACATCTATTACTACGTTTATACGTAGACTATTCGCGAATTACAATTATTTGCGATTAACTAACTTTCTGTTTATATGTCTATTTCTTAATGAAAATTCTTCTTTTTAAGTGATGCCAGATGGAAAATTTATTGATTTGGTAGCACTGTATGTATATAAACTTTTTACTTTTTAAATGAAAAAGATCAAAAATTATTGTGTATTTTTAAATTTATTTGCACATTATTGATTTAATTTTACTTTTGTTGTCATATGAATGTGCTACATCGAAATAAAAACGTAAAACGGTTAAAAGTGTGGCAATGCTTAAAATCTTATTTGCAAATAGTGTCGTTAATCAGGAATTGTTTTCATGAGTTAGCTATTTGCAAATAAAAATTTAATTCACTGTTTATGCGGCAATATTCTCTACTTGCAATATATTTATTTGCGAATAAGTGGTGCGTATAAACGTAGTATATGTAAATTGTATTGAAATAATAAGTTGTTGCACTGTTAGAACACAAAAATAGCAGTCGTTTGATATGAAAAAGTCAAAACCGTATTTTTAAGATACGAGGTTGAGAAAGAAAGGCATCGATATTCGGCCTTATTGTGTAAGGCGTTCGAATAGTAGTAAAACCAGGGTTTAAAATGCTGTTGCTATATTAGCAATCAACTTCTATCTGTAAGCCGCCAAATCATAGTCCAATGTATGCTAATAGCCGCAAAATAGGAGATAATAGCAGCACAAAGGATTGCTAATGGCACACGATTGCAAAGAGATACTACGCGATGACAAGTGACATTTCACGTGCAAAACGTGTTTTGTATACAATAAAAGAATCAAATCCACGTCACAATTTGTGTGCTTTGCCTTTTACAAGCGGTAACGGCATTTTTATTAGAACTTCTGTAGCGGCGTGGAGGGATCCTCTAAGACGAACCATTTAAGTAAAATAATGGCTTCGAGTCCGGTTGTCCCAACCTATTTCCGGAAATCGGATGGTTGTTGGACTACGAATACTCGAGAAACACTTGAGGTGTTGATTGACACACACTTTCCTGGAAATTCCCAAGGGAGCTTGCGGGATCAGGTGTGGGAGTCGACACCCACTCCTATGTCCATTCCTTTGGCCTATGATAGGATTAAGTGGGCTGTCGATAGCTTCAGCCCATATAAATCTCCGGGTATGGATGGTATAATTCCGGCGGCCCCGCAAAGGAATTCGACCCTGGTCATACCCTGGCTGATGGCCATATACAGGGGGTGCGCTAGATTTTCGTAAATCCCGGTAAGTTGGACCTTGTGTAAAGTGGTCTTTATACCCAAAGGGGGTAAGGCTTCTCACACTGAGCCTAAGGACTACAGACCGATTAGTCTTACATCCTTTCTTCTTAAGACTGTTGAAAGAGTTATTGATATACATACATTTTAGGATGACCATCCCAAGAAGTTTACTCTCTGCCTCCCAACATGCCTACACAAAGGGCTGATCTGTTGAGACGACTCTTCACTCTCTGGTAGGAGCTATTGAAAGATCGCTCGAATTTAAGAAGTACGCACTCGTGGACTTTCTCGATATTGAGGGGGCCTCCAACAATGTCAACCCGGACTCTATTGTGACATCCATGAGGAGCCTGGGGATCGACGTTGACATATGTAGATTTTTGGACAATCTACTCAAGAAAAGGGTAATTTGCTATACGATAGGTGAGACCAGTGTTCAGGGGTACTCCCCAAGGGGGGGTTATATCCCCACTATTGTGGAACCTGACTATGAATACCATGTTGACGAATATGGACAACATGAGGATCAAAACAGTGGGGTATGCTGATGAGGTTGCGGTAGCCATCACAGGGAGACATCTGAACATAATGTCTCAGTGTATGGAGGCTGCTCTGAAGGTACTCAGCACCTGGAGCGCATCATGCGGGCTGGGTGTCAATCCGTCCAAGACGGAACTGGTACTCTTTACGAGGAAGTACAGGACCGAGAACTTTAGGCTTCCGAGGTTAAATGAAACCGAGCTTCAGATCTCTCAGTGCCAAGTATCTGGGCGTGGTTCTGGATAGTAAGCTGTCATGGGGACAAAATGTCCGGATGAGAGTGGAAAGGGCAGCAGTTGCCATATATGCGTGTAGGGGTGAAATCGGCAGAAACTGGGGCATGGGTCCGTGGTGCGTCAATTGGATCTTTGAGGCTGTAGTAAAGCCGACTCTGTATTACGGGGTCGTCGTATGGTGGCCTGTGTTGGATAAGAGCAGGCACAGGGCAATGCATGAGAAGGTACATAGACTTTTCGCACTGATGATCACGGGATCAATGCGCTGTTTATGATACTGAACTGGCTCCCGGTGGACATCGTGGCCAGACAGATGGCTCTTTGCTCAGCGACACGTCTGAACGCGGCGCTCGGTTGGTCGACCCGTGACTATGGGCACGTTGAAATAATCAAAAGTTCGACTGTCCCTGATCGTGTGGACTATTGCACCCCGGTGCCGGCGCATGACAATTGACGAATTGGCTGGATTCTGCAGTGACGCCATCTGAGTAACTGCTCTATAGGATGGGCATTGGCGCTGGGTATCACAAAGTGACCGATAAAGGACCCAAGTGAGCTGTCTGTTGATAGCTGCCCATGGAACCTAACCTAACCTAAGTTAACTTTATTTCATAAAGCCTCGCAAAATATTATATGAGGGGCTTAAAGCACAAGGGGTTCAAGTGACTTATGTTCAATAATGAGACAAAAGAGGTTGTTTCGCTTGTGCTCCAAGCGAAGCAGGTATTTTAGTGTCAAATGCTTGAATTATTCACCATATCTAGCGTCCTGATGAGAATCCTTCATTCACCTCTTGTGCTCTGAACAACTTCTCCGAATATGTAAACTCAATTTTAGAAAATGGCACTTAAACCCCTTGTGCTTTAAGCCCCTCATATAGTATTATACTTTCAATGTTATTTCTGAATATACAAATATCGTTAAGTGGCAGATGATTTTCTTCAAATCTTAGCTTTGATAATTCGAATTTGTCTAAAAACTCCTTTTTCAAAAAACTGCGCCCAATTTGACGAAACGATAATTGTAAGCGTTCAAAAAATATGTGCATACGAGCATCTTGGGATGGATTTCCAAATTTTTTGTGTTTACAATTTTCAATATGTACTGCAGAAAGAGGAGAGACATTTTATAAGCAGTAGAAACTCCGGACATAATAAAATTTAATTTAGCGCTTCAAAATCATTTAAAGTAAAATTATAAAGACGTGACCATCTTGTTGGCGAATATTTTAAAATATTATAAGTTTCCGTTCCAAAATAATCTTGAAATGAAAGGAAGTCGTCTCTTCTACTAGAACATTTGCAGAAGTGGTTTCCTATATCTTTAAAAAACTTGTCAATATCATTTGAAAATGCAAGCTAATATGCTGCCTCTGATACTTAATTTAGAATGTGGCATATGCAATGTGGCAACCCAACCCAGTAGGTTTTTTCATGGGTTTTATTGGGTTTAGTTGGGTTTTTTGGGTTTTTCGTGTAATGGTTTAATTATAATTGGTCTAAGCAATGTTGCCAACTCAGCTCTTTTCGGTATAGATTTAGCAAGAAAATCTTTCATATTTTTTTATGGCATCATCATCAAATGCATTGATGGTTTAAAGAAAAGCCATGCTTAAATTAGATCTTATATATATGCCTCAACTGCCAAGTGATTACTTTTTGAACTTTTATGCCCAAATAAGATCGGAACATATAAATCAATTTGACAATGACATTCATAGAATTTTAAATAACGTTCAGTTGTATAAAGAAGCTTTGAATCACCAAGAAATGTTACTCAAAGTTCAAAAAGATCTAAATACTGTCCGCTACAATTGCAACTGCCATTGATGTAATTTGTTGAACAATGATATACTACTGTCAAAACGGAATTTTGTTGATACGCGTACTTACTTCAACTCATTATTTGGCGAATCTGATGCATCCCAAATATGTATACAAGTATGTACACCAGTGATGTCAAAAATGTAAATTGTGGTTATAGTGCTTTATATTAGTACTAGCTTAACCCGGTGTGCTTCGCTACCCCCATCGTTATAAAATATATAAGTATTTAAAATATATATTAACAAAAGTAGTAAGAGAATTCCGTGGCATTCAGTAGTTTAATTTTATGGGGCTTTTACTCTCCCTCCGTCAACCCCGCCCATTTTTCTTTTAAAATTTACCATAATAGTGGATTTTTCCACGTTTGAAGACTCAAGCTATCATAGTTCTTCAGTAACGTGATATTTAATATTTGCATCCTATGGGGGGTACCACTTCCACCTCTGCTATTTTATTTAATTTTGTGGCTCAGAAGATCCTACTACCAAAAGTTCAACAAAATGCTTGCAGCGGCTCTTAAAATATGAGATATTTATTATTGACATCCACAAAAAAATATGGCACCGCCCCTTTGTCCAACCACACCTTTTTGAACCCAACGACACATTAATTCAGAACAATAGCCTTCTGTGAAAATTTAGTGACGATCGGTTCAGTAGTTTATTAGATATAACGTTTTTTATTTTTTTTCTATAAAGGGGCGGGGCCACGCCCACTTTTTTAATTAAACGTATTTCTGTTCATGCCAACAACAAATATACCAAATACTATCGCCGTAGGTCAAAAAATGTCATAAATAACACGAATTTAAATTTTGGGTTGTATGGGCGTGGCATCGCCCCTTTGCCCAGTCACAATTTTATATAGCCTAATGTCTCTTCCAGGGTCACAGTTACATGCTGTGAAAAGTTCATCGGTCAAGTGGTTTGGCCTCCTATAAGGCACAAATATATATATATACAAATATATATACATACATTCACTTTTATATATATAGATTAGTGAATAAAAAGACAAGTTTTCTTAATAAAAATAAAAAAAATACGTAAGCATCCGCCACATGTGCACTCGTCGCTTGATAATCGACCACTGAATTGTGTACTCTCTTGGACTAAATGAAAGAGCATAAGAATGTGCGTGATTTTTGAGCTAGCACAATTGTGCTATGAAATTGAATGAATTTGACATCAATGATGTAAACAAACTTATTAGTCAAGAAAACGTAGATAGCAGAAGAATGTATAAGTTAAAAGCACCTCTCATTTGTTGCACCTTGTTTGGCATTTAAAATTAAAGTTGCAGAATATTTTTCGCAATAACGGTATTCAGTTCAGATTTTATTTGATTGAAAAAAAGGAAAAAGCACACAAGGAAAAGTATTTACACTAAAAGCTGCAATTTAAACAGCCTTAAACCAGGTGTAAACAATCAGGTTTAAAAGTTGCAACATTTCAGTTTTTTTTTCCATTTAACATTATTTTTATATTTATAATATATTTCCATTAAAGACGTAATAATAAGATGACAGGGTGTTTTACTTTATTGTACATGACAAATATTTACAAAATCACACTTTTAAATTATAATAAAGACATTCAATATGAGTGCAATTTTCCATTTTCCTTTTTTTGCAATTAAAAAATTAGAACTAAACAACAATGTTTTTTTTTTTTTTTTTATTGAATCTTTCTTGTCGAAAATTACAATATATATTCAAAGCTTAATCCTTATTCTAATTTGTATTTGTTAGCCGTTACCAATGTAACCGCTGATTAACTGTATTCAATTGTCAAAAAAGCATGCTAGGCTCAAAGTGTCGGATCTTTTCAGCGTCCGGTGACCTTCGAACTTTATTAGATCCCGAGCGAGGTAGTTGGGATGGACCATTAGTTTATCTATGTATTTTACTGAATACTTTTTAATTTCTTCCTGGATGGTAGCGACGTTAAGATCTCTGTGGATATTGTCATTACGTATATACCATGGGGCGCAGACAATATGCCGTAATATCCTAGACTATCTTCTTTGTAGCTTCTAGATGTTTGATGCGCATGCAGTACCCCATAATTGGATAACATATGTCTATATTGGTTTTATGATAGACTTGTATAAGAGAACTTTGTTGTCTAAGGATAAGTTTGAGTTTCGACCGATTAGCCAATGTAGTTGAGCTGCTTTAAGTTTCATAGCCGTTATTTTCGCTTTAATATGACGAGGCCAGGTCAGGCGTCTATCTATATGAATTCCCAAGTATTTAACATGGCCTTCTACCGGAACAGTGATGTTATTTATTTTAACAGGAGAGCACGTTTGTCTTCTGAGCGTTAAAGTTAAGTGAGCACATTTAGTCGGGTTAACCTTTATTTTCCATTTTTCTAGCCAGGCTTCTAGTTCATTGATGTGGGACTGTAAATGCTGCGATGCAACTTTTGGGTCCTGATTAACACTAATAAATTCTGTGTCGTCTGCAAACGTAGAAGTATGTGTGCTCGGGCTTGTTGGCATATTAGCTGTATATATTAGTACAGTAACGGCCCTAATATGCTGCCTTGAGGGACACCAGCAGATATTTTCTTGGTGGGGGAGTATTGGTTTTTTGATCTAACCATGAATTTTCTGCCAGTTAAATAGCTCTCAAGGAGTTTGTGAAAGCATTCGTGTTATTTTAATGATCAGCCCATCATGCCAAACTTTGTCGAATGCTTGGGAAATATCTATAAACAGTGCCGAGCAATATTCCTTTCTCTCAAACGCTGATCTTATTTGGGTAGCAATTCTATGCACTTGTTCTATTGTACCATGCCTTGCTCGAAATCCGAACTGATGATCCGGAATGATTGTTTGAGTTTCGACCGAGAAGCCAATGTAGTTGAGCTGCTTTAAGTTTCATAGCCGTTATTTCCGCTTCAATATGACGAGACCAGGTCAAGCGTCTATCTATATGAATTCCCAAGTACTTAACATGAAAGTTAATTGAGCACATTTAGCCGGGTTAACCTTTATTCTTAATTTTTCTAGCCAGGACTCTAGTTCATTGATGTGGGACTGTAAATGCTGCGATGCGACTTTTGGGTCATGGTTAACGCTAATAAATGCTGTGTCGTCTGCAAATGTAGACGTATGCGTGCTCAGGTTTGTTGACATATCCGCTGTGTATATTATATACAGAAGCGGTCCTAATATGCTGCCTTGGGGGACACCAGCAGTAATTTTCTTGAGGGGGGAGTATTTATCTTGCGACCTTGCTATGAATGTTCTGCCTGTTAGATAGCTCTCCAGAAGCTTGTGAGTGTTTTGAGGAAGCATTCGTTTTATTTTGATGAGTAGCCCATCATGCCAAACTTTGTCAAATGCTTGGGAAATGTCTTTAAACAGGGCTGAGTAGTATTGTTTTTTCTCAAACGCCGATCTAATTAGTGTGACAATTCTATGCACTTGTTCTATTGTACCATGTTTCGCTCTGAATCCGAACTGGTGATCCGGGATGATGTCGTGTTCATTTAGATGAGGAGTTACACTTAAAACGAATATTTTTCGAAAAGCTTCGATAGGATTGACAATAAGCTTATCGGTCTGTACGACGCAACCTGGCTAGCATCTTTTCCTGGCTTGGGAATCATCACAATTATAGACCTCTTCCATGAGGATGGGAAGTATCCGACTCTTAATATCGCGTTAAAAATGAGCAGCAAGATTCTAGAAGCAGACGATGGTTTGTTTCTTATCATTGACCCTGTGATGCGGTTAGGTCCGGGAGATTTTCTAATATTCACTTCTTCTATTGCAGATTTTACTTGAGTTATGTTACATTTTATTGGATGGTTTACCTTATCAGGAATGATTGGACAACTGGAACAAGTATGTGCATCATGTGCATTATTTTTCATTTGTGTTTTTGGCCCAAGTGCCGTTTTCCAGTCTTAATGGAGATTCTTGGGTTATAGGGCATTTCATATACCGTACAGCCTTCCATAAGCTGTAACTAGAGTTTTTTGTGGCATCTAGGCTGTTTGTTGCGAAGAGTTGTCAGGCATAATTGTAGTTGGGCCTTAGTGGTTGGGGAACGACTGTTTTGCCATTGTCTTCTTAACTTCCTTTTTTCTCTGATAAGGGTCTCTATATCCGTCGATGTATTGTAAGGAGCACGTTTAATTGTCCGCTTGATTAGGGTTGCATTTCTTGCTGCAGAATCCAAGACTTCTGTAAATCGGTCGACAGCTATTTGGATGTCAGATGAATTTTTTAGGGGAATGCACTGTGATAGGTGAGAGCTCACATACATTTTATACTTTAACCAATTTGTGTTTCTGTTTGGATAGGAAATAAAGTTTGCAGCTGCGGCGTCAGAGTTGCCTTTTAAAATTAAGATTGAATGTGAATGATCAGACGATAGATCATAGGAGGAACTAACTAGTACCTGATCGCGCTTGATGTTTTTAATTACAGCAAAGCCAATAAGGTCTGGTAGCTTGTTGAAGTCGGTTGGCCAATAGGTAGGCTCACCACTCGATACGACATCAAAATTATTTGCAGTTACGGTGTTGTAAAACTGATTACCTCTAGGACTGATAAGTCTGGAGCCCCAATATGTATGTTTAGCGTTGTAATCGCCAGCAGCAATGAATTTCTGGCCCAATGTGGAGAAGAAGTTGAGAAATTTATCGTGTACAATTTTGTGCCTCGGGGGACAATAAACGGATGACAACGTACATTTGAAATCAGTAAGATTTATAGATGTGGCCTGGATACAATCTTCTTCGAACTCTGGCAATGGTAAGTGTCTGATGTGTTTGTGCACAATTATGGCTGTGCCACCACAAGCCTGCCTGCTGGGATGTTTTGTGTCATACGTAAGGTATCCATCTACCCTAAAGCAGTTTTTATGAGTAGTGTGTTTCAGAGACAAGAAGTACGTCGATTTCATGCCTATGAAGAAAGTTTGCAACTTCGTATTTATGTTGGGATAACCCGTAACATATATTTAACTGGTTCATTTTTTGTTGAGTAGAACTTGCAGGAGCATGTTCTGGTTTCGCATCATTTCCTGAAACATGTTCTGCATTGTGGCCATAATTGAGCTAGGCATATTTCCAGAAGGCATTTGTAGACCTTCCCTAGGAACATTAGCGTATGAAGGTTGCTTTGCGTTGGAAGTACTCAGGGGATTTTTCGCACTAGGGTTTCTTTTTAAGACTTGGGCATATAATTGGTTTTGTTTGTTTGTTTGTGTAGTACTAGCAATAGAGCCAGCGGCTTGGCTGGGCGCATATGACGGACCATATTGGAAGTGAGTATATTTTTGAACTAAAGTAGGTTTTTTTAAATGCAAGAAAACTTTACAACCCCTATAGTTTGCCGTGTGATTTTCGCCACAGTTGCTGCACTTCTTAACATTCGGGTCAGCTTTAGAACGATTACATTCGGCGGTTTTATGAGCGTCGCCACAAACCACACATACGTGAGGCAATTTACAATATAATTTTGTATGCCCATATTCCTGACAAGTTGTTCATTGGGAGGGACCCTTTCGTTTTAATGGCTCCTCAACAGTTATTCTTCTGTTAAGTAGGGAACGCAAGTTGTAAATGGGATGAACTGAATTTTTGGTTTTGAGAACCGATGAATCAAACAATATCTCAATGCGGTGCATTGGTTGAGGAACTTTATTCTTGTTCAAAATGTTATGAACAGATTTTACCTCGTGCCCCTCTAGCTCTACGGCAGATTTTATTTCTTCTGTAGGAACAGAACTATCTATGGCTTTTATGACAATAATCAAACCCTTAGCACTTTTTAATTGATATGTATATATATATATATATATATATTTATATATATATATATACATATAGTAACTTTTATTTTCTGCGTCCAGGTATCTCGAGATAATACGGAAGTTCGTTTCTGCACTGGCTTGAATTTTGGTCTCTTGAATTTGCCCGCGTCGTATAGAAACGACGCACAGTGGCTGAAAATCGTTTTTCATCGGTCAAAACTCTGTAACTTTTGAACCGATAGAGATAATTTTTGCAGGAGAGAAGACTTCTTTTTTACAGTTTTAATTTTGTCAAAATCGGTTCAGTAGTTGTTTAGAAATTAAAGGTCAAAGTTGAACTTTTGATGTTTTTTAGCATTTAGTATGAAAATGCTAATGATTGAGATTGTGAATTATGGTATTTTTTATTCAAAAAGTGGGATGTTTTTCAGCCCACTGTTTTAAGAACTTTTTAATCTACATAACTGCCAAATTTCATTAATATATCTTTGTTCATGTCAGATTTATAGAATTTCCAACCTTAAAATTATTATTTTTTACTCATATTGAAAGCCCTTTTATTCATTTACACTATATAAATAATAATTTTAATGTTTGACATTCTACAAATCTAACATGAATAAAGGTATCATAATGAATTTAGGCAGTTATGTAGATTAAAAAGTTCTTAAAACAGTGGATTGAAAAACATCCCCATTTTTGATTAAAAAATACCCAATCCCGGAAAACGGCTTTAAATTTGTTTTTGTTCAAAAAAGGCAAAAGGCAATTTTCTAGAAAATAATGGACATACATATTAAAACACATAACTGTTCTAATTGTATAAAAATCGGTGTGTTGAATTATTAGATTTTTTTACTCAAATTAATTTTTTTTTTTGTTAGAAAAATTTGATTTGAAATAGGGCATATGGGAGTAAAAATGTCAAACTGACTGAAAATTGCTTCTACAAGCATACTCATAATGTTTTCTTTCGAAAAATATAAACATTTTTATATATTTCTGGAGAAAATATTTTTTTATCAGCGAAAGAACAAATGCGTATTCGTATTACCTTTATGTGCATATACATTCACCTCGTATATGCCACTATACCTTTAAAAAAAAATGCATAGGCATGTAATAATACCTATGATAATTTTGTGAATAGGTTTCTACATTATCAACTCTACAACAGGTTCAACTGGAACCAGTTCCACTAGAATACTTTTTAGATTAAAAAAATAAATAAGTGTAAATTTTTAAATGTTTATTTTCTTTTTTATTTAAATAACAATAAGGACAAAAACATATTTTTTGCTTTAATAACAATAAAAGTTAATTATATCTACGGTTGGAAAATTGCCTCCAAATATTCCATATTTGTTTTGGTATTACCTCTGTCCTGTAGCAGCCCTTTTGCTACTTCATCTAAGTCCCGATGTTCTACTTTCCATTGACTTCGAATGCTAGAGATGAGCGGATCTGACGTTGCCAACAATATTTTAAACAGATCTTTGTTTGTAAAATCTCTTGACATTTTTCTGGTATTGTGCTCCCCATAAAATCTGTAATCTTTATTCCTTTTTTCCTGGGCTTCCTCTGACAGATCTCCTAGTGGTACTAAATGATGCCTAATGACATCCTCTCCTTGATAAAGGATTTTATGAACTGTTGCAGACATATTTCTCCATGGATATTTGGTAAGATCTCCCAAATTTTCTATAATCAATTTGTTCATTGCATATCTAGCACAGCTTGGCTTGTTACACTTATATTTCAGTCCAGGGTTGATAAAGTTGGTACAATTGTACTTTTTTTGGTACAATTAAAAACTAAAAAGTACGCTGGTACCCCCGTGACTCATTTGGTACTATTTCCATTCAAGCCTACATATTTATAATACATATAAAATGGCAACTAGTATTTACTTTCCAATAAATAAAAGCGGAGTTTATTGTTTAATGCAAATAGTCTTGCGAAAATGCAAAATTTCGTAGCTTTTTATAATACATATAAAATGGCAACTAGTATTTACTTTCCAATAAATAAAAGCGGAGTTTATTGTTTAATGCAAATAGTCTTGCGAAAATGCAAAATTTCGTAGCTTTTTTTATGAAATCTAAGGGAAACTCTATTTTTTGTTGTTGGATTTAACAAAACAGCTATATTTTGCAAGACCATTTGCACCAAACACTGAACTCGGCTATTGTGAATAGATTTTTGCACGTTCATTGAACGATTGCTTACGCCACATTCTACATTTAGTATGATGATATTGACAAGTTTTTAAAGGATATAGGAAACCACTTCTGTAAAAGTTCTACATAGTAGAATGGACGAACTCCTCTCAATTCAAGATTATTTTGGAACGAACTCATAATATTTTCAAAAATTCGTCAGCAAGATGGTTGTCACGTTAAGAAATAATGAACAGAATTTTGAAACAGTGGTAACGCACTCCATTATTATTTTACTCCTAATTATTTTGAAGGAGATTTTACAAGTGCTTAATTAAATTTTATTATATTAAGACTTTTTGCTCCTTTCCTGTTTCTGTAGTACATATTAAAAATTGTAAACACAATAAATTTGGAAACGCAATCCGAAGATGTTCGTATGTACATAATTTTAAAATGCTTCAAAATTTTATTTTCGCTTAAAAATCGAAATTACATATTGAGAAAAAGACGATAAATTCTATGAATAAATTCGGCAATCAATAAAAACCGCATGATACAGGTCCGGCCAGATCAAATACAATTTGTTTACCTCTATTCTTGAATATTTTGGTAAACTAACTATTTTGAAAAATCCGGGGATCGAAATGATCGAAAAATCCGGAGATCAAAATTAATTTTTGACCTATGGTTGCTTTGGCAAAGTTTCTTGGAATGACTTATAGCACAAGAATCGCGAAGTGCTTTTGACGCGAAAAAATTTTACCCACCCTATTATTTTGTATAATTAATGCACAAATGAATTTTAAGTACCTTTTGTTTTTGTTGTATTACATTTATGTTTTTAAAAATAAATTAAAAACATTTTTTAATCCAAATTTTAATATTTTTAATCAGGCTAAAGTTCATCAAATTTAATTTTTCTTTAAATTATTTTTATGAAGAAAGGAATTTTACAACATGAAAATTAATTAAAATTGTTATTAATAATTTTTCATTCTAGACTGACCTGAGATTCGAACCCAGGCGGCTGGTTACCCTGACATGTGCCTGATTAAAAATATTAAAATTTAGAATAAAAAACCATAAACAGTTCGACAAAATAACCACAATACTAATTATTAAAAACATTTTTTAAAAAAGATTTAGTACTATTGGGGCTGAAAAAGTACGATTTTAAAAGTTCATTGGTACGATATTGGTTTTCTCATTTATCATCCCTGTTTCAGTCATATGAAAACTCCAGTTTCTAATTTAAGTCGTCTAGAAAAAACCATGGAAACTTTAGTGCAAACAGTAAATAATTTTACAAACACAATGGGTAATATGATGCAGGAGATCCTTAGAATGCAATCGATGTTATTGCAAGCTGTACTTAACAAACCATGAACTGTTTAAAAATTTGTTTTTGGAACGCAAACGGCATCCGCCAACATAAAAATGAATTAGAATACTTTCTTAAAAATAAACAAATTGATGTCATGCTGGTTTCTGAAACTCATTTGACCTCAAGAAATACGTTTAAAATCAAAGGTTATTCACTATATGATACCAAGGACCCTCGAGATAGAGCTTGTGGAGGTTCTGCCATTTTGATAAAAACCCGAATCAAACAATACCTGATGTGTGATCATCGTGAAGATTATCTCCAAGCAACGAACATTTGTGTTAAAGAGATGAATCGAAACATAGTAATCTCATCCTTATACTCACCAACTAGATTTGCAATATCAGAAAGCCAATATTATAAATATTATAAGTCATTGGGGCCCTGTTTCCTGACTGCTGGCGATTATAACGCTAAACATACCTTCTGGGGTTCACGACTAATAACACCAAAGGGTCGTGTTTTGTATAATACAATCTCTAAAATGAATTTTAATGTCGTCGCGAGCGGACAACCAACATATTGGCCTGCTGATCCGCAAAAAAATTCCAGATGTCATCGATTTCGGAGTGGTTAAAAACATCCCCACAGAAACGATTGAAGTTGAAGCTTCGTTAGAATTATCCTCTGATCACACACCTACAACAGTTACTTTAACAAACACCAATAGAATCGTATCTCCCTCTGGTTACATAGCGACAACAGCTACACAAATAAATTGGTTAAAATATAAAAAATATCTCAGTACCCATTGCACAGAAAATATTCCGCTTAGCACACCGGAAAATGTGGATCTCTCTATTGTCAATTTGGACAGTTATCTTAAACTAGCTGTTCAACATTCCAGCAAAACCCTCAAAATAAACCAATTATAACAAAATATATTTTGCAGATGTCGAGCGCCTGTTGAATGAAAAAAGGAGAGTGCGAAGAGAATGGCAATTGCAAAGATCCCCTCAACTTAAAAATGAATTAAAAGAGTGTACAAAAAGGCTAAGAAAATTACTGCAAACTCAGAAAACGGCTTCCGTAGAAAAATATCTTAAGGACTTGGATGCAACTCCACAATCAGGCTACTCATTATAGCGTGCAGCTAGAAACCTCAAAAGACCAGTTATCTCGAAACCACCTTTAAGAAACTTGAATGGAAGTTGGGCAAGAAATGATAATGAAAAAGGAAACCTGTTTGTAAATCATTTGAAAAACGTATTTACCCAAAATATACCTGACGATATAGCGGACGAGTTGCCGCCTGTTAATATTAGAGCAGCTATCCCCCTAAGATTTGAGATAAGGGAAATAGAAAGGGCTATTTGTGAATTAAACACCAAGAAGGCACCTGGTATTGATAAAATCAGTAACAAAATACTTTTGGAGCTACCTCGCATAGCAAAGAAAATTATTCTTTATATTTTTAATGCTATTTTACGCCTTGAATACTACCCTCAATAATGGAAGGTCTCCTTTATAACGATGATACCCAAGCCAGGAAAAGTTGAGTCATATAGGCCTATTAGCTTATTATCTAATATATCAAAGCTGTTTGAGAAGCTCTTAGCGTCAAAATTAACCCCAATTTTAAATGACAATGGGTGTATACCCAATCATCAATTCGGCTTCAGAAGAGAACATATCACAATTGAACAAACCCATCGGATAGTAAACGCCATAAGAAAAGCCTTTGAAGAAAGAAAATATTGCTCCGCTCTTTTCATAGATATTTCTCAAGCTTTTGACAAAGTCTGGCATGTAGGATTGTTACATAAATTGAAGCTAAACCTGCCGGTTAATACACACAAGCTGTTAGAAAGCTAAGTACCTGGTCGGTCGAAAATTTATTATTAAAGAAGGCGATTTTTTAAGTTCTCCTCAGCCAATTGAAGCTGGAGTCCCTCAGCGAAGCATCCTGGGCCCACTTTTTTACCTTATATATACCTCGGACATGCCAACAAACAATCACACCCTAACCTCAACTTTTGCTGATGATACAGCTTTTCTAAGCGTACACGAGAACAGTCGTGAAGCAACTCGATACCTGCAGAATCATATATTTCAACTAGAACTGTGGTTTAAACAATGGAGAATAAAGGTCAATGAGCAAAAATGCGTACATATAACATTTACCTTGCGTCGGGAAACATGTCCCCCTATTAAAATCAATAATCAACTAGTGCCTCAACAATCGCATGTCAAATATCTCGGTATTCATCTAGATCGGCGTTTAACATGGAAATGCCATATAGAAGCAAAATTAACCCAAATGAAACTAAAAGCAATTCAAATTAACTGGCTTATTGGAAGATATTCTGTTCTTAGTCTCGACTGCAAACTTGGTATGTTAAAAACTCAAATATCCACAAGGATCTCAATGTGCCACTGGTAAGGCTAGAGTTGCACCCAAATCCACTAGCAAGAAATATTTTAAATGATAGTGGCCACTCTCGCTTAAGAAGAAGAGACACTGCAGCACTTACCCATTAAGATGAGCGATAAACACCTACATATGTGAACAGAACCCGCGATGAAGAAAATTTTTGTCTGGCACTGGCAGGACATAAAATAAAGCATTAGGTTAAGATTTGATTAATTATTGTTAGTTCATATTTAATATATGAAGATTCAATAAATAAATAATGAAAAAAAAAAATATGAATAGGTAAAATAACAAGAGCAAAAGAAATGCGAATAATTTTACACACATTAAAAAAGTGTTCTATAGGCTGGTCCAAACATGTACAAAAGTGCATTTGGGTTTAAAGTTGATACTTTCACCTTCCTTCAGCTAGTAAAATCTCTTTAACCCCTTTTGACCCTCATAAATTCTATTCTTCTGAACTTCAATTTGACTAAAATGTAGAACCGGAAAAAACATTTAATAACACAGCAGGTATAATCGGTACAGTAATACAACATAACATTGTTTAAAGACTGCTAAAGACATACAAAATGTTGAACCCACTATTGATAACAGTTGATAAAACATAATCCACCCGATTAAAAAACTAGAAAAATCGTTATAAAATTAAGCCAAAAAATCCGTTTATCAGAATATCTCCAAAGGCAAAGGAGATATCCTAAACTCAGCTTAAGTTTAATTTATTTTGCAATCCATAAAAATATTTTTGGTGAATTTTTTAAAAGTTTGAATTTCCGAGGTTACCAATTTTAGAGGTCCGCAAGTCACTCTCCCGATCCTCCATGGACCCGTGTTCTTTCAATTCAACTCAAAAGATACCCGGCCATGACAGTTTAAAATTTCATTCAAATATGTTCAGCCGTTCATAAGAAACAAAATAATTGTTTAAAACAAAACGTTCGTAAACCATTGTGTTATATTTCAGTCATATGAGCGAGCAGCTTAAATAAAAAGAGCAAAAAAAATATTGCGAGTAATTTCATTAAAATGAAAAAAGTGTTCAACAGACAGTTCCAAACTGTTGCACAAGTGTATATAGGGTTAAAGAGGACACTTTCAGCTTTCTGATGGTACTAAAATCTCTTTAACCCCTTTTGACCCTAACATGTTCTACTCCTCTAAAATTCGGATTTAACTGAAATATAGAACGTGGGGAAACATTTAATAACACATCGGGTATAAATGATACAGTGATGTAATGAACCATTTCTTAAAGACTACTATCTCACTAATATAACAAAAAAAATTTCGACCAATTATTGATAACGGTTTGCGAGAAATCATAGTTTAGTTCTGATCAAATTTACAAAAATTAATTTTTTTCTAAAACAGCGTAAAATATTTGATTCCAGCAGCATGCCACAGCCACAATTACCAATATTTTAATCTAGTTTTTTTGGATACCTTAGTTCTAATATGTTTGAAATCGAATGGCATTAAAATTTTTGAAATCGGCGATGACAAAAAATTGGACTTTTGGCCGATGAAATTTAATTTTCAGCCACAATGCGACGTAGAAATTATTCTTACCTACAAGTTGAGTCAACATGTTGACTATGATATTTGATGTTTGCTCCCGCAGATAAATAGGTGGCGGTTTAACTTCTTAAGTGGCTGTTCCATTAGCTGATTCTGCTTCTTCATCGTCAGGTATGGATAGTGCAGTGAATCTGTTACCACTTGTTGGCAAAGAGACTACGTTAGAGCCTTTGTCTTGTTTGGCCATGTGTTCCTGTTGGGTGGACCTAGGGCTAGCCTTTCTCTTAGTTATTGTAATATATCTGTCCATGCCTGTTTGCATTTTAGTACTTTTTGGCACAGCTCCTATATTTATTAATGCTAATCGTGATGTTCCAGGTTTTTCGTTATTATTCCTCTGGTCAGATGACTTCACACTTTAAACCACATTTACGGTCAGATCAACACACTTGATCAGGTTGGGCACACTTGCACTTAAATTGCTGTATGGAAAACCAGTTGCGCTGGCAATTTTTGCACTCAAATAATTTTTATTTAATTCTGGGTTTCGAATGTTTTCATTGCTCACGCTCGGAGAGCTTACCACAATATACACATTTCTGCTATTTGTGCTGGGCCTACTCTCCTTGTTGGGAGTATTTGTGAGGCTCATTTACAAATCTCTTCGGGCACCTTAGTTATTGTAATTGTTCTTCTTTTTTTTTTTTTTTGTTTTTACCAATTACAATTATTTTTTATTCACTTCGAATTTTTTTTTTTACTCACTAATACACGTCCGTTTTTGGTTTCGTACCGTTATAAAATTGGAACTATTTACATTATTGAAACAAAAATTACATATATATCGGTTGAGAAAATTTTGTCACTTAGGTTATTTGGAATTGTAAAAATCTGAAACCAAATAACCTATCAGCAGTACTAATAGTATGAAAAAATAACAATTTATTTATACATATGAATATTATATACATTAAATAATAACAGTTATAGTTTATTTTACTGGTTTAAGCAAAAAAAGTACTTAGTGGTTGTTTAAATTATGCAACAAAATTAATCTTTTATCGTGATTTTTTATGATTTATTTTTCTCTTTTTTTAGTGCGTGACGGTTCTCTAGGTACATACGCTAGATTCATACGCTCAAATTTAAATTCACTCTTTGCTTGCAAAACAAAGTTCAACGTTTGTAATTTTTACATCGTTTCGTACACATTTGATTTTTGCATGTATTCGTTTTTTATTGAAAGTGCTTTGTTTGCATTTTTGTTGCGCACGCAATATAACGCAAAAGGAACACATTCTTATACTTTTGCATTCAAGTTGTCATTGTCCACTCGATGAGGCGCTTTGTTAACATTACCAACAATAACAAAAATAAACCACTCGATGAGACGCTTTGTTAAAATTAACAACAATATAAACAACAAGAATACATTGTACATACAGAACAGGGTTGCCGAACATGGTCTTTTCCGACCAAATTTGGTCGGATATTTTTGGTTTGGTCGGATGGTAGGCCAAACCTAATTTTGGTCGGTTTTAGAAAATTGGAGGGATAGCAGACAATTGCAAATCTCAAAGCTCTTTTACCAAACCCAAAATTTTTTTTTTTTTAATTGTTGATGAAACTATGGATATGGCATTGATATTACGTAAGGAGCAAGTTACTTTGGCGGTGTTAGTTTTATAAAGGATAGCTTTGTCATCTTATTCGAGCTTACCAACTCAGATGCCGTTTAAATTTTTCTTCTTATGAAAAACTTTTTATCAACAAACAATATTCCTATACAAAATTTGATCGGATTGGCAACAAACGGCGCTCACGCCATGACTAGGACCTTTGGTAAGCTTATAGCCTATTCATCGATGTTAAACGTAGACTTCGTTCGTTTGTTTTCGTTTTAAATGTACGTTAATCGAACGAAGTCTTCGTTGAGAAATAGATGAACAGGCAGTTAATCTTACTTAGTAATGCAAAAAATATTAAGGTTCTTTGTGGTAATATTTAAAGTTTTTTCACATAGTCCTAAAAGAATAACATAAATAAAAGAATTTGAGGAATTCGGTTCTGTATAAGGTGTTTCATATACAATATGGACTTCTTAAAGGAAGATATTGTAAGAATCGTAGAACAGCGGGATGCGTTGATACTGTTTTTTGAAACATAGTTTTGTAAAGGCAATGGTATAAGAACTGCAGAACTTGCAGAAAGTATGGATGAGTTCCAAACAGAGCAAGTTATCAACGCGTATACAATAAGCCAACTATGCATTGTTAAACTCGTTGATACATTTTTTACGTTCTCTGCAAGGTGTTATGATGTATTGGAGCTCAGCCCATGTCTTATAAAGTTTAAAACTTTTTTTTTTTAAATTGTACAAGCTTTTGATTCATATGATATTAGTCGTCTATATGTGTTATTGCATATGATCAATGAATTATTCCAGTTTATAAGCGTTATTAAATGAATTTGTATATATACATACATTTTGTTTAAGTTAAACGTTAATAGAACTAAGGGTTTCGTGTAGGACGTAAAATATTTAATAGGTGTGCACATAGGCTTACTTTTTGTTTTTACTATAATTGCATATTACAAAAAAAATAATATGTAGATTTATGGCTTTATCCAATAAAAATTATACTTTTTATCAAAAAAACATATACATACATATCGTCATATAAAATGCAAAAGCGCCTATGTTAATTTTAAGAAAAAGAGAGATAACTTAATAAAAATGAAGCTATTGTGATTATAACAACGGAGTTTTCTAGTTAATATCGTTACCTCATTACGCATGATCGACACTATCCTGAAAAACTGTTTTTGTAATCTGAGTCGTATCGCGGCTGAAAATTGTTTAAAAATTATGATAGGCCCTTTTGCATTTTTATGACGATATAATTGTTTTTAAACATTTCAAAAATTTGGTCGGTTTCAAAGGATTTTGGTAGGTTTTGCAGACAATTTTGGTCGGTTAAAAATTTTTTAAACGGCAACCCTGATACAGAACTACTGACAGCGTTGCCAGAAGATTTGGAAGGAAAATCTTCTTTTGGCGAAAAAAAAATCTTATTTTGAAGAGAAAAATCTTGAAATTTTGTATAACAAATGCAAAAAAGTAAAAATTATTAGTTTTTTAAAAGAATCTACTTTTTATTATGGAAACTACATATTTAAATTAAAATACGTAATTGCGGTATTTATACAAAATTAAATTGTAGGTTTAAAATTGTGTTTTAGTTATATTTTCCAAAAAAATAGTTTCATCGAAAGTAATTAAATTCTTATATTAGAGATGTATAAATTTTGGGCAAAAAAATTTTGGTTTGGGAGCTATGAAGCTCATACATCATTCGAAATCTTGAGGGTTCTCAATTTAATATTATATTTTTTGATATCGTTGTTATTTCGAAGGCATTTTGAGAAAATTGCATTTAAAAAATCTCACTGAAAACCACAGAGTATACAGAGGCGTCACGAGACAGAAATTATTGTGTTTTTTTATGCCTTTTTTCTTCGAAAGCTGCCCTTTTTGCGTTTTTTGTTTTGATTATGCAATTTGTGTATATAGTAGCGGCCTGTTTTTACGCATTGTCACTTCACTAACAAAAAACGTTTTCTTTCTGTTTCTTCGAAAGCTGCCCTCGCAAATGATTTAGTCATTTTTCATACGTCACTTTTTTCATCTCTGTATACTTTGTGCTGAAAACTATGGATTTTCCTAAATATATTCCTAATGAATTTTTATTAAAATAATGTTGGTACACTTTTAAACAGATATGCTTAAGCACTTATGTATAAATACTTTGTTTACAAATTATCATAAACATGGAATGTGGTATTTTCAAACCATAAGCTTCATAACCCTTAACTGTAACTTTTGATTACTCCTCTTGGTCTAGGCAGACCACAATTAGAACAGCTAAAAAACCCAATTAAATAAAAAGTTAAAAAATATATATTTTTATTGAACGTATGTTATTTGCTAGATTATATGAATTTATTATATATTTTTATTATTTTATTCTACATGCAAGTCATCGAATATGTAGTCCTTAATTTTTCACATTGCTTTTTCGCATCTACTACACATTTGATTCATTCAATTCAGAACATATCATTTATAGAATTCACATTTCTGTTTTTTTGATATTTTTTCCTACTTGAAAAATATTGCAAGAAAACAAGAATTCGGTCTGGCCAAAAGGGTAATTTCATAGACTTTTATATAAAAATAAAATTTCACCCCACTAGTTTGCTTCAATCGAATCCAAATTATTTTCAGCACGTATCATTATAGAACTCACGCCTATGTTTTTTTGTTATATTCGAAAAATAATGGTTTAGTTCCATTAGTTTTACCTTTTGGTAGTAAGACATAGTAACTAAATACATGAACTTTTTTGTTCTTTAATAAATTAATCTTTAAATATATAAATACTATACATTGTTTCTTTTCACAAATAATTTTTTTTATCAATATTCCCAAAATGAATTTTCCGCGCATTTTAAAACCGGAAGTCGCTCTTCGTCTCCTACAAAATCAGAATCCGGACATTCCCACCAAAGAGTGGAGGATTCTGCATGTACAAAAAGGCAACAAAGACGGGCAGAGCTACATACTCCAGATTACAAAGGAGGCTGAAGACCTTTTGTATCCTCGGTATGGAAAAATGTCTTGGGGAGTGGGAAGTGTGTTTCTCCGATTGAAGAAACGACATCCACAAGACTAGAGATGGGCAAATTTAAAAAATATATCAATATATATCGAATCGATATTTTTTAAGAGTATCGACATTGTTTATTTAAAAAATATCGATGTATCGATATATCGAATGTATTTCGCTGAAACTATTACCAAATTAAAACATGTATATAACACGGTTGTTAATGCAAATATTTTAACAACGCTTTTATAACATCACGTTGTAACAGCAAATCAAGTCAGTTGTAGACGGGGAGTTATAGATATTCATATAAGTTAAGTGATGCCAATTCTTAAAAAAACATATTGTTTGAAAAACGAATAAAATTTTGAGTTTTAAATGAAGACTGACTGTAAACAATATCGAATTCGATAGTCGTATTTCAATATCGATACATCGATACATCGGAATTTTAAATATTTTTTAAAAATATCGATATTTTGATATATCGATATTTTTTGCCCATTCCTACACAAGACTCTAATCATAACACATTAGAGGTCGATGAAGTGGAGCGTGATCTGGCGGCTGCCACTGTGGCCACTTCTGGACTGAGTTTGGGTGAGATGGCCAAGGAGGATGGAGCCGACCCCGAGCGGGTGATCTTAGTTGATGACGCTAAAGATCCTGCAAGTCAACCTCCAACACAGTAAGATGGCTTCGGTCGAACTCCTCCTCACGTTAGAATAGGGTCGCTACGACGTAGCTTTAATCCAGGAACCGCGGATCTCCACAGGAAATCGGGTATCTGGATTGAAGTCACGTAATTATAGAACGTTCTTCTCAAAAGTGGTAGGTAGAATACGATCTGCAATACTTGTTAGGAAGAAGTTTTGCTCATATATTCTCTATAATTACAGCACTGACGATCTCACAGTTGTGGCCGTGGAAGTTGGCAGAGATGACATGGCACTCCTTGCATCATCCTATATGCCGCACGATAGGGATGCCCCACCAGTAAAACTCCACAGACTAGTCGAAGAAGATAGTAGAAGGAGACAAAACCTGGTAAGTAAGGATATCAACAGTAGAGGTGAGGATCTTATTGCTTTTATATTACAGAATAATATACAAATTGCGAATAGAGGTGAAGTCCCTACGTATAAGGGTCCCATTTCGGAAATGTGCTTGATGTGACGCTTTATACTGATTATAAAACATTGATAGATGATTGGAAGGTGCTTACACAGCCATCCTACTCTGATCACTCCTATATATCATTTTTGTTAAATTACACTAAACCAAACGAAACAGTGTTTAGGAACCCAAGGAATACGGACTGGGTCAAATACTCTTCACTTTTGAATAGGGACCTAGGTCACTCGGGAACATTGGTTAGTTCAGGAGACATAGATTCTGCTATAGACACATTGGTATCAGGCGTTACTTGATCCTATGATAAGTTCAAACTGGCGAAAATTGTCGACCGGTCTGAATGCTGGGGGGAGTATAAGGAGGCTCTTAGGGTGTATAAGCGCGACGTGCGAAGGGCTAAACGAGCTTCATGGAAAAGTTTCTGCGATAATATAGAGAAGACAACCGAAACGGCAAGACTGCGGAGGATGCTAGCGGGCAGTCCGGTAATGCCAAGTACGGTTTGTAGGGAAAACGGAGAATGGACAGACAGCAGCGCGGAAACGTTGGAGGTGCTCGGATGCTCCTATTCCAACTGATGAAACTTCTGTTATAGTGGATGGTGATAACGGAATTATCACCTATGAGGGGGTGGAATGGGCAATCGATTCGTTCCAGCCATATAAGTCGCCTGGTCTTGACGGAATTACAGCGGGGTAGACAACGGATAGTACCATGGCTGGTGGAATTTTTTAAAGGATGTCTGAGGGTAAACTATGTGCCTAAACCTTGGAGGATATCTAAGATTGTATTTCTGCCGAAATCGGGCAGGAGCAATCATATGTACCCAAAAGATTTTAGACCTATAAGTCTCACATTCATCCTGCTGAAAACGTTGGAGAGAATTTTGGACCATCATGTCAAGGGTAGCATGGGGCCGACCATTCTCTCTGTCAATCAACATGCGTACACGAAGGGTAAATCAACTGAAACGGCACTTCATTCAGTTGTCTCGCTGATTGAGAAGACCCTGAGCTATAAGGACTTCGCTATGGGTGTGTTCCTGGACATCGCGGGAGCATTCAATTAGGTGTCCACAGAGGCAATTTTGGCCAGCGTGTCTCGCACTGGGGCACATCCGCATGCTTAAAACTGGATTGGTAACCTGCTACGGTGTAGAACTATATCTGCGGCGTGGGGCAACTCCAGGATAACGAGGAAGGCACACCGGGGAACCCCCAGGAAGGTGCTCTCACCGATGCTATGGACGCTTGTCGTCATCGAACTTCTCTATAGACTTCGGGACGGGGCAGTAAAGATGACCGCATACGCAGATGATGTGGCGGTGATAGTTACTGGCAAGGATCTGAATACTATTAGTTCTGTAATGGAGGCTACACTGGTGATAATCAACCAGTGGGCAGCCGGAGTAGGACTGGGAGTTAATCCCGAGAAGACGGACCTAGTACTATTTACGAATAGGTACAAAGTTGGTCCATGGAGGAGACCTAAACTAGGGGGTACTAACTTGGAACTTAAGCACCACACAAAGTATCTGGGAGTAATACTGGATAGCAAACAGTCGTGGAGATTGAATGGGGAGGAGAGGGTGAAAAAGGCAACGATTGCGCTCTACGCATGTAAGGAAATGCTAGGCAAAACGTAGGGTCTAACGCCTGCTCTTACACATTGGGTCTACACAGCGGTGGCGAGACCAATCCTACTCTACGGGATACTTGTGTGGTGGACGGCCTTGGATAAGATATCGCACCGGAAGATGCTAACGGGTGTACAGAGACTCGCCGAACTTAGTATCACCGGTGCTTTGCGTAGTACACCGACTGCGGCACTGGATGTGATCCTGGACTTGCAGCCGATTCATCTAGTGGCAGAAGGAACTGCAAGGAAGTCTGCGATCCGCTTAAAGGCGACGGGACAATTTGCATACGGACTCTATGGTCACGGTAGTATTATAAGGGGAATAGATTGTAGCAGTGACTACACCATTCCGAGACTGACACTTGGAAGGAAACCGCGAGTTACCCTAGAGGAGGCAGGACTCCGATCTGGCCAGGTGACCTTCAGGTTCTACACTGATGGTTCCAAAATGGAGGACGGAGTTGGAGCTGCAGTCTACTGCCGAGAACTGGGTATTCGGGAATCGTATAAGCTTCCCGATTACTGCAGCGTTTTCCAGGCGGAAGTTTTTGCAGCCAAAATGGCTGCTGATTTGGCACGTGTTTCCAGTACTGAGAACTCGCACGTAAACTTTTTCATTGATAGTCAGGCGGCGAGGCAACGAAGAGGTAAACGAATCGGCGAAACGGGGGCCCCGTTTACCACACGATAGGATTATGGCCATCCCGGCTCCAATTCAGAATATAAGGAGCGATATGGACTCTGCTATACGGAGGAGATCAGAGACGTTTTGGGAAAACACAAGAACGTGCAGGGTTTCCAAGGTAATGTGGGAATCCTACGATCAGAAGTCGACGAGAATTCTTCTGTCGCTATCGAGAAGGGACTGTAGACTTCTGATAGGTTTTATGACGGGTCATTGTTGGAATGCGGTATACGCCCGTAGGGCGGGGCGGTTGAATAGTGACAATTGTAGATTTTGTGGGGTACCAGGGGAAAAGGAGACGGTAGGGCACTTGCTATGCTACTGTCCGGCACTCGTGCGCTCCAGGGCGAACTGTCTGGAAAATCATTATCTCCAAGATCTCGGGGAAATCTCTGGAATTGGGTTAATGAAACTCCTGGCATTCGTCAAGAGAGTATGGGGTACTCTGGGTACCATCACATCTGACTGACCTTTTTACTGACTTTCTTCTGCGGGTCATCGTACAACGTGGTAACGCTAGGGACCTATTTAGTCTATGCAGGGTCTTTGTGACCGGCCACTCTAACCTAACCTAACCCAAAATGAACAACCGCGAATCTATGATGCTTTTTTAATGTTTTGTATGCCCAGAAATAATGATGCATGTTAGTACAAAAGTGTGCAAAACCAATAGACAACTAGCTGATATAAAACCTCATTGTTTTAAAAATTTACTGTTTAAAAAATTGTTAAAGAAAATTATGTATGTTGTACAAACTTTAAGTTAAAAATCTTTATATCTAAAAATAAAAAAATCTTAATTTGAGAAAAAAAATCTTTAAATCTTATTTTGTTCAAAAAATCTTGAAAAATAAGATAAAATCTTAATTCTGGCAACGCTGACTACTGTACTTTTTAAGATGATAAAAAAAGGTATTCTGTTTCTATGGAAATTGTTTGTACCTACATACATATGTGCGTTTAGTTTCATTTCAATTTTTTTTTTTCTTGTACTACATAGCAACTGCTGAATGAATACATGAGTAATGATTGCTTGATTTCTGGCTTTTTTGTTTGTATTTTTTTTTTCTTTACCCAACAAACACGAAGGTTTAATTTCAAAATGAAAATGATTTGCAATCAAACGTTTTCTCAAACGACAAACGTTTGATAATGATTTGAAAATCATTTGAAAATCATAGCGTTCTCAACAAAAAGGGAAAATTATTTTCAAATTGAAAAATGCCTTTATTTTCAACTTGCTTTCAAACGTAATTCTTAAATGTTTTTCAAATGTGGATTATTATACAATGTGGAATATAAATAAAAATATTTTATTTTTTTTTTTAATTTAAATTTATTATTTATTTAAATAAACTGTGAGATAAGCATTCGGCACCATAGCTAAAAGATGAAATAATGTTCTTTCCGTCCCCTAATTCTTGGAAAAACAAACTACTTGGCTCCCTTTTATTTTGAGGATTGTAGCACCGCGATCGTTCAACAAACTTTCTTCACTTTCCCGTTTTATTTTCCTTTTTTTCGTATTTTTAATCATTGTAATTACTCACAAATAATTTTTATTTTTCACAAGAAATAAGCTGTTCACTTTATATTAAAATTTATTTTTAATAGTAAAACACATGTAACCACAAAGTAAAATATGTAACTTTAATCGCCATTTTTAATGATCACATTTATTTTTTGCTTTAGCATTGCAAAGTTTATTTTTGATATGAATTTAACATTTCACAAACATTTGACATCAAATTGATAAAACATTTGATATCAAATGTTTATTTTCAAATCATTATCAATTTGAATTTAAATTTTAAATCAAACAATTGAAAAACGTTTGAGAATTGTGTTTGATGTCAAATAATAGTCATTTCATATCAAAGGTTTGACTTCGTGTTTGTTGGGTACTAAAACAATCATTGTCGCACCGAACACACAAACATCTTTATTAAAAAACAAGTAAGAAAGTATAGTCGGTCAAGCCCGACCATATAATACCCTACACCACAGTATTTAAAAACACATCATGCTTATGTGTCCATATAAATATAGATTTATCTATGTTTATAAACTTCATGAAAATCGGTTTGAAAGTTTGTGAGATGCAGAAATTGCCCCCTACCTCCCCTTGTGGTCCTATTTTTGAAAAACTGTATAGCTAATGTGTCCATATAGATATGGAAATATCTATGTTTTAAATTTCATTAAAATCGGTTTGAGAGGCAGAAATTGCCTATATCTCCCCTCGTGGTCCTATTTTTTAAAAAATTTATACATTTTGTGTCCATATAGATATGGTTCTATCTATGTTTAAATTTCATTGAAATCGGTTTGATAGTTTCTGAGAGGAAGAAATTTCCCCCTAACTTCCCTCGTGGTCCTACGATTCGGCTCATTTTCAATAGGTTTGGTCCTTGTGCCAATAAGAACCTATGACCCAAATTTCATCAAATTATCTCCAAAATTGCGACCTGTACTTTGCGCACAAGGTTACATGGGCAGCCAGCCAGCCAGCCTGCCAGCCGGACGGACATCGTTAGTTCGACTCAGAAAGTGATTCTTAGACGATCGGTATACTTTAAGGTGGGTCTAGGACCAATATTTTAAGGCGTTACATACATCAGCACAAATGCATAATACCCTCTCCACTATTGTGGTGTGGGTATAATGAAGCTAACGATGGTATAAATAACAAAGCACGATGTGCATTATTTGAATGACTGCAAGCCAGCAGCGAATGTTTGCGGTTGCGCAAGTTTGATTGTATGACCGCAGGTGAGTGTATTTGTTGCTGTTCATTTAATGCGATTTTTTTGCAATTGCACAAAGCCGTGCTCTGGTACAAACACTTTGTCATTTGTTATATCACATGTTCAAAATTTTGCACACATGCATTATGATATGGGGAAATAAAATCCATAAAAAAAACTCAATTTTTAAATTTTTGCAGATGGGTTATTAGGTCTTTAAGATAACGATATAAAACTTTATAGTTTAGAATAACATTTATCTGCAAAGAAAAGTTGATTTGGCTTACAATTGCAGAGTGAAAATGAAATGTAGATGGCAAAATTAAAGCAGCAGAAAATTCATCTGTTAACCAGAATTTTAAGCAATTTTTTTATTGGCTGAACATGCATTTAAATATGATTTAAAAACGTGAAATATGTGTGCAATAAAAATCAAGCAATGACTAAAATATGAAAATTACATATTTACAAACAAATCGATACCAAAATTCACGAAAAGCTCTAAACATATAAATATATTGTATCTGCCTTCATTGGTCGAAAAAAAAAAATTCAATTGCATATTTATGGTTTCCCTGATCATAACTTTGTATTACTCATACATGCTTTTGTTAGCAGGATATGACACGACATCTCAAAAAGCATTACAGATAAAATTTAAGACAGCAAATCCCATGGTGTTTTACTGCTATTTTTTTAAATTTCTTTTTTTCATACATCAAAGTTAAGGTATATTGTAAATAAATAACCTTAATTACCTCACTGAGGTGTTTAAACGTATTCTTGTAATTGCCTCAACGAGGTATTTAAGCATATTCGTTTAAATGCTTACCCCGCATAATTACCCAAAAATGTTGGCATTTTTGGCGAGGTTATTATTCGTGTAATACTGTATAACTATAATTCAAAAAGTGGTACTTAAATTTATATAGTAGAAATACATATAAATTTAAAACAATTTTTAAGAAAAATTAAAATTATTTACTAAAACACTTCAAAATTCTAATAAAAAGCGGTCACCTTGTCCCAATTTATTCGTCTGCGTAAGAAATAGAAATAAAACTATCGCAGAGTTCGTTATGCTCAACGAATTTCGGTCTACGCAATGAATGATCGTAGCGAATTTTTTTTTTTTTTTTGCCATGCAGTTAAATTTTGTATTTAATAAAAATTTATAATTTTATACTTTAATAAATTATTTAAGCTTAAGGTCACTTTTTTAAAAAATGAATTAAAATGTTTTTATTCTATATTTCGATTTCCGTTGGAAATCTTCTTCAGGAAATTTTTTTAATCAACAGTAGAGGTGAGGATCTTATTGCTTTTATATTACAGAATAATATACAAATTGCGAATAGAGGTGAAGTCCCTACGTATAAGGGTCCCATTTCGGAAATGTGCTTGATGTGACGCTTTATACTGATTATAAAACATTGATAGATGATTGGAAGGTGCTTACACAGCCATCCTACTCTGATCACTCCTATATATCATTTTTGTTAAATTACACTAAACCAAACGAAACAGTGTTTAGGAACCCAAGGAATACGGACTGGGTCAAATACTCTTCACTTTTGAATAGGGACCTAGGTCACTCGGGAACATTGGTTAGTTCAGGAGACATAGATTCTGCTATAGACACATTGGTATCAGGCGTTACTTGATCCTATGATAAGTTCAAACTGGCGAAAATTGTCGACCGGTCTGAATGCTGGGGGGAGTATAAGGAGGCTCTTAGGGTGTATAAGCGCGACGTGCGAAGGGCTAAACGAGCTTCATGGAAAAGTTTCTGCGATAATATAGAGAAGACAACCGAAACGGCAAGACTGCGGAGGATGCTAGCGGGCAGTCCGGTAATGGCAAGTACGGTTTGTAGGGAAAACGGAGAATGGACAGACAGCAGCGCGGAAACGTTGGAGGTGCTCGGATGCTCCTATTCCAACTGATGAAACTTCTGTTATAGTGGATGGTGATAACGGAATTATCACCTATGAGGGGGTGGAATGGGCAATCGATTCGTTCCAGCCATATAAGTCGCCTGGTCTTGACGGAATTACAGCGGGGTAGACAACGGATAGTACCATGGCTGGTGGAATTTTTTAAAGGATGTCTGAGGGTAAACTATGTGCCTAAACCTTGGAGGATATCTAAGATTGTATTTCTGCCGAAATCGGGCAGGAGCAATCATATGTACCCAAAAGATTTTAGACCTATAAGTCTCACATTCATCCTGCTGAAAACGTTGGAGAGAATTTTGGACCATCATGTCAAGGGTAGCATGGGGCCGACCATTCTCTCTGTCAATCAACATGCGTATACGAAGGGTAAATCAACTGAAACGGCACTTCATTCAGTTGTCTCGCTGATTGAGAAGACCCTGAGCTATAAGGACTTCGCTATGGGTGTGTTCCTGGACATCGCGGGAGCATTCAATTAGGTGTCCACAGAGGCAATTTTGGCCAGCGTGTCTCGCACTGGGGCACATCCGCATGCTTAAAACTGGATTGGTAACCTGCTACGGTGTAGAACTATATCTGCGGCGTGGGGCAACTCCAGGATAACGAGGAAGGCACACCGGGGAACCCCCAGGAAGGTGCTCTCACCGATGCTATGGACGCTTGTCGTCATCGAACTTCTCTATAGACTTCGGGACGGGGCAGTAAAGATGACCGCATACGCAGATGATGTGGCGGTGATAGTTACTGGCAAGGATCTGAATACTATTAGTTCTGTAATGGAGGCTACACTGGTGATAATCAACCAGTGGGCAGCCGGAGTAGGACTGGGAGTTAATCCCGAGAAGACGGACCTAGTACTATTTACGAATAGGTACAAAGTTGGTCCATGGAGGAGACCTAAACTAGGGGGTACTAACTTGGAACTTAAGCACCACACAAAGTATCTGGGAGTAATACTGGATAGCAAACAGTCGTGGAGATTGAATGGGGAGGAGAGGGTGAAAAAGGCAACGATTGCGCTCTACGCATGTAAGGAAATGCTAGGCAAAACGTAGGGTCTAACGCCTGCTCTTACACATTGGGTCTACACAGCGGTGGCGAGACCAATCCTACTCTACGGGATACTTGTGTGGTGGACGGCCTTGGATAAGATATCGCACCGAAAGATGCTAACGGGTGTACAGAGACTCGCCGAACTTAGTATCACCGGTGCTTTGCGTAGTACACCGACTGCGGCACTGGATGTGATCCTGGACTTGCAGCCGATTCATCTAGTGGCAGAAGGAACTGCAAGGAAGTCTGCGATCCGCTTAAAGGCGACGGGACAATTTGCATACGGACTCTATGGTCACGGTAGTATTATAAGGGGAATAGATTGTAGCAGTGACTACACCATTCCGAGACTGACACTTGGAAGGAAACCGCGAGTTACCCTAGAGGAGGCAGGACTCCGATCTGGCCAGGTGACCTTCAGGTTCTACACTGATGGTTCCAAAATGGAGGACGGAGTTGGAGCTGCAGTCTACTGCCGAGAACTGGGTATTCGGGAATCGTATAAGCTTCCCGATTACTGCAGCGTTTTCCATGCGGAAGTTTTTGCAGCCAAAATGGCTGCTGATTTGGCACGTGTTTCCAGTACTGAGAACTCGCACGTAAACTTTTTCATTGATAGTCAGGCGGCGAGGCAACGAAGAGGTAAACGAATCGGCGAAACGGGGGCCCCGTTTACCACACGATAGGATTATGGCCATCCCGGCTCCAATTCAGAATATAAGGAGCGATATGGACTCTGCTATACGGAGGAGATCAGAGACGTTTTGGGAAAACACAAGAACGTGCAGGGTTTCCAAGGTAATGTGGGAATCCTACGATCAGAAGTCGACGAGAATTCTTCTGTCGCTATCGAGAAGGGACTGTAGACTTCTGATAGGTTTTATGACGGGTCATTGTTGGAATGCGGTATACGCCCGTAGGGCGGGGCGGTTGAATAGTGACAATTGTAGATTTTGTGGGGTACCAGGGGAAAAGGAGACGGTAGGGCACTTGCTATGCTACTGTCCGGCACTCGTGCGCTCCAGGGCGAACTGTCTGGAAAATCATTATCTCCAAGATCTCGGGGAAATCTCTGGAATTGGGTTAATGAAACTCCTGGCATTCGTCAAGAGAGTATGGGGTACTCTGGGTACCATCACATCTGACTGACCTTTTTACTGACTTTCTTCTGCGGGTCATCGTACAACGTGGTAACGCTAGGGACCTATTTAGTCTATGCAGGGTCTTTGTGACCGGCCACTCTAACCTAACCTAACCCAAAATGAACAACCGCGAATCTATGATGCTTTTTTAATGTTTTGTATGCCCAGAAATAATGATGCATGTTAGTACAAAAGTGTGCAAAACCAATAGACAACTAGCTGATATAAAACCTCATTGTTTTAAAAATTTACTGTTTAAAAAATTGTTAAAGAAAATTATGTATGTTGTACAAACTTTAAGTTAAAAATCTTTATATCTAAAAATAAAAAAAATCTTAATTTGAGAAAAAAAATCTTTAAATCTTATTTTGTTCAAAAAATCTTGAAAAATAAGATAAAATCTTAATTCTGGCAACGCTGACTACTGTACTTTTTAAGATGATAAAAAAAAGTATTCTGTTTCTATGGAAATTGTTTGTACCTACATACATATGTGCGTTTAGTTTCATTTCAATTTTTTTTTTTCTTGTACTACATAGCAACTGCTGAATGAATACATGAGTAATGATTGCTTGATTTCTGGCTTTTTTGTTTGTATTTTTTTTTTTCTTTACCCAACAAACACGAAGGTTTAATTTCAAAATGAAAATGATTTGCAATCAAACGTTTTCTCAAACGACAAAATCATAGCGTTCTCAACAAAAAGGGAAAATTATTTTCAAATTGAAAAATGCCTTTATTTTCAACTTGCTTTCAAACGTAATTCTTAAATGTTTTTCAAATGTGGATTATTATACAATGTGGAATATAAATAAAAATATTTTATTTTTTTTTTTAATTTAAATTTATTATTTATTTAAATAAACTGTGAGATAAGCATTCGGCACCATAGCTAAAAGATGAAATAATGTTCTTTCCGTCCCCTAATTCTTGGAAAAACAAACTACTTGGCTCCCTTTTATTTTGAGGATTGTAGCACCGCGATCGTTCAACAAACTTTCTTCACTTTCCCGTTTTATTTTCCTTTTTTTCGTATTTTTAATCATTGTAATTACTCACAAATAATTTTTATTTTTCACAAGAAATAAGCTGTTCACTTTATATTAAAATTTATTTTTAATAGTAAAACACATGTAACCACAAAGTAAAATATGTAACTTTAATCGCCATTTTTAATGATCACATTTATTTTTTGCTTTAGCATTGCAAAGTTTATTTTTGATATGAATTTAACATTTCACAAACATTTGACATCAAATTGATAAAACATTTGATATCAAATGTTTATTTTCAAATCATTATCAATTTGAATTTAAATTTTAAATCAAACAATTGAAAAACGTTTGAGAATTGTGTTTGATGTCAAATAATAGTCATTTCATATCAAAGGTTTGACTTCGTGTTTGTTGGGTACTAAAACAATCATTGTCGCACCGAACACACAAACATCTTTATTAAAAAACAAGTAAGAAAGTATAGTCGGTCAAGCCCGACCATATAATACCCTACACCACAGTATTTAAAAACACATCATGCTTATGTGTCCATATAAATATAGATTTATCTATGTTTATAAACTTCATGAAAATCGGTTTGAAAGTTTGTGAGATGCAGAAATTGCCCCCTACCTCCCCTTGTGGTCCTATTTTTGAAAAACTGTATAGCTAATGTGTCCATATAGATATGGAAATATCTATGTTTTAAATTTCATTAAAATCGGTTTGAGAGGCAGAAATTGCCTATATCTCCCCTCGTGGTCCTATTTTTTAAAAAATTTATACATTTTGTGTCCATATAGATATGGTTCTATCTATGTTTAAATTTCATTGAAATCGGTTTGATAGTTTCTGAGAGGAAGAAATTTCCCCCTAACTTCCCTCGTGGTCCTACGATTCGGCCCATTTTCAATAGGTTTGGTCCTTGTGCCAATAAGAACCTATGACCCAAATTTCATCAAATTATCTCCAAAATTGCGACCTGTACTTTGCGCACAAGGTTACATGGGCAGCCAGCCAGCCAGCCTGCCAGCCGGACGGACATCGTTAGTTCGACTCAGAAAGTGATTCTTAGACGATCGGTATACTTTAAGGTGGGTCTAGGACCAATATTTTAAGGCGTTACATACATCAGCACAAATGCATAATACCCTCTCCACTATTGTGGTGTGGGTATAATGAAGCTAACGATGGTATAAATAACAAAGCACGATGTGCATTATTTGAATGACTGCAAGCCAGCAGCGAATGTTTGCGGTTGCGCAAGTTTGATTGTATGACCGCAGGTGAGTGTATTTGTTGCTGTTCATTTAATGCGATTTTTTTGCAATTGCACAAAGCCGTTCTCTGGTACAAACACTTTGTCATTTGTTATATCACATGTTCAAAATTTTGCACACATGCATTATGATATGGGGAAATAAAATCCATAAAAAAAACTCAATTTTTAAATTTTTGCAGATGGGTTATTAGGTCTTTAAGATGACGATATAAAACTTTATAGTTTAGAATAACATTTATCTGCAAAGAAAAGTTGATTTGGCTTACAATTGCAGAGTGAAAATGAAATGTAGATGGCAAAATTAAAGCAGCAGAAAATTCATCTGTTAACCAGAATTTTAAGCAATTTTTTTATTGGCTGAACATGCATTTAAATATGATTTAAAAACGTGAAATATGTGTGCAATAAAAATGAAGCAATGACTAAAATATGAAAATTACATATTTACAAACAAATCGATACCAAAATTCACGAAAAGCTCTAAACATATAAATATATTGTATCTGCCTTCATTGGTCGAAAAAAAAAAATTCAATTGCATATTTATGGTTTTCCTGATCATAACTTTGTATTACTCATACATGCTTTTGTTAGCAGGATATGACACGACATCTCAAAAAGCATTACAGATAAAATTTAAGACAGCAAATCCCATGGTGTTTTACTGCTATTTTTTTAAATTTCTTTTTTTCATACATCAAAGTTAAGGTATATTGTTAATAAATAACCTTAATTACCTCACTGAGGTGTTTAAACGTATTCTTGTAATTGCCTCAACGAGGTATTTAAGCATATTCGTTTAAATGCTTACCCCGCATAATTACCCAAAAATGTTGGCATTTTTGGCGAGGTTATTATTCGTGTAATACTGTATAACTATAATTCAAAAAGTGGTACTTAAATTTATATAGTAGAAATACATATAAATTTAAAACAATTTTTAAGAAAAATTAAAATTATTTACTAAAACACTTCAAAATTCTAATAAAAAGCGGTCACCTTGTCCCAATTTATTCGTCTGCGTAAGAAATAGAAATAAAACTATCGCAGAGTTCGTTATGCTCAACGAATTTCGGTCTACGCAATGAATGATCGTAGCGAATTTTTTTTTTTTTTTTGCCATGCAGTTAAATTTTGTATTTAATAAAAATTGGATTAAAAATTTATAATTTTATACTTTAATAAATTATTTAAGCTTAAGGTCACTTTTTTAAAAAATGAATTAAAATGTTTTTATTCTATATTTCGATTTCCGTTGGAAATCTTCTTCAGGAAATTTTTTTTAAAATAAAATAAAATTTGACAATAAATGGAAAAATAAATTTTAAAATTTCAAAAAACAAAATTATCATAATAAATTTAAAATTTAATTTTACAAACTTTAAACAAAAAGACAAACAAACAAAAAAGGAAAACAACATTTTAAATATATTCAAAGCCTAAAACCTATTTTAATGTCCCTTTCCGTCAATAATCATTTTCATTTATTAATGTTCACCAACTAAGCTATGCCATCTGAAATTTATTTTATAAACAATCAAGGACAAATACCTTTTTAAAATTATCCCTTATATCAACCTATTTATTTTTATGCAATAAATGTCTATAAATTTGAGCTAAGCCCTCAGTATCTTTTTTAAAATTAATCCTTTGCTCAAATGGAACATTATTTATCTACGTTTCTTAAAACTTTCCGTATTCAAAATTGATGTGTTTTCAAAATCAGGATAATGATTAAAATCCCTACAATGAGTTGATAACGCCGTCCCATGGGCTGAATTATAATTCCTTTATTTTTGGTCATGTTTATGTCCTGCTAATCTAATTTTCAGTTTTGTCCCAGTTGTTCCTACATATATTTTACTACATTGTTGCTTGGCTACCATTCTAATGTCGAACACGGGCGATTGTTGTCATCACAGATATTTTTTTCCTTGTTTTAATTTTTATGTTTGGAAAACCTCAACAGAAATTTTTTTTAATAATTAATTATGTAGAGGCAAAAATGCATTAGGGTCAAATTTATATTTGCAAAATTTGTTTTGTTAATAACTATATTAAAGCACAATGCGGCACGTGTTAAAATTAAAACATCGATTAGAAGTTTTTACAGAATCATTTTATTGCTTTACTTATTTAACCATTTAAAAGATAGTGCAATAAAAAAAAGAGTTTGAAGTCAAATAAGAACCAGTCTCATATACATTAAGCATCAAGGTTAGAGTAGGAGTCGGATTTGGAGTCGTAAGCTAATTTTCGTATATTTTCGACACCTCATCGCTTCTTCCTAATGGGTTAAGAATTTTTTAATAAGTTTTGTATATATTCAAAAGTTTTCAAATGATATCAATATTGGTTATATACGTCCTGAAATGTAGTGGAAAATCGGATATATTTATAGGTATACTATATGTATATATGAAAACTTCAGATGTCTATAACTCGAAAACTTTGCATTTCCTAGACTTTTTCCATTTCTGAAAAATTGAAGGAATGGAACTATTACAAAAAAGCTTTATAAAATACATAACTGAAATTTAGCTCATAGAATAAATTCGAAAAATGAAAAAATGTTGAATATAATATAAAGTAACCTTCGGAAGGAAATAATTTCGTTTCTATATACATATTATTTTTAGTTAAAATTTTCGGAACAAATCTAGTTTACCGACGCAGCTCCAAATAAAAAAAAAAGTACACAGGGTGATAGAAAATTGAAAAATAAGAAGAAAAAATTAAATAAAAAAGTTGGCGGAAACGCTTAGTTTTCAAGTTATGGACGTTTTAAGTTTTTATATAAAGGTCCGATTTTCCACTACATTTTTATCGTTATATGGCCAATATTGGTATCATTTCAAAGCTTTTGACCATATCTTTTTAGATATACAAAATTTATTTGAAAATTACTATCTCTTTACCTCACATTACATTCTTTTTGCATTTTACATCAAAATATTACAGAAGTGCACCAGGTAAGTATGTAGTTTATTTAAATAAAAGTGTAATACAAACGTAATCAAATTATAAACATGGGCGTCGCAAACGAAAACACTCCTGCATAGCCGACCTTCGGCCGGGCGCAAGGATTTTCTCCTCTATGGTATAGCAAAAACTGGCTTCGCTAAGTAAAGCTTCTCTGCATAGCCGTCCTTCGGCAGGGCGCAAAGATTTGCTCCTCTTTGGTATGACAAATACCGGCTTCGCTAACTAAAGCTTCTCTGCATAGCCGGCCTTCGGCCGGGCGCAAAGATTTGCTCTTCTTGGGTATGACAAATACCGGCTTCGCTAACTAAAGCTTCTCTACATAGCCGGCCTTCGGCCGGGCGCAAGGATTTTCTCCTCTATGGTATAGCAAGAACCGGCTTCGCTAAGTAAAGCTTCTCTGCATAGCAGGCCTTCGGCCGGGCGCAAGACTTTGCTCCTCTTTGGGATAGTAAGTACCGGCTTCGCTAAGTCAAAAGCTTTAAAATTATACCAATATTGACCATATACTGATAAAAATGTAGTGGAAAATCACGCTTTTATATAAAAACTTAAAACGTCCATAATTCGAAAACTAAGCGTTTCCGCCAACTTTTTTATTTTATTTTTTCTTCTTATTTTTTAATTTTCTATCTATCTAGGTACTTTTTTTTTTATTTGGAGCTGCGTCGGTAAACTAGATTTAAGCCAAATTTTCTACCACACTATGTCATTTTTATTTTGTTTGGAGCTGTGGTAATAAACTAGATTTAAGCCTAAACTATTAATTAAATGAATTTTTGTATACATTGTAACAAGGAAAGAAAATATTTAATTTGTAAATTACTTACCAACGAAATGCATTAAAATGGAAATAAACAAGCCCTATACCATACAAAAAGTCCAAATTGTGAATATGCTTGGGTTTGATTTTTAAATATTGTTGATATGCTGAAAGTGCTTAAAAAAAAGGAATATCCTATGTAGTTAAAAATGATTTTCATTAATTTTATATAAAGTACCTTTTTCATATTCTTCCAATATTAAATGAAAATGACCAAGTTTGCAAAATGTATTTAAATCAATAGCACTTTTGTCTTTTATTTCACACTCTAGTGTTCTTGCGTGGACATTTGATAGAGGTAAACTGGATTCCACATTATAGAACTTTTGGCTATCTAAAAAAGCAGCAACACTTTGCAATGCTTTTATTGCACGTCGTATTAAGTCACGCAAAGTAAAATTGTCTGCAATGTTCCAGTCAATAAATCCAAAATGTGTACTGAAAATATTTATAAAGGTAAAAATAAAACAATTAAATCTACTTCAGTGTAGTTACCTATTAAGGTCCGATATTGTTTGAAGCTCTTCAAGAGTAAACTCCAAATCATTAACCAATTTCATTTTCAATTTTGGATCCTCTTTTTGTTTATTTTTTTTATAACTATAGCCGCATAACATTTACAATGATACCAGACACGGTGGAATTCCACCATGATACCAGACAAATTTGATTTTTTTTACGGACAAGAAGAACAAGGCGAATTTAATTTTCAGATGGTAAAGGCCAGTTTACACGGTAATATAATGTATTACGACATGTCGAAAGATTATGTAGAATGAGAAAAATCTTATCATGTAAATACAAAATGTATTGAGTAAGAGAGAATACGGATACAAAATCTGACAAGCGGTCGGTAAATGGTTTTTTTCTAAACCATTTTAGAAACTTATGTATTCTCATCACACCAGAGGTGTATTTTAACGGAGTACGTTAAAGGTGATAGCATTTTTATACAATTACAAAAACAACTAAATTCAACTCAGGAAATTTTCATGTTGTTTTTGTAAATATTTAAAACTGCAACCATCTGCTTTTTTGTTATTATTTTTGATTTTACTTATACCATCCGTGTAAACATGAATTATACTTACAAAAGATTTTTATTTTTTTCTTTTAAACACGGAGAGAATTTCATAATATTTTGATTCTACAAAGTCGTAATACATTGTATTAATGAGAGAATAGCTGTGCTATTTTTTTGTTTGTCAAAACTTCCAAAAATTGAAAGGTGTGACGTAGCCTGCACGTAATTTTTGAGCAACTAAATTCCAAGATGTCATAAAAAAAACAATTTATAACCCCCCGTTTTCACATGCAAGCGCAAGTTCGAAAAACTCAATACATTTATGCTATGTTCATACGACGATATAAACCACTGGTTTCGCTCTCTGAAACTAGTTTCCCAAACATGCTGTTCGTACGATTCGTTATTGTTTCATTTTGACATTGTTTTTTGTGTTGTTAGTGTGATTCTTTTTAAAATAGATAAAAAAAATAAATAAAACTTAAAAATATATTATTTAATACTTTTATTAATATTATTAAGGTGCTATTAGCCGACCGTAAATGTAGAAATGTAAATGTAATGTAAACAGCTGATCGTTTCTGTTATATGGAAAGCAATGCAAATCACAGAGTACAGAGACGTCACCAGACAGAAAATATTGCATTTTTTCTGTCTTTTTCTTCGAAAGCTGCCCTTTTTGCATTTTTTGTTTTGATTACGCAATTTGTGTTGATAGTAGCGGCCTGTTTTTACACATTGCCACATCACTATCAAAAAACGTTTTCTTTCTCTTTCTTCGAAAGCTGCCTTCGCAAATGATTTAGGCATTTTTCATACGTCACTTTTTTCATCTCTGTATGCTTTGTGATGCAAATGCTTAACTGACTGTAATGTCACTTAAACGTAACGTGCCAACCTGCAGAAAATAGAATTTCATTTCGAGGTTACGTGACAGTTGTAGATAGTGATGGGCTGCTTATATTTTAAATGCAATGCGGGTAAAATCACTCTTTTTGTTTGGTACTTTTTCAGTTATATTATCTGTGGACTTTTGACAAAATAAGTTACAATCCATACATATTTTCATTTATACAAATATATGTTTAGATGTATAAAATTAACACATTTAGAATATCCACAAACAAACAAAGTCTGGTTTTTAATAGTATTAAAACCTTGTTTAGGTGTATGCACATTTTTAAATTAATGTAAGAACATGTGTACGAATATGATGTAATAAATATTTGTTTTTTGTAAATCTGTAATATTAATATCAAATATTAAATTATTTATTTATTTATACATGCAAGAAATACAGTTTTAATACTATGGGTGTGTGAAACGGTAGCAAAGTACTCATGGAAGTAAAATTTTGACACTATTGAGGTGAATAAAATTTCACTAGCCCTAGGGGCTAGTATAAATTTTGACATTAGTGTAGAAATTTTTGACAACCACAAAATAGTTTTTTTCATCAAAATTGTTTTAATAAAATAAAAAATAATATGGAAGCAGGACCAGTGGCAAAAAAAAATTAAAAAGAATTATACGAGATGTAAATATTTAATATGTATAAGCTTTTTTGCCCACACCTTTAGTAAAATTTGTTAATATCTCAGAAACGAATTCATCAAATAGTTGTGACGATCTCATTTCCAACATAATTGAAATGGTTATTGGTAAACGTTTGTTTAATTTATTGATTTTTACAAAACTATTAGTAATTGTTGTTTTCTTTATGTCAAAATTTTACGTTGTCAAAAATTTTACAATTTCACACAGCACAAATATGAAAATTTTTACCACAAACAAATTTCATTTCACCATAGAACTTTGCTACCGTTTCACACACACCCTATGTATTTAAATCACTTGGTACTTTTTCTGCAAAGCGGTCACCATTTCAACATTTTGAATTCTCATCACTGTGTGTGTTGTTTTATGTAAACTAATGCTTTTTTGTTTTTGGTTGTGAAAAACAGCTGACACGTTCTTACATGTTCTATAAGTGCACAAACGAGGTTACAATACGTTACGGTACTTTACATTGCATTTAATTTCATTTACGTTCGGTTTAAGCGGCCTTTATGTTATTATTATCACTTTATTTTATTAAACATCAATTTTTATTTTAGTTGCGTTCGAGAACACAAAAGTTTTTACTATTTTTTACTAAACTTTACTGCATTTTACGAAATTGCATCCGAGTACACAAAATGCAGTAAATGAGAACATAAATTGAGAGGGAAAAGTGACAGTTCTTGTCTGAGTATTTACAAATTTTTACTGCAGAAATTTTTGCAGTAAAATTTTGCAAATCAAAAAACATAAGTTTCAAAAGGTAAACAAACAAAAGTAACAAAAAAAAGCATACAAATTGTGAAAAAATTGATAAATAAAATAAAAGTTGAAATAAAAATTAAACCAAAACAAAAAGTGAATAAATATTAATTAATTAAACTTGTTTGTGAAGCATTTATTTGGGTTAATGTTAATTTTTTAGAGTTGTAAAAGTGTAAGTATTTGGGTACTTAAGTAATCAATAGCACAAAAATTATTCATGTTCTTTTAAATAATTTAACCCGCTACAAATAAGTAAAATCCAGGGTTTAAAAATACTAATATATTAGTCATAAATATGCATAATTTTAAACACAAACTGACAGAAAATCTAAAAATATTAAATAATCCACTATCGTAATATATTTAAATGCATCGCTGTATTAATATAATTTCTAGTATTACACAAAAATATTTAACCAGTGGTAACTTTTTAATATTACAATGCGCAAAATATTAAATATTTCGCGGCCGAGAAGATAACAAAGTAAGTTATCAAAGTACTCAATTTGAAGAGAGTAATAATAAAGTCCTCTCATTTTAAGGAGAGTGACTCTAATATGGCTATTTAAAATTGAGTGTTTTTTCAAGAAGTGCTACCAAGTTAAATTATTTTTAGAACCTAACATAATGAACATCAGCGTTGCCAGAAAAATGGTTTTATCATATTTTTGATAATTTTTTTTACCAAAATATAATTTTCCTCAAATAGAAAATCATTTGAGAAGAACTTATGAGCTGTTTCCAAAGACTAAAAAACTGAGCGTTTTTCATATAAATTTTACAATACAATCAATCGCCTGTCACTTAAAAACAGCACATTAGAAACGAGAAAATTTTACTTTAAGTATGTTTGTTCAAGCAACACAATTTTTCTACAGTTTTTAAAAGCAGTAACTTTTTAAAACCATAAAGTTTTGTATACCTTATTTATTGCTTTTACACACTTTACATTTTTGTCTTCTGTGTCTAGCATATACAAAAATGCTAAAGGCGCCCGTACACGACATGTATTTGTCATCTGACATGTCAAATTTTCAAGTCACATGTAATTGTTCATGTCTGTCAAAATTGCTGTTTTACATAAGGTTTATAAAATAGAGCACGCTCTAATTGAAATTTTGTTAGATGACTTTGCGTCTGACTTTTACAGAAGCAAAGTTAAAAAGGTAACACACGACATGTATGTGTTTTGCAGTGGGAAATTTGACATGTCAGATGACAAAAACATGTCGTCTATATGCTCCTTAATGACCATACAAAATACAGGGTGGCGCATAAGTATCGTAATGATATATTTAAAGAATACAGTAGTTGTGGTTACCTGCTCAAAAGTGCAGCTTAAGTAAAATGTTTGATTTAAAAGTAAAATAAAAAAATTATTTTATTACTACATAAATTTATATATTATTAAAATTTTATTTCAACCGAGCTAGCATTTTCAATCGTATAGGAGTCTACTGGGAATCTCACAAAGAGTGTTTTTGATCGTCGATAAGCTAATTTTTTGATTGTAGACAATTCCTCGCACGGGAGAAACTGTTACACGTGCTGATTCCTATGAGAGATTCTACCATAACGCAGCGAAAAACGCTTATATTAATCGTAAAGGGAATCGTTTATGATGTATGTAAAGCATGCCAAGAGTGGTCTAAGACTCATGTAGGTATTATTTTACAACTCGTGAAATGCTCAGAGTAGTGTGTTTAGAGGGGTTCTGTATAGACTTTCCCATACAAAGTTGGGAGCCAGTCCTTTTATACTGTAGGGGTTCTGTATAGACTTTCCCATACAAAGTTGGGAGCCAGTAAATTTTGTGAGGGATGAAAATTTTACTTGTGCATAAGAATTTGTGGGAAAATTTTTTTTTGTTTATAGTGGCAGGTGTTAAATTTTACTTGTACGTGTCTTGAATATTTGTTTATGACTTTTTTTTTGCTTGTGCGTATTCATATTGATGATTTACAAGTTGTTGGTGTGAAATTTCTTCGTGGACGTCTCCGTCTTGAAGATTTTAAAAATTTTGTTAGGAATGATAATTTTACTTGTGCGTTTTCGTATTAAAGATAAAACTGATCGTGAAATAATTATTTTTAGTTTTTTCAGTTATTGTGTGTGTGTTTAGAATAGTTAATGACTTTGTTGCATAGGTTTCCTAGTGACTTTTTGCTTTGAATGACTCGGTAGGCTTGTGGGATAGTGAGCTAATCTCAGTATAAGGGTTGCATAATTGATTATCACTAGAGACTCTGGTCTGTTTCACTATAGCAGACTAAGGATCTAAGCAACTATTGATCGGTTGTGTGTGTGTGTGTGTGAGTGTGTGTGTGTGTGTGTATGATTGATAACGATTATTCATGTGAAAAGTAGGATTCCATCCACTTGTTTTTTTGTATCAACAGCAACCAGCTGCACATTAACTGTGTTTACATAATTAATCAGCATAAATACTCAGAATTATATTACAAAAAACAGTAGAAAGTAACTTCTTGGTTAATATTTTTCCTTATCGTACTCTACTCCTCCTTATTTATAACAACAACAACTTAGAATATACATGAATAGAGCTGACGCAGCTGTGACAAGTCAAACAGAAAACAAATCCAAAAAAACAAAATGTTTGGTTTTCTGAAATTCTTAAATTCTACTAAAATAAGCCCCGCCCCTTATTTATAAATTTTTTAACTAATGAAATAAGACGGGATTATACCAAAAATATGATTAATTGTGAAATTCAAACTGTTGATTGAACATGCTTAATCATGTTTATAATTATTAAATATCACAAATACATTAATAAGACTAACCTAACAATATCAAAACCAGACATGATTGAACTTGAATATTATTTTTGTCAAGCTAATAGGGCCTAAATTTCTTCAATGTAAATAAAATTCAATTTTTAGTTCAATATTTTATTTAAAAGTAAAATTTTTATCTATAATAAAGAGATATAAATATTAAATGAAATGGAAAAAATTTTGTTCTTGTACGTGTCTTGAAGATTTTAAATTTTGTGAGGGATGATAATTTTACTTGTGCGTATTCATATTGATGATTTACAAGTTGTTTATTTTAGTGGAAGGTGTGAAATTTCATCGTGTACGTGTCTTGAAGATTTTAAAATTTTGTGAGGGATGATAATTTTACTTGTGCGTTTTCGTATTAAAGATAAAACTGATCGTAGAATAAGTATTTTTTTAGTTTTTTTTCAGTTATTGTGTATGTGTTTAGAATAGTTAATGACTTTGTTGCATAGGTTTTCTAGTGACTTTTTGCATTGAATGCCTCGGTAGGCTTGTGGGATCAACCACTTTTTTTATATCAACAGAAACCGACATCACTTTTAATTACATTTAACAAATAGAAGGAGTTGTAATTTTTGGGTTTTGTTAATCTTAAATAGAATTATATATATATATATATTTTTTTTTGCGCAGATTTAATTATCACAAGAGACTCTGGTCTGTTTCACTACAACGGACTAAAGATCAAAGTAACTATTAATCGGTTAATTAAGTTAGCATATAATTTTTGTTGATAACACTTAATAAGCATTTTCTAAAAACATTTGCAGATAGTTTCACTATTACTCAATGTTTATAACCTTTTATTTATTTTTTTTCTAGTTTGATACTCTATAATATAAGTTTAATGAAGAATTTTTCTATGGTTTGATACTCTACAATGACAGTATAGTTAAGAATTTAGTTCAATCCATGGATACACTGCATACAGTTAATAATTATACATTATACATACAAATACAATAAAATTTCCATTTTATTAACCATAGTACATGGTTTATTAATTGTTTTGATAATATTTAGTAAAAGTTTATATATAGTATAAACTTGAAGTCGACTATACCAATAGAATATTAAATGTTACTGAAAAAAGGAAATCATATTACAAAATCAATTAAGATGATCTAAAAAAGAGTATTACATAGGAGTTTTGAATATTTAATAAGGAAATATCTATTATATCTGCTTATAATTATCAGTTAGGAATTTAAAGATAACAAATTTGTTTTATAATTAGTACAGCTTTATATGTTTTTTTTTTCTAGTTTATTAACCATACATTATCATACCATACCCTTATAATCCATAGAATATAAAACAATTTAAAATAGTTAAATCCGCAAAAGCAAATCACAAACTTTATTTATTTATGTAAAACCTTACTCCATTAATCATTTATTTATACTTTATATATACTAATACCATGAAATGAATAGTTCAATAACCATATTATATGGTTTATTTAATGTTTTGTATACCGTTTTGTAATTCCTATAATTTGTTTTCCTATTATTTCCCTTATATATTTAATATTTATACACTTCCATACATCCTTAAATATACATTCTATTTTAAGCATTTCTACTATACATATATAAAAATTTTTTTTCTTATACTAACATTCTATATTTAATCTTAGTATTATAATCTTACTCTTGATTTTAATCTTAGTCTTAGTGTTAATCTTAGTAGTAGTCTTTTGATCTTGGTTTTATAGTTTCGGATTTCAATCTTGTTTTTTTTTTGTTTATAGACTTGCAACATTACTCTTATATTACTCTTGCGTGCTGCTTTGTTTACGTTTTCTTAGACTGAATACATATATGGAAATTTAAAATTTCTTTACTTACATATAAAATATCTATCTACTGTTATACGAATGCGTTGAACTTAGTGTTTTCAATTGAAATATTAAACTTCGATTTTAAACAGACATATGCATCTTTTATTTTATATAGGAAATTAATACTCGGTACTAGCGACAACCTCGAATAACGTGCAAGAATCGAGTTTCTACTATACTTCATTCTCATCAAACTAATCACACAAGGCGATTTTAAGAAAATCCATACTAATCCTTTCCATTTTATCAAATCTATCCATTATATTATTATTTTAATTTTAACAATTCTTATAAATTCAATTCAGTTCTCACATAATTTAATTCATTCTATATACAACCTTAACCAGTAACTCATATTTATATATACAGTTTTTTCAAACCACTTTTAAAAACATATTTTGATTTTTACTTGTCTACTATATTAAAAAATAATCTATTAACTTAAATGAAAATTTAGGTTTATATTAAGTAATTTGATTATACGCTGAGATACGCTGATGGTTTTTCTACCTTAAATTTATATATTGGATAGAAAGTTACATCTGAATGTAGTGTTTCGATAAGAATGTCTCTATATTACTTTAAATCAGGTTTCTTATAATACAAAGTTTTTGAATGAAATATTAACAATCCTAATGTTAATTTCAATATAATTTCATTTAAATCATATATACATACATATAAATATTAATTTGTTAGAATCAAACCATCAATTACCATCATGATCTTATTAATGTCATATATTTTTTTTTTTCATTATTTTTATTATTAAAAACTTTATATTCTTATAAATAGGAGATGCATATGATTTGGAATTTCTCCTTCATTTTAAAATTGTTTGATTTTACAATTTTTATATTAGTTATTTCAGCCTCTTCATTATCATTATGATCATTATCATAATCATCATAATTAAGATCAGTAATATTCTTTGATCCTTAAAAACAACAATTCTATTATCTTATGTTTTTTTTTTTTTCTAGTTTGCTACTCTATAATATTAGTTTAATGAAGAGTTTTTCTATAGCACGAAATAAATAGTTTAATAACCATATTATATGATTTATTTAATGTTTTTGCATACAGTTTTGTAATTCCTATAATTTGTTTTCCTTTTATTTCCCCTTCTATACTTAATATTTATATACCTCCATACATCCTTAAATATACATTATGTTTTGAGCATTTCTTTACTATACATATATATAAATTTTTTCCTTTACTAACATTCCTATATTTAATCTTAATCTTATGATCTTAGTCTTGATTTTAATTAATCTTAATCTTAGTGTTAATCTTGATAGTAGCCTTTTAGTCTTGGTTTTATAGTTTCGGATCTCAATCTTAGTTTTTGTATAGACATCTCATTTACAAACCTATAACTTCAATCTAATCAAACCTATCACACAAGACGATTGTCTTCTGTTTTTCAAGAAAATCCATACTAATCCTTTCAATTTTATCAACTCTATCCATTATATTATTATTTTAATTTTAACAAATCTTATAAATTCTATTCAGTTCTCACATAATTTTATTCATTGTATATACAATCCTTAACCATTATCTCATATTTATAGATACAGTTTTTCAATACACTTTTAAAAACATAGTTTGATTTTTACTTGTCTACTATATTAAAAAATAATCCATAAACTTAAATGAAAATTTAGGTTTATATTAAGTAATTTGATTAAACACTGAGATACGCTGATAGTTTTTCTACCTTAAATTTATATATTGAATAGAAAGTTACATCTGAATGTAGTGTTTCGGTAAGAATGTCTCTATATTACTTTAAATCAGGTTTCTTATAATACTGAGTTTTTAAATGAAATATTAACAATCCTAATATTAATTTCAATCTAATTTCATTTAAATCATATATACATACATATATATATATATATATATATATATATATATATATATATATATTAATTTGTTAGAATCAAACCATCAATTACCATCATGATCTTATTAATGCCATATTTTTTTTTTTTTTTTTTTTTATTATTTTTATTATTCGTTAAAAACAAATACAAAAAAAATACAAAAAAGTCGCCGAAGTTAATTTTGTTTTGTTTCTAAATTAAATCAAATGGAGATTATATTCATATGTATTCAGCTAAAAACTTAAATTAAGTACACAAGTCTATAATATCGTACACTTCAGCCTCACCGATTTCATTACTGGAGTTTTGACCTACATACTTATAGAATTAAATAGTGACTGAATATAAAATTCACTTAATATGTATTTTTATGTTAGTAATGATAACAAAAAATCACAAGTTGTAAAACAAAATCGCCGAAATAATATAAATGCTAAAAATAGCCAAGTTAATCGCCAGTTATATCAGAAATCGCCATAACAGTCGCCAGTCGCCAAATGGGAAATCCCATCGCCAGACACGTTTCAAAATCGCCACGTTTGGCGAGAAATCGCCATATCTGACAGCCCTGCCGAGCAGAACTAAACTTAGGTGCGGCCAAGTTAAAATAGCGAAATATTGTGAATAGATATGGCAACTTTAGCCATTTTATAGAGAATAATATCTTCTTCTTGTTTTCGGTGTATGGGAGAGTATTTCGGCAAGATAACAAAGTAAAACCGGAAATGTTATTCATAAAATAATAAATAATTAAAATATTGCGACAAACTATTAGAAAAACTAATATATTTAAATTAGTTGACAAATGTTTGTGTTGGATTCCTTAATAATATATATTTTAAGTTTAAAAAAAATAAATTTCTATTAAACTTCACTCATAAATTTCTATTGAACTTCACTCATTTTACTTATTTGGCCCTGGGGCCAAATTTAGGACTTCTGACTAACTTCTGTGAATTGGACGTTGTAGCGGGCCACCTTAGCTACAATTTGACATACATTTCATTTTGGGCGCTAGTTTTTTGTAGAATAAAGTTTTCAAAAAAGTATTTCTAGCCAATTCGCTCATTTTACTTTTTTGGCCCTGGGGCCAAATTTAGGACTTCTGACTAACTTCTGGGAATTGGGCGTTGTAGCGGGCCACCTTATCTACAATTTGACATACATTTCATTTTGGGCGCTAGTTTTTTGTAGAACAAAGTCCTAAAGCCAAAAAAGTAAAATGAGCGAATTGGTTAGAAATACTTTTTTGAAAACTTTGTTCTACAAAAAACTAGCGCCCAAAATGAAATGTATGTCAAATTGTAGATAAAGTGGCCCGCTACAACGCCCAACTCACAGAAGCTAGTCAGAAGTCCTAAATTTGGCCACAGGGCCAAAAAAGTAAAATGAGTGAATTGGCTAGAAATAGTTTTTTGAAAACTTTGTTCTACAAAAAACTAGCGCCCAAAATGAAATGTATGTCAAATTGTAGATAAGGTGGCCCGCTACAACGCCCAATTCACAGAAGTTAGTCAGAAGTCCTAAATTTGGCCCCAGGGCCAAAAAAGTAAAATGAGCGAATTGGCTAGAAATACTTTTTTGAAAACTTTATTCTGCAAAAAACTAGCGCCCAAAATTAAATGTATATCAAATTGTAGCTAAGGTGGCCCGCTACAACGCCCAATTCACAGAAGTTAGTCAGAAGTCCTAAATTTGGCCCCAGGGCCAAATAAGTAAAATTAGTGAATTGGCTAGAAATAGTTTTTTGAAAACTTTATTCTACAAAAAACTAGCGCCCAAAATTAAATGTATATCAAATTGTAGATAAGGTGGCCCGCTACAACGCCCAATTCACAGAGGTTAGTCAGAAGTCATAAATTTGGCCCCAGTGCCAAAAAAGTAAAATGAGCGAATTGGCTAGAAATACTTTTTTGAAAACTTTGTTCTACAAAAAACTAGCGCCCAAAATGAAATGTATGTCAAATTGTAGATAAGGTGGCCCGCTACAACGCCCAATTCACAGAAGTTAGTCAGAAGTCCTAAATTTGGCCCCAGAGCCCAATAAGTAAAATGAGTGGATTATCTAGAAATACTTTTTTGAAAACTTTGTTCTACAAAAAACTAGCGCTAAAAATGAAATGTATGTCAAATTGTAGCTAAGGTGGCCCGCTACAACGTCCAATTCACAGAAGCTAGTCAGAAGTCCTAAATTTGGCCCCAGTGCCAAAAAAGTAAAATGAGCGAATTGGCTAGAAATACTTTTTTGAAAACTTTGTTCTACAAAAAACTAGCGCCCAAAATGAAATGTATGTCAAATTGTAGATAAGGTGGCCCGCTACAACGCCCAATTCACAGAAGTTAGTCAGAAGTCCTAAATTTGGCCCCAGAGCCCAATAAGTAAAATGAGTGAATTATCTAGAAATACTTTTTTGAAAACTTTGTTCTACAAAAAACTAGCGCTAAAAATGAAATGTATGTCAAATTGCAGCTAAGGTGGCCCGCTACAACGCCCAATTCACAGAAGTTAGTCAGAAGTCCTAAATTTGGCCCCAGAGCCCAATAAGTAAAATGAGTGGATTATCTAGAAATACTTTTTTGAAAACTTTGTTCTACAAAAAACTAGCGCTAAAAATGAAATGTATGTCAAATTGTAGCTAAGGTGGCCCGCTACAACGTCCAATTCACAGAAGCTAGTCAGAAGTCCTAAATTTGGCCCCAGGGCCAAAAAAGTAAAATGAGTGAATTGGCTTGAAATAGTTTTTTTAAAACTTTTTTCTACAAAAAACTAGCGCCCAAAATGAAATGTATGTCAAATTGTAGCTAAGGTGGCCCGCTACAACGCCCAATTCACAGAAGTTAGTCAGAAGTCCTAAATTTGGCCCCAGGGCCAAATAAGTAAAATGAGTGAAGTTCAATAGAAATTTATGAGTGAAGTTTAATAGAAATTTATTTTTTTTTAAACTTTAAATATATATTTTTAAGGAATCCAACACAAACATTTGTAAACTAATTTAAATATATTAGTTTTTCTAATAGTTTGTCGCAATATTTTAATTATTTATTATTTTATAAATAACATTTCAGGTTTTACTTTGTTATCTTGCCGAAATACTCTCCCATACACCGAAAACAAGAAGAAGATATTATTCTCTATAAAATGGCTAAAGTTGCCATATCTATTCACAATATTTCGCTATTTTAACTTGGCCGCACCTAAGTTTAGTTCTGCTCGGCCAGAAATACTCAATTTTAATGAGGAGAAGAGAGACATATTTTGTTGCTCTCTTTCTTTTGAGTGAAACAAGATTTACTTTGTTAACTACTTTGTTATGTTCACGGAGATAAATATTTCGCCGTATAAATATATTTTATATCGTAAAGGCCTAGTTAGGCGAACGTTGCTGTACCCGTAATGTACCGCACCGTACTGTAAGCACGTTGGTGCACTTATAGAACATTTAAAAACGTGGTTTATGTTTTTTCTATACATAAACAAAAAACAATAGTATACATAAAGCAAATCACACAGTGATGGGAATCAAAAATGTTTTAAAAAGTACCAAGTGATTTAAATGGTATTAAAAAAGTATTTTGTGTATGTAAAAAACGTTAATAGTTAAATGTTTTTATTATAGATTTTCAATAAACAAATTTGTATTTTAGCATATATATTATAACAATAGATATATTGTATTGTGGTGTATGCACCAAACAAGGGTTTGCTACCATTTAAAGCCTTTTATTCGTATCACATTTCCATTGTATGTGTATATGCATTTGTTTATATGTATTGTACATCTAAACATAAATATATTTGTTTATATGGAAATATGTTGTATAGTTGTTTTGTCTCAATTCCATAGCTTAACTGAAAAAAGTACCAAAAACGCGCAAAAATACCCGCATTCAATTTAACATACAAGCAGCCCATCACTGCTTTACAACTGTCACGTAACAACGGCATAAAAATCTGTTTAATACAGATCGAGACGTTCCGTCAACGTGACATTTAAATTCAGTAAGCATTTGCATTGTTTGCAAATGACAAAACGAACCAGACGTTCCATTAGGGGACGTGAACGTTCGGCTAACTCTGCCTTAACTTTAACATATTTTTTGTCACCATAAATATTAAATGTTTTGTTTCTACAATATCAATATATTCCTACCACACATTACAAACTGCCGCAGTATATGCGAAATGTACGAATATAAATAACATAACAAAACAAAATATGCCGTCTTGTTGATCATCGACTGCCAAAATATGCGACACAAAATATACGACTATTACACACGACATATTTAAATATTTTAGAGTAAATAGTAAACATATTATTAGTCGAAAAATAAACTAATAATAGTCACAATATGAAGAAAAAATTTTTTTTTGTGTGTAAATACAAAAAAAAAAAAAAAAAAAAGAGAAAATTTAAAATAAGAAAATCTTTGAATGTAAGTATGTGTAGGAAGAAGTAAATATAATTGTTTGATGGTTAATTTATTGAAAAAAGGCAAAATATGGTTGAAAGGTGAGTTTTATAGTTTGAGTGCAAAAATATAAAAAATATTGAAAAGTTAACTAATGTTTTAAGAAAATATATACATATGTACATAGTTTGTATTTATAATAATATTTAATTTATAAACAGCCATTAAAAGAATATAGGGAGTGTTATATCAAAGACAAAATTAAATGGGAGTTTGGACTAGTTGTTCAAAAATAGAGTTAATGTACAAAAGTGCGTTTGTGTTGTGAGAAATTTTTTTACATCAGACAAAGTATCTTTTATAAGGACAAACATTTTTATGCGTGGGTGTGTAGATCATAGTTTTATTACGTATGCATTTTGTTTTTAGCTTGGCTCATTTAATTGTTGATGATAATGGATGAATTGAAAATAGAACAACTAATCGCACTCTTGTAATAGAAGCTCAAAAAAAAAGGATGTTGTGTAAATGTAGGTAGGAGGCTGCTTATATATGATCTTCTAGAGAAAAGAACATTTAAAGAAGTGATCAGTTGTTAAGACCATGCATATAAATATGTATGTATGTATGTATGAATGTCTGTATGTATGTATGTATGTATATGTAATTGTTAGCGACAAAGTAAACTTAGAAACTTGATATTGTGTTTTGCGTTATACAAGTTGATTTAAAAAAAAAAACATTGTTATGACTTTTCTTGTTTTTTATAAGTATGTAATTTGGAAAAGAAATGTTTTTTCAGACGATTGTTGTTTTTTATTTGCGCCTATCATAAATATATTTTTTAGGTAAAACACTTTTGTTTGCTATATGCACTTGCGTAGATATTTATAAATAAAGCAATAATTATGACGCCAACATTAACGAAACCCAAATTTGCATGCAAGTAGCAATCCTTTTTTATGAACTTTTTTTTTGCCAATTTTACACACTTGTGACCTTTTCATTTGTTGTTGCATATACATACATATGACAAACAATACCTTGTGGAATCACAACAACAAATGTATGCAAATTTATGATCTATTTTTTTAGTGGAAAATAAAGGGTTATTTATTTTTTCACTTGTTATTTTTACAACAGGTATAAGAAAAAAAGTATGAATAATTATGACGCCAATATTTACGCAGAAAAAGAATTGTACACACCATCTGAGACAAGTGATGCGTATATGTTGCATTTCTTGTTTTTTTTATAAGTATGTTATTTGGAAAAGAAACGCTTCTTCAGAGTAGTGTTGTTTTTTTTTTATTTGGACCTATCATAAATATTTTTTAGGTAAAACATTTTTGTTTGCTATATGCACTTGCGTAGACATTTATAAATAAAGCAATAATTATGACGCCAACATTAACGAAACCCAAATTTGCATGCAAGTAGCGATCCTTTTTTATGAACTTTTTTTTGCCAATTTTACACACTTGTGACCTTTTCATTTGATGTCGCATATACATACATATGACAAACATACATACATATGACAAACAAGTGCAACAATACCTTGTGGAATCACAACAACAAATGTATGCAAATTTATGATCTATTTTTTAGCGGAAAATAAAGGGTTATTTACTTTTTCACTTGTTTTTTTTTTACATAAGGAAAAGGAAACGAGTGTATAAATTAGGTCGAACAATCTGACAAAACGACAGTTGTTTAATTTGATTTTTAACGTTTGGTCTTACGAAAATATTTTTTACAAGTAATAAACAATAATGGAAAAAATATATGATTATTTTGATGTGTTTGATATTGAGGACAAAGTTTTTTGCAAAATATGCAAAAAACATTAAATACAGCCCAATTATGAATACAAATTCCCCGGGATTTTTTCCCTTTTCCCATTTTTACAATTGAATTTACATAGGAAAAATTGGAGAAAGGAAAAAACTCCCGGGGAATTTTTATTTCTGTTGCCAAATTTTTAGACTTAGTTGAGCCAGCTCATTTTAACTCGATCATTCCAATTACTCTAGAAATAATATTTCCGTGATTCCAGTATTGTAAACTGATTCCAAAAATGCTCCTTTCTAATCGAGTCGCACTATCAATTTTAATAGAAAATAATTTATTTGACAGTCCACTTTGAATTAAACCACGAAGTTTAGTCACAACATCACATAAAATTTTTTTGGCATTGTCCGAGTTTAAAGAAAACATTTGCCCGCTGTTTGTTTTTAATGCACTTCATATAGGTTTCAAAATATTTTGCATGTTATTGCTGTTTAAAATAACAAACGCTAATCCATTTTCAGTGACCAATCCTATATACGATTTTATTATTTCATGTCGATTAACTGAAACACATGCTTTTACATTTTTTGACTTTATTATGGATTTTTTAAGATCTATTTCAATCTTATGCATTTTAAGTAAATGTGACTTTAAATTATAGCTTCTGTTATTATCAGCCCAATTATAAATAAAAATTCCCCGGGAGTTTTCTCCCTTCTCCCATTTTTCCTATGTAAATTCAATTGTAAAAATGGGAAAAGGGAAAAAATACCGGGGAATTTGTATTCATAATTGGGCAGTATTTAATGTTGTTTGCATATTTTGCAAAAAACTTTGTCCTCAATATCAAACACATCAAAATAATCATATATTTTTTCCATTATTGTTTATTACTTGTAAAAAATATTTTCTTAAGACCAAACGTTAAAAATCAAATTAAACAACTGTCGTTTTGTCAGATTGTTCGACCTAATTTATACACTCGTTTCCTTTTCCTTATGTAAAAAAAACAAGTGAAAAAGTAAATAACCCTTTATTTTCCGCTAAAAAATAGATCATAAATTTGCATACATTTGTTGTTGTGATTCCACAAGGTATTGTTGCACTTGTTTGTCATATGTATGTATATGCGACAACAAATGAAAAGGTCACAAGTGTGTAAAATTGGCAAAAAAAAAAGATCATAAAAAAGGATTGCTACTTGCATGCAAATTTAGGTTTCGTTAATGTTGGCGTCATAATTCTTGCTTTATTTATAAATATCTACGCAAGTGCATATAGCAAACAAAAGTGTTTTACCTAAAAAATATATTTATGATAGGCGCAAGTAAAAAACAACAATTGTCTAAAAAAACATTTCTTTTCCAAATTACATACTTATAAAAAACAAGAAAAGTCATAACAATGTTTTTTTTTTTTTAAATCAACTTGTATAACGCAAAACACAATATCAAGTTTCTAAGTTTACTTTGTCGCTAACAATTACATATACATACATACATACATACATACATACATACATACATACATACAGACATTCATACATACATACATACATATTTATATGCATGGTCTTTACAACTGATCACTTCTTTAAATGTTCTTTTCTCTAGAAGATCATATATAAGCAGCCTCCTACCTACATTTACACAACATCCTTTTTTTTGAGCTTCTATTACAAGAGTGCGATTGGTTGTTCTATTTTCAATTCATCCATTATCATCAACAATTAAATGAGCCAAGCTAAAAACAAAATGCATACGTAATAAAACTATGATCTACACACCCACGCATAAAAATGTTTGTCCTTATAAAAGATACTTTGTCTGATGTAAATAAATTTCTCTCAACACAAACGCACTTTTGTACATTAACTCTATTTTTGAACAACTAGTCCAAACTCCCATTTAATTTTGTCTTTGATATAACACTCCCTATATTCTTTTAATGGCTGTTTATAAATTAAATATTATTATAAATACAAACTATGTACATATGTATATATTTTCTTAAAACATTAGTTAACTTTTCAATATTTTTTATATTTTTGCACTCAAACTATAAAACTCACCTTTCAACCATATTTTGCCTTTTTTCAATAAATTAACCATCAAACAATTATATTTACTTCTTCCTACACATACTTACATTCAAAGATTTTCTTATTTTAAATTTTCTCTTTTTTTTTTTTTTTTTTGTATTTACACACAAAAAAAAATTTTTTCTTCATATTGTGACTATTATTAGTTTATTTTTCGACTTATAATATGTTTACTATTTACTCTAAAATATTTAAATAGGTCGTGTGTAATAGTCGCATATTTTGTGTCGCATATTTTGGCAGTCGATGATCAACAAGACGGCATATTTTGTTTTGTTATGTTATTTATATTCGTACATTTCGCATATACTGCGGCAGTTTGTAATGTGTGGTAGGAATATATTGATATTGTAGAAACAAAACATTTAATATTTATGGTGACAAAAAATATGTTAAAGTTACGATATAAAATATATTTATACGGCGAAATATTTAATATTTTGCGCATTGTAATATTAAAAAGTTTCCACTGCATAAATATTTTTGAATATTACTACAATGTTGTTAGTAAATTATGAATATTTTTGCAATATGAATACCTTTAAATATTTTAGTTTTGAATATTTACTGTCGTTTTCGGTATGAAGAAAAAAAACTATTTACTAATTTTTAAACCCTGGTAAAATCAAACTAAATAAAAAACAAACAAATATGAAAGATTATATAAAATAGTTTGTTTGTATTTTCCAAAAATGTTCGTGTTATAAAAAGTATTTAATCGAGTACCGATAAGAAAACGAGTTAAGTAGTCAAAAGTGTCAATATTTTTCAACACTTCAATTATTTGCCACCAGCTGTTGCCTTTATTTTACGAATTTTTACAAATTTTGCGTTCGCGTACTTTTTTGGACAACAGCTTTTTGTGAGAGAAAATTGTTTAGTTTAATCATTTACTGCATTTTACTGTAAAAGTACTCAATCGCACCTTTTGTTGTTTTCTTTGTTTTGATTTTTTTGAGAGCTAGTTCAGATAAACTAACGATAACTGTTATCAAAATTGGAGATGATAGTACATTTTACCTGTTTCGCAGCCTGTTTCAATATGAAACGACCTGTTTCGCTCTCAAAGTTTTGTACGGGGAAACAAGTCGTTTCAATGAGCCATACATAGGGCTAAAAACCAACATCTTTAGGCTATTATAGCCTTTTCACACTTGTCAACATTTAACATCAATTTGCGAAAATGTTGGAATTTTCCCATAAGAAATACATAGGGCTAAAAATCAACATTTTTACAGAATGTTACTATTGCCACTAGTAAAGTGGCAATAAATTCTGTTACTATTGTGGCATCACTGACAAAATGGCAGTTGCTTTGAAAGCAGCGTTACCATTTCTCAAGTTTTTCCTTTTTTGCAAGCCTTATTTTGCTTAATTTTGCTTAAATTATTAAACAAAATGAATTAGAAATACATTTTGGTGTTATCTCTTAAAATGTTGTTACTTTTGTAGAAAAAAAGTATTTAAAAAAAATAAAAGTTTTTTTTTCAGAAATGGTGACATTTTTTGTTAATGGTAAATGTTAGATGTTTCAAGTGTGAACTCGTATTTCACTTTTTCAACATCTTCCATGCGTTCCTCCGAAATGTATGCAAGTGTACAAAGGGTATAAAAGAGGTTCTATCTCATATTATTCCATCTTACATCTTTCGATTATTTTAGTGTCATCACTAGAAAAGTGGCAATAAGTTATATTATTATTGTGGCATCACTGACAAAAAGAAGTTTGTTTTGAAAGCAGCGTTACCATTTGTCAAGTTTTATCTTTTAGTGCAATGGTTTTTTGTTAAGTATTTTTTATATTTATAAACAAATTAAACTTCAAATACATTTTTGAGTTTTCTTTTTAAATTTTGGCACTTTTGTGAGAAAAAAACATTTTAAATTAAAATTTTTTTTTTTTCAAAAATGGTGACATTTTTGCTTGATGGTAGATGTTAGATGTGAGCAATGTAAACGAGTGTTTCACATTTTCTACATCTTTGATGGTAGATGTTAGATGTTGATCAGTGTAAAAAGCCTATAACTCTGCCTTAACACATGCAAGTAGTGGCATGCCACTGTTGTATACATATTAGCAAAAAAAATTTGTTCGAAATAGTCGAATCTCATGCCATTAACTTTTGTGATTACACATGCCACTGCGAGTTCATTTTCAAAATGTCGTAGAAGCGTCAGCAATTTTGTTTACTTCTCAAATTAACAAAAAGTACCAGAAAACAAAATAGAGTTACCGAGTTAATCATAAGGGCAAATTTTTGAGGAAATTTTTTCATTTATTTATATTAGCATTATTTTAACGATATTAATGCTCTATTATTAACAAACTTGCTTTTATTTATGCGCGTTTTTAAAAAATTAATCATAATAATTCTTTGTTTAGTTAAAACTTCAATAACAATTTGACAACAATCCAGTAAATGTGAATTAAATTTTTAACAGGGTAACATTGTTTATCGTTTTGACATTTAATGGCATGCAAGTGCCAAATTTCCACTCGCATGTAATTTTTGCTGCCACTGGAGCTGCCATTGCGAAAACTGTGAGTGTATTAGTAAAAAAGTGTGAGTGTATTGAGTTTTTCGAACTGGCAGTGTCATGTGTAAATGCTAGGTTAGAGGTTTTCTCATGTTACAACACGGTTGTTAATGCAAATGTTTTAACAACACTTTTATAACACCATGTTATAACAGCAAATCATGTCAGTTGTAGACGGGCAGTTGCACTAACAACATTTTAGGTGGACGAGAAGATAACAAAGTAGTTAACAAAGTAAATCTTGTTCCACTCAAAAAAAAAGAGAGCAACAGAATATGTCTCTCTTAACCTGATTAAAATGGACGAGAAGATAACAAAGTAGTTATCAAAGTAAATCTTGTTCCACTCAAAAAAAAGAGAGCAACAGAATATGTCTCTCTTAACCTGATTAAAATTGAGTATTTCCGGCTGAGCAGAACTAAACTTAGGTGCGGCCAAGTTTAAATAGCGAAATATTGTGAATAGATATGGCAACTTTAGCCATTTTATAGAGAATAATATCTTCTTCTTGTTTTCGGTGTATGGGAGAGTATTTCGGCTTTTAACAAGATAACAAAGTAAAACCGGAAATGATATTTATAAAATAATAAATAATTAAAATATTGCGACAAACTATTAGAAAACTAATATATTTAAATTAGTTTACAAATGTTTGTGTTGGATTCCTTAAAAATATATATTTTAAGTTTAAAAAAAATTAAATTTCTATTAAACTTCACTCATAAATTTCTATTGAACTTCACTCATTTTTTCTTTTGGCTAAGGGGCCAAAATAAGGACATCCTCCGAAGGTTGGCTATATGCGGCGTACAGCTAAGAACTTAAGCTTCATTTTGGTATACAACTTATTTCAAACTTAAGTTTTTTTTTAGAACAAAGTTTGAAAAATTAAATTTCTATTGAACTTCACTCATTTCTTCTTTTGGTTAAGGGGCCAAAATAAGGACACCCTCCGAAGGTTGGCTATATGCGGCGTATAGCTGAGAACTTAAGCTTCATTTTGGTATACAACTTATTTCAAACTTAAGTTTTTTTTAGAACAAAGTTTGAAAAATTAAATTTCTATTGAACTTCACTCATTTTTTCTTTTGGCTAAGGGGCCAAAATAAGGACATTTTCCGAAGGTTGGCTATATGCGGCGTATAGCTAAGAACTTAAGCTTCATTTTGGTATACAACTTATTTCAAACTTAAGTTTTTTTTAGAACAAAGTTTGAAAAATTTAATTTCTATTGAACTTCACTAATTTTTTCTTTTGGCTAAGGGACAAAAATAAGGACATCCTCCGAAGGTTGGCTATATGCGGCGTATAGCTAAGAACTTAAGCTTCATTTTGGTATACAACTTATTTCAAACTTAAGTTTTTTTTAGAACAAAGTTTGAAAAAATTAAATTTCTATTGAACTTCACTCATTTTTTCTTTTGGCTAAGGGGCCGAAATAAGGACATCCTCCGAAGGTTGGCTATATGCGGCGTATAGCTAAGAACTTAAGCTTTATTTTGGTATACAACTTATTTCAAACTTAAGTTTTTTTTAGAACAAAGTTTGAAAAATTAAATTTCTATTGAACTTCACTCATTTGTTCTTTTGGCTAAGGGGCCAAAATAAGGACATCCTCCGAAGGTTGGCTATATGTGGTGTATAGCTAAGTACTTAATCTTCATTTTGGTATACAACTTATTTCAAACTTAAGTTTTTTTAGAACAAAGTTTGAAAAATTAAATTTCTATTGAACTTTACTCATTTTTTCTTTTGGCTAAGGGGCCGAAATAAGGACATCCTCCGAAGGTTGGCTATATGTGGCGTATAGCTAAGTACTTAAGCTTCATTTTGGTATACAACTTATTTCAAACTTAAGTTTTTTTTAGAACAAAGTTTGAAAAATTAAATTTCTATTGAACTTCACAGGTTTTCTAAAAAGTTTGTTGAAAGCCGAAAATCATCTCCCATGTAGAAATAAAGAAGAAGAACATGCATCTCATATTCGGGTATATGATGTTGCCATATAAATTAACATTAAAATATCACTATGGTTATAAACTTCTCTTTTTATAGTATTTAATACATGGCAACTTTAACATTGTTTATATCTGGCCACTCTACCAGCAAATGTTCTTTGTTAACAGTGCAGCCACACGATCAAGATTTTCTTGATAGTCTTTTACATATACTGATTGTCAAAATATGCAAAAGTTGACAGCTGTGACGTAGGCTGCACGCAAGTTGAAAGCAATTTACTTTTTCAAGATGTCGTCGCCGAGAAAACAACTCAAAATGTTTTGCTATTTTCCACTTTTGATTTTTCTGCACTGTAGGCTGTTCGAAGGGACTTTATCATTTTGCTTATTTATTTTATTAATAAACATATTTCACTATTTTTTTAGGTTTTTAGTTAAAATTTTAAAATTCCCGCAGCAATTTGTAAACAAAAAGAACTTCGGCTTTTGCCGGCAAAATATTTGTGAAAAAAAACAAAAACAACTTCAAAAGATTTGTAATAAGCTGTTTTCTTGAACGAAAATTGATACACTCACTGGCAAGAGAATTTTAGAGGCAAGTTCGTATCAATTTTTAAAAGTATGAGTGTATTGGTAAAAAAGTGTGAGTGTATTAAAACTTGATAGCCAAAACTTGATCGTGTAACCCTCAAGTAAGCAGAAAAATAAAAACACGCAGTATTGTTTTGAAATTCGTAAAGCCTTAAATATTGAGAAATAATTTGAAATTACCCAACAAACACGGAGGTTTGATTTCAAATTGAAAATGATTTGATATCAAACGTTTTCTCAAACAACAAACGTTTGATAATGATTTGAAAATCATTTGAAAATCATAGCGTTCTCAACAAAAAGGGGAAATTATTTTCAAATTGAAAAATGCCTTTATTTTCAACTTGCTTTCAAACGTAATTCTCAAATGTTTTTCAAATGTGGATTATTATACAATGTGGAATATAAATAAAAATACTTTATTTTTTTAATTTAAATTTATTATTTATTTAAATAAACTGTGAGATAAACATTCGGCACCATAGTTTAAAGATAAAATAATGTTCTTTCCGTCCTCTAATTCTTGGAAAGACAAACTACTTTTCTCCCTTTTATTTTGAGGATTACAGCCACGCGATCGTTCAACAAACTTTCTCCACTTTCCCGTTTTATTTTCCTTTTTTTCGCATTTTTAATCATTACTCACAAATAAATTTTATTTTTCACAAAAATTTACTTTTAATAGTAAAACACATGTAACCACAAAGTAAAAAATGTAACTATAATCGCCATTTTTAATGATCACATTTATTTTTCGCTTTAGTATTGCCAAGTTTATTTTTGATTGGAATTTAACATTTGACAAACATTTGACATCAAATTGATAAAACATTTGATATCAAATGTTAATTTTCAAATCATTATGATAGATTTCCTAATCTATGGTATAGCAAGAACCCGCTTCGCTAAGTAAAACTACTCTGCATAGCCGGCCTTAGGCCGGGCGCAAGGATTTTCTCCTCTATGGTATAGCAAAAACCGGCTTCGCTAAGTAAAGCTTCTCTGCATAGCCGGCCTTTGGCCGGGCGCAAAGATTTGCTTCTCTTTGGTATGACAAATACCGGCTTCGCTAACTAAAGCTTCTCTGCATAGCCGGCCTTCGGCCGGGCGCAAGGATTTTCTCCTCTATGGTTTAGCAAGAACCGGCTTCGCTAAGTAAAGCTACTCTGCATAGCCGGCCTTCGGCCGGGCGCAAGGATTTGCTCCTCTTTGGGATAGTAAGTACCGGCTTCGCTTAGTCAAAAGCTTTAAATTGATACCAATATTGACCATATAAAGATAAAAATGTAGTGGAAAATCACACTTTTATATAAAAACTTAAAACGTCCATAACTCGAAAACTAAGCGTTTCCGCCAAATTTTTTATTTAATTTTTTCTTCTTATTTTTTAATTTTCTATCTACCTAGATACTTTTTTTTTATTTGGAGCTGCGTCGGTAAACTAGATTTAAGCCGAATAAAAAAAGCCGGCCAACAGGGTCATAAGTGGTGTATAGTAGATAAGCCAGGACAAATAGAGGTATTTACCTGGTCAGCATTGGGAACTATAATAACAGAGGCTTTGGTCACGATATTTCCCACAATAGTGGTTAGGTCGGTTAGTCCCACAACATTTATGTCAAACATGTTGTACTCCTTCTCTATACTTTAAAAGGACCTCTTGCCATTTATAGTGGTGATGAACAAGGTAAAAGCAAAATTTTGATTTCAAAAATAAAAAATTGTAATGCTTTCTACTATAGGTCCAAAACCATGATTTTGCCATAGAATGGAATTTGGAATTTGAATCTTTTCAGGAGTCTTTGGATAATGAACAAAACTATATTATCAATTTAACACGCAGCATGTCTTTAACGTTAGATGATTTCTATAGTGATTTAAAAACCTGCGGTACATCTTTGAAAGCTGGTATGGGTTTTGATCGTTTTTTCACTTTAATAGCGGAGGGAGCAGAAGAATATGAAAAGTTATCAATGTTATCAATAATATAAAATATTAATTGTTACCTTATTATAAATATATGTGTGTTTTTAAATATTATAAAAAAAACTCTATTAGACGATTAAAAATGCTAGCTGGGATATTATCTATATATAAATCGGCTAAGGCAAAACAGTTAAGAACACTTTCCCCCTCTGTATGTCAACCGATTTGAACAAAATATACGCCATTTGAGGTATTTACTCAAAGACATGCACAATATATATTTTATTAAAATCTGTTCAATAATTTAAGAGTTATAACCCAGCTAGCATTTGGCTGATTATTTTTTGTAAAAATCACCCAAATGATTCTTTTCAGATCAGTTTTGAAGATTAAAAACTGATTTATCACTTGAGTGATTAAAAACGGATTCATATATGATTCATTTATATGTTTAATGATTTTTAACAATTTTGAATTTTTAGTTTTGCCAAATGAAAAAATATAAAAATAGAAACTTTCATCGGTAGGGTACCATTTTCTCACAACGAGAGTATATATATGATCAGGGAAACCAGAAATATGCTCTAAAAAAATGCGTTTTATGCGCATTAAATGTGCAGCAAAAATTCGAAAATATGCCCTCAAAATGTTAAAAATATGCCCCAAAAAAATCAAAAATTGCTCATTTATCTAAACAAAACATTCAACATTTGCATTAAAAAAAAACTATACTAAAATTATAATCGGTAAAGCCTTAACCCCATAGTATTTACAGACCAATTCGAGAAGAATTTAATCTTCTGTAACATATTTTTTGGGCGAATATAATCTAAATGCCAACATAATTAGATGGCTTACGTACACGAATAGTCTAATTTGGAAAGAAGTTTTTATGGAGAATATATTAAACTAAAAACCGATTCTTACTATTTACATAGACTTGTCCTTGGTACAATTAAAATGCCTTTACCAAATTCGATCAAATTATGTACAAAATTGCAACTTGTACTTTGCGCACAAGGTAAACATCGACAGACAACCAGCCAGACGGACGGATGGGCGTCGTTAATCCACTTTAAAAAGTGATTCTCAGTCGATCAGTGTACTAAAAGATTCGTTCAGAATTCTGTGTATTGCACACACCGCCAAAAACGTATGTGCATAATTGATTTTCCTTAATTTTTGCTTTTATGTAATATTTGCAAGTTTAAAATAACATTATCTTAAATGACAACCTGCTTTGTCTTCATTTTAGAGTAAAAATTAAATATGGATGGCGAAATTAAAACAACATGTTGGGTATACAGTCAGATAGATGTTAACCAGAATTTCGAAAAAAAAAATTTTTTTTATTTGCTGCGAAAGCTTACAATAGCAATCAAAAAAATCGAATGTGTATCAAAATATGCCCTAAAAAGGCAAAATATGCGCTAAAAACTTAAAAAATGCTGCAAAAAGGCTCTTTTAACTAAATTATGCAAAAATATGCTCCAAACGGTAAAATATGCCAAAATATGCACTAACAAATCGATGCCAAAATTCATAAAAAGCTCTTAAACGGATAGATATATTATTTCTGCCTTCATTGGTCGCACAATGAAAAACATGCAATTGCATATTTGTGGTTTCCCTGTATATGATACATACTATCTTGCATGTAAAACAGTGATGTCAAAAATGAAAATTGTGGTTGTAGTGCTTTATATTAGTATTAGTGAATAAAGAGACCAGTTTTCTTAATAAAAATAACAAAAATACGTAAGCATCCGCCACATGTGTACTCGTCGCTTGATAATCGACGACTGAATTGTGTACTCTCGTGGACTAAATGAAAGAGCGTAAGAATGTGTGTGAATTTTGAGCTAGCACAGTTGTGCTATGAAATTGAATGAATTTGACATCAATGATGTAAAATAAGTATGTATATAAAAATCTCTTTAGAAGTAGAAAATACAGAAAAATATAAAATTTTCCAGTTTCCAGCCCAATTTCCTCAAGTAAAACAGCTGAGATATGCTATGAAACCATTCTTTTATAAGAACAAAGACTTTTTTATAATAATCTATCTATGTCTATATAGGATGTGTGTATGTATGCATGTATGTAACGTATGGACACTTAAACGGCTGCTCCGATTTTGATGAAATTTTCAGGAAATCTTCAGGCGGCTGACACTGTGAAGTCTGATTTTTGATTTTCATATTGCACCACCAATGACATCTATATAATTGTGACGATTTTCTCTTTGAAATGATCGCCATGGTCCAACTTAGATTTATACGAAAAAAAAATTTTGCCCCGCCCACTTACCTAAAATATGAAAACGGCTCCATCGATTTGACAAATTTTTCTCTTAAGTGTTCGCATTAATCCATTTTAAGTTTTGATCGAAAGAAAAATTTACCACGCCTACTTTTACGCCCACTTTTCCTATTAAGCGCATAACTTGAGAACGGATTGACCGATTTGGACGATTTTTTCTTTAAAATGATTGCCATGGTCCTACTTAGGTTTTTACGGAATGAAAATTTTGCCCCGCTCACTTTTTTCGATTTACCTAAAATCAAAAAACGGCTCCATCGATTTGACTAAATTTTCTTTTAAATGTTCATATTAATCAATTTTACGTTTTCATCGAAAGAAAAATGTACCACGCCTACTTTTACGCCCACTTTTTCTATTAAGCGCATAACTGGAGAACGGCTTGACCGATTTGGACGATTCTGCCCCGCCCACTTTAACGCCCACTATTTTCGATTTACCTAAAATCAGAATCGATTTGATTTATTTTTCTTTCATGTTCGTATCTTTTTAACGGATTTTAAAAATCGAACGCAAACTTTTTTCCTAATTTGGACAGGACAACGTCTGTCGGGTCAGCTAGTAAACAATAAAAGACGATGATAATCAATATTTTATTTTTTCATCCTGGGGAAATGCCCATATGTATGTTTAAAATTTCATCAAAACCGGTATGATACTTTCGGATAGGTTTCGGTCCCTTCATTTTCCTAGCTTTCAAAAAAAATGTAAACCCTGTGTGTTTTATTTACGCTGATCTATCTTATATATTTTCGGAGCGACAGTAATTCTCCCGATGTCCCCCTCTTGGTCGTAATTTAAAAAAAATATAAAGGTTATACATATGTACATATTTCCAATTTCATCAAACTTTGTTCAGCTTTAAATCAGCTCTCTTCTAAAACGATCATTTTAATATTTTCTAAGTATAGCAGGCTTAGCGCCTCTGGGCCATATCCTAAGCACTAAAGTGGATACCATACAGTATATGTCCGTTAGAAGGTTCCATTATTCATTTTGTTGCAAAAACTTTTAAAATAGTTATTTCTTTTTATACCCTCCATCACAATTAGTTGTGAAGAGGGTATATTAAGTTTGTCATTCCGTGTGAAACTTTTTTATTACTCATCTCAGACCCTATATATATATATTCTGGGTCCTTGAGTAATTTTAAGTCGATTTAGCCATGTCCGTCTGTCTGTCCGTCTGTTGAAAACACGCTCACTTTCAAAAACTCAAAAGAAATAAACAAACTTGGTGTCAAATTGCTTGTAGTTATCCTAAGCAGTTTGGGATTGAAATCCAGCAAAATCGGTTCAATAGGATCTGAGCTATAAATCAAAATGTGGAACCACCACCTTAAAAAAATTGATAATTTTGTTACAAAAACTAACATAAATGGTGGAAAAATGCACAGAATGATATAAGATTTCGCAACAGTTCGTTTTATTTAACTGGAAATCACGCTGTAAAATTTCTTGAAGATCCGTCCATGATTTACCCTAGGCCCCATATAAAACCTATTTCCAGAAAACAGTTTAGTACGCCTAAATCCGTAAAAAATAATGCTATCATAACAAAATTTGGTATATCAAAATTTTTTAGAACTAAAAATAAGACTGTGAAATTTCGTGAAGATCGGTCTATAATTTACCATAGGCCCCATATAAACCTTACTCCCGGAAAACAACTTAGTACGCCTAAAAACGTAAAAAATAACGCTATCATAACAAAATTTGATACATCACAGTTTTATAGAACTAGAAATGACACTGTGAAATTTGGTGAAGATCGGTGCATAACTTACCATATGCCTCATATAAAGCCCACTCTGGTAAAATAATTAAATACGCGGTAAACTTTCTTCCAGTTTAGCTTCATATGGCCAGAAAAAATGCTAAGCAATTTTGTGATATACGGTCCATAATTTTCCTTAGATTCCATTTTAGCAGCCTTCTGAAATTTACTGCAAACGCTTAAACTAATTGCACCGCTGTATTGAAATTTATGTTTTTTAATACCAGAAATCGTTCTGCAGAATTTGGGATGATTGGTTCATAGCTTACCATGGCTTTTGTATAATTTGTTCTCTTGAAAATCATTTAAGGTCATCTTAAACTGATATTCTACTCAAACTTTTTAAAATTGATTCTGATTGTCGATCAATAATTTTATATAGGTCTAAACCGCAACAAATTTTAATGCAGATGTCTGTTTTTACAAAGATTATAATAATAAATAGACATCATACAGACATTACTCCTAAAACGTTCGAAGTGTCGGTGGAGGGTATCAAAGATTCGGCACAGCCGAATATAGCACTCTAACTTGTTTTATTTACATTCAAATTTAACTTAGAACGTCTTAACCGATTTGGACGATTTTTTCTTTAAAATGATTGCCATGGTCCAACTTAGGTTTTTACGGAATGAAAATTTTGCCCCGCCCACTTTTTTCGATTTACCTAAAATCAAAAAACGGCTCCATCGATTTGGCAAAATTTTCTTTTAAATGTTCATATTAATCAATTTTACGTTTTCATCGAAAGAAAAATGTACCACGCCTACTTTTACGCCCACTTTTTCTATTAAGCGCATAACTGGAGAACGGCTTGACCGATTTGGAAGATTCTGCTCCGCCCACTTTAACGCCCAGTATTTTCGATTTACCCAAAATCAGAATCGATTTGACTAATTTTTCTTTCATGTTCGTATCTTTTTAACGGATTTTAAAAATCGAACGCAAACATTTTTCCTAATTTGGACAGGACAATGTCTGTCGGGTCGGCTAGTAAACAATAAAAGACGATGATAATCAATATTTTATTTTTTCATCCTGGGGAAATGCCCATATGTATGTTTAAAATTTCATCAAAACCGGTATGATACTTTCGGATAGGTTTCGGTCCCTTCATTTTCCTAGCTTTCAAAAAAAATGTAAACCCTGTGTGTTTTATTTACGCTGCAATATCTTTTATATTTTCGGAGTGGCAGTAATTCTCCCGATGTCCCCCTCTTGGTCCTAATTTTAAAAAAATATAAAGGTTATATATACATATTTCCAATTTCATCAAACTTGGTTCAGCTTTAAATCAGCTCTCTTCTAAAACGATCATTTTAATATTATAGTATAGCAGGCTTAGCGCCTCTGGACCATATCCTAAGCACTAAAGTGGAACTAAGTTTTCTGATTCTTTATAGCTTTAACGTTTATTAATAAATATCTATAAGATTTGTCTTTCATGCCGCTGTTAGCAAATTTTTGCGAATTTCCGTTAATTGAGCAATTTTCACCGAATTTTTGCCATTCCTTACAGTTTAAGGGACTTTTAATCAATTTTATGGCTTTTTTTATATATTAAAAATGTTCGCGAATTTTCGCTATTTTTGCAAATGTTTCCGAATTTTCGCAATTTTGGCTCTTAGTGGCGTTCGTCTTAAATAGAAAATGTTCGCGAATTTCCGCTATTTTAGCAAACTTTTTTGAACTTTCGCAATTTTCGCGTTAAATTTACTAATAAAATTTGTGCCCATAACTTCTTTTAAATTTGCATTTCTTATTTTAAACGTATTCAATAAATATGTTAACATTTCATTTAAATTTTCTTTAACTTCCATTTGAGTCGTCGCAAAATTTCCTGTCGACTAAAACGGGGTCAATACTACTCTACGTCGACTTAAAAGCGCCTTAGAAAATATCAATTGGCTGTCAATAGTCATCGATTATTGTCAACAACGACTCAGAAAATACCATTACTGTTCAGGTGCCGTCGAGTGAAGTTAAGTTGAAATTTATTTTTTATAACTTTGTTCAGCAAAAAACTTTAGGGAACTTTAAATGATACACCAAATTGAAGCTTAAGTATTCTGCTATAAGCCACATATAGCCAACCTTCGGAGGATGTCCTTATTTTGGCCCCTTAGCCAAAAGAAAAAATGAGTGAAGTTCAATAGAAATTTAATTTTTCAAACTTTGTTCTAAAAAAAAACTTAAGTTTGAAATAAGTTGTATACCAAAATGAAGCTTAAGTAATTAGCTATACGCCACATATAGCCAACCTTAGGAGGATTTCCTTATTTTGGCCCCTTAGCCAAAAGAAAAAATTAGTGAAGTTCAATAGAAATTTAATTTTTCAAACTTTGTTCTAAAAAAAACTTAAGTTTGAAATAAGTTGTATACTAAAATGAAGCTTAAGTTCTTAGCTATACGCCGCATATAGCCAACCTTCGGAGGATGTCCTTATTTTAGCCCCTTAGCCAAAAGAAAAAATGAGTGAAGTTCAATAGAAATTTAATTTTTCAAACTTTGTTCTAAAAAAAACTTAAGTTTGAAATAAGTTGTATACCAAAATGAAGCTTAAGTAGTAAGCTATACGCCACATATAGCCAACCTTCGGAGGATGTCCTTATTTTGACCCCTTGGCCAAAAGAAAAAAATGAGTGAGGTTCAATAGAAATTTACGAGTGAAGTTTAATAGAAATTTATTTTTAATTATATTATCTTTATTCGGCCTTTAAATTTCCAATCCTATGTTAATAAATAAGCTCGAGGCCACAATTGATTTTTAATAAATTGTATTCTTTATTATTTTCAATATTTCCCCATCCTTTGGATGGCATCTTCAGGAATAATAAAAACGAGTAACAATATTAAAACACACAACGACTAATCGCGTTCACATGTAAAATTGCACTTGAGCTTATTTATTAACATAGGATTTGAAATTTATTTTTTTTAAACTTAAAATATATATTTTTAAGGAATCCAACGCAAACATTTGCAATATTTTAATTATTTATTATTTTATAAATACCATTTCCGGTTTTACTTTGTTATCTTGTTAAAAGCCGAAAACTCTCCCATAAACCGAAAACAAGAAGAAAATACCCTACAAGAAGACTACCGGTCATTTTACTAGTTATATGACCGGTAGTGTTGACCAATATAGTGTTATAGTAATAGTAATTTTTTTAGTTTTGGTTATGCATTTCTTGTAGGGTATTATTCTCAATGAAATGGCCAAAGTTGCCATATCTATTCACAATATTTCGCTATTTTAACTTGGCCGCACCTGAGTTTAGTACTGCCCTGCCAGAAATACTCTATTTTAATAAGGAGAAGAGTGACATATTTTGTTGCTCTCTTTCTTTTGAGTGAAACAAGATTTAAGGCCCAACCAGAATGTGCATAAACAAACTTAAGCTACTGTCAAAAATAAACAAAAAAGCCTCTCAAATACATTAAAAAAAAACAAAAACAAAATAAAAAACTTTTGATTCCGTTCGGAATGTGCGATTAGTTTCGCACTTTGCTTAAGCAAATTACAGTTTCATTAAATTTAACAAAAAGTTCCCTTAAGTTCAATATGGTTTTACACATATGATTTACATGTATTCGCTCGGTTGCTTAAGCCACGTTATTCACATTCTGGTTAGGCCTTTGTTAACTACTTTGTTACAAGGCAAGGTATATTTACACAAGGTAAACTCGTTGCTACAACAAGTACAACAAGACAAAAACAACACGCCAAATTGTTTTTGTATTTGGAACCATGGTGTCAGAAAAAACGCAACAATGTGCCTTTAAAATAAAAACACATATTGAAAAAAAAACAAGTAAGAGTGCTATATTCGGCTGTGCCGAATCTTATATACCCTTCACCATTGTGCGAGCAGAATACAGAGCAACTAGACAAAAACTAAATAATTTTTACATATACATACATATTTGCAATACCTCAAACTTCATTATAAATAAAATTTAAAAAGCGAAAACTGGTAAATATTTTTTTTAAATCTTTTTTAGAACATAAAAAAAAAAATAAAAATATTAAAAAAAAAATTTTCTTTTTAAAAAACCCAAAAATCGAACCGGGAACTCTCAGGTTCTTACAAACCCCCTAGACAACTGAACCATGAAGGAACGTTAATCGAATATCATTAAAATGAAATATGGCACGTTGACTGTTCACAAAATTCAACAAAGTTTTGTTGTAATTACTTCTGATGTTTTTGTTCACCACAAAGTTGGGAAATATATTCACCAAAATAGTTTGCGCCATGTATGTGTGTTTGTTTGTTTTCTTTTATCTTTTTTGGCGAGTTTTTAAGTAGCAAAAAACACAAAAATTCCTAGTTTCTATTTGTAAAAATGTTTTCGTTAAATAGATAAAATAATAAAGAAGGGTGATAACGAAAATCATATTGGGCATTATGCTAGTATATGTAAGCAATTGAAAGGGGAGGGGGGGGAGGTAGAGGGGTTAAATCAAGTTCTCTCCTCATAAGGTCCCAGAATATATATACTTTATGGGGTCTAAAATCAATATTGTGGAAATTACAAACGTTATGACAAACTTATATATACCCTTTTCCACCTGAGGTGAAGGGTATAAAATGAGTAATTTTTGGGATTTCAGTATTTTGATTATAACTCAGCCATTTTTTAACCGATTTGACAGATTTATATACCGACGTGTTTAAGAAGAAATTTGCCAGTTAGTTGGGTTATAAAACTTGGACTCGGGGAGATCTATGGTTCCCGAAAGTTGGGTATTTAAAAAAAAATTTTTAATTTTGGTCATAACTTTTTTGTATCTGAACCGATTTTCCCCAATTTTTTATAAAATATGTTCTACTAAAAATTTCCGACATTTTGATATATAAGTTATATCCATAGGATATATGGCAGCCCTTAAATTTAGGTTTTTATAAAATTTTTTTGTACGGGAGGTACCACGCCCACTTCTCCAATCCCGCCCACATTTTGTAAGATGGTGTGTATTGACAACCTTAATGTGTGTACCTAATTTGGAAACTTTGGCTCTTGCCGTTCTCAAGATATACAGAAATTAAAAAAATACAACAACAAGGGATTTTTGGAAAAATTTAGAGGTAGTCGTGGTTTTTTGCTCATATCTACGTCATTTTTGGACCGATCTGGCTGAATTTCAATAGCAAGAAATGGTGGACTGTATGTTACATAAATGTAAAACAACCTAGCCGCTATCATGTCTGGATTATCTGAAAAACACATATCAAACGTAAGACGGACAGACGGACATCGTTAAATCAAGTTCTCTCCTCATAAGGTCCCCGAATATATATACTTTATGGGGTCTAAAATCAATATTGTGGAAATTACAAACGTTATGACAAACTTATATATACCCTTTTCCACCTGAGGTGAAGGGTATAAAAAACAACACGTGCAGTTCAGAATAATAAGCTGAAACAATTTTTAATATATTGTGCATTCTCAAGCATAAAAATAAAGTATTATTGCAAAAAATAATGCATTTAAATGTATTTTGTTTGCTTAATAATCACAAGAATTAAAATTTCACAAAAATAAAATGTTTTTCACAATTTTACACTTTTTTAATTCAAAATGGCGCGCACTAACCATAAGTATGTAAACAAACACAAGGAACCAACGGAACCAACATAAATAACTTTTGACATTAGGGTTCCAAATGAGGTAAACAGCTGACAAACATATGGGCCAACGAGTTTACCTTGTGTAAATATACCTTGCTTTGTTATACCATGTTCACACGGACAGCAATATTCGTGTTTCGCTCTCTTATTCCTGTTTCGCGCCCCAAACATGATTGAAACGACTTGTTTCCCCATACAAAATTTTGTGAGCGAAACAGATCGTTTCATTTTGAAACAGGCTGCGAAACAGGAAAAATGTACTATCATCTCCAATTTTGATAACATTTATCGTTAGTTTATCTGAACTAGCTCTCAAAAAAAAGCAAAACAAAGAAAAAAAACAAAATAAAAATTGATGTCTAATAAAATAAAGTGATAATTATAACATAATAATATCAATAAAAGTGTTAAATAATATATGTTTAAGTTTTATTTACTTTTTTTATCTATTTAAAAAAAATCACACTAACAACACAAAAAAAATGTCAAAATGAAACAGGAATGAATCGTATGAACAGCATGTTTGGCAAACTAGTTTCAACGAGCGAAACGAGTGGTTTATAACGTCGTATGAACATAGCATTATGTTTACGGAGATACATTTTAGTTGTTATCAAGGTACATTAACACAAGGTAGACTCATCGGGGAGTGTAGACATGCTGCTCTATAAAAATAAGCGAGTGGAACCGAGTTGTCAAAATTGTTTTCATATAAAACACATGCACACATGTACAAATTTTGGCTCATGTACACGAAATTTGACGTTTGGGTTCCAACTGGGGTAAACAGCTGACAAACATATGGGCCAACGAGTTTACCTTGTGTAAATGTACCTTGGTTGTTATGTTAAGTACAAGGCGAATTTATAAAGGTGACCGCATCATGAGATAGAGATATTCTAGCTATCCCTTTTTATTGAAAAATACTATGTATTTTGTTTTTGTAAAAAGTTAGAGTGAATGTCAAAAATATTTGTTGAAAATATAAAAAAGGAAATTTTTTTGTTAATAAAATATACACAATTGCTTAAGAAACTCCTCAATTGCAAATTAATTGTGGCTCTACTTATTCCTTATGCATTTTTAATTTCTTGTGTTAATATTTGTTCACTTTTTTGTTTAATATAATTTAAATAAGTTTTTTTTCAACTATTTCAATTTTTATTGAATTTTAAATTTGAATTAATTTTTTCACAAAATGTAAACAAAGCTTGACATTCAGTATACACACAAAAAAATAAGCAATAAACAGATGACTGGAAAATGTCACCTTTATGAATTCGCCTTGGTTAAGTATTTCATGCAAGGCGAATTTATTACAGGTGGTCTTAAAAGCCCAGCTGGTATTAGCTAAAATCACTGTTGGATGTCAAAATTTTGTTTATTCTCTTTTATTATCTTTGTTTCTGTTTTGTTTTATTTCTGTTCTTGACATTGTACAATGATTTTACAAAAACAAATTGCTTGTGGTTTTTGTACGAGTTGTACTTGTTGTAGTACCGAGATAAAGGTGCTATCAGACGGGATGTATTTTACATATGTACTGTCAAATTTTCCATCTGTAAAAGTTGTACACATCGTGTGATACATATGAAACTTTGCATGTGTAAAATACATGTGGAAATACATATGTAACTTTTTTGATTAGAACACGCTCTATTTTCCTGTGGCAAACATAAACAAAACAGCTGGTTTGTTCTGAAAAGTAAACAAAAGTCAGCTTTTGTTTACATTTATAGGTTATGTCATAAGGAAAAACATAAGCAGGTGTGATAGCAAAAATTATGAATCGTATGTAAACTGGAAATTTTGACATACATACGGAATTACATATGGGTAAGAAAAGTGACAGTACATATGTAAAATACATTCCGTCTGATAGCACCTTTACCTGGGATGAATTCGCCTTGATTTCATGTCAGTTGTAGACTGCATGTTACATCAGTGATATTTGCTTTAAAGTAATTCGTATTTATTAGATAAACGATGTCAATAAATGAGTTAATAAGTAGTCTGTCAACGAACCCATATTTTGGTGCTGGATTTGGATTGTTTGGCATTGGTGCTGGTGCAGCTATATTGCGAAAAGGCTTACAAGGTGGTTTGGTTCTTTTCCGTCGGCATTTAATGATAACTTTAGAAGTTCCATGTCGTGATAAATCTTACCAATGGCTTCTTCAATGGATAACTGCTAGAGGAGCACGTGAAACACAACATCTAAGTGTTGAAACATCATTTGTGCAAAAAGAGACTGGAAAAATTCAAACTAAGTATGATTTTGTTCCTAGTATTGGGAAACATTTAATGAATTATCGTGGTGTTTGGATTCAGGTAGAAAGGACACGAGAACAGCAATCTCTTGATCTTCACCTGGGAATACCATGGGAGTCTGTAACTCTAACGGCATTTGGTCGAAATAAACAACTTTATTTTGATATTCTAGAAGATGCCCGCCTACTTGCATTGCAAGCCACAGAAGGAAAAACAATTATATATACGGCAATGGGACCTGAATGGAGACAATTTGGACATCCGCGCAGACGACGATCAATATCATCTGTTGTTCTGGACGTGGGCATAAGTGAGCGAATTATTTGTGATTGTAAGGAATTTATAAATAACTCGCAATGGTATGCAGATAGAGGTATACCTTATCGCAGGGGCTTTTTGCTTTACGGACCTCCTGGATGTGGTAAATCAAGTTTTATAACTGCATTAGCTGGAGAATTGGAGTATGGAATTTGTCTTCTAAATCTTTCAGAACGTGGTCTTACAGATGATCGACTTAATCACCTTTTAAATGTAGCACCGGAACAATCAATTATTTTGTTAGAAGATATTGATGCTGCTTTTGCTTCCCGTGAAGAAGTTTCCAAGCAGTCCGCAGCGTATGACGGTTTAAATAGAGTTACATTTAGCGGCCTTCTTAATTGCTTGGATGGTGTGGCATCTACTGAAGCACGAATAGTTTTTATGACCACAAACTATATAGAGAGATTAGATCCAGCTCTAATTAGACCGGGTCGCGTGGATCTACAATCGTATATTGGTTACTGTTCTGAGCATCAATTAGTAGAAATGTTTAATAGATTCTACATATACGAAGTCTCTTCAAGTGATTATGCTCAGGAATTTGCTAAAGCAGTAATAGATGTCGGTATGCCAGTAAGTCCGGCACAAATCCAAGGTTATTTTATGAGATATAAAAAATCACCAGCTGAATCTGTTGTTAATAATGTATCACGAATTTGGAGTAAAGAAAAACGTTCCTAATTGCTATGTGGCTAGAGTTGTCAACTGTTCGACATATTGAAAACCCGGTTTTTCGAATAGATGTAAAACCCGATTTTTTAAGAAAACTATTTTTGAAATAGGTCGATAATAATGAAAATTATATTTTTGGTTTATTTTTTTAATAAAATATTAACAAAAAAAAAAATGACTTTTATAAACCTCGTTGGAATATTAATTTCTATTACATGTTTTATATTCGCCTCTTATATTATATTAACTGCTTGTTCAGCCCGCGAATAACTCGTCATCAGCATTTTTCGGTTTTACAGGTTAGAGCTTATTCGTAAATTCTATCTAGGTATTTAAATCAGCAATTAAAAAAAAAAATGTCAACTATTTTTTTTTTAAGAACAATTTTGATTTTTAGTTGAATTGTTAATTTTCAATTTTTGATATTCTTTAATCAGGCTCGAGTTCATCAAATTTAATTATACCTACACCACAATAGTGGAGAGGGAATTATGCATTTGTGCTGATGTGTGTAACGCCGTAAAATATTGGTCCTTGACCCACCTTAAAGTATACTGATCTACTTAGAATCATTTTCTGAGTCGAACTAACGATGTCCGTCCGGCTGGCTGTCCATGTAACCTTGTGCGCAAATTACAGGTCACAATTTTTGAGATAATTTGACAAAATTTGGGACAAAGGTTCTTATTGGCACAAGGACCAAGCCTATTGAAAATTGGCCGAATCATAGGACCACGAGGGAAAATAGGGGGAAATTTCTGCCTCTCAGAAACTATCAAACCGATTTTAATGAAATTTAAATCATATATAGAAATATATTTATATGGACACATAAGCTATGTAGTTTTTCAAAAATAGGACCACAAGGGGAGGTAGTGGGCAATTTCTGCCTCTCACAAACTTTCAAACGATTTTAATGAAGTTTAAAAACATAGATAAATCCATATTAATATGGACACATAAGCATGATGTGTTTTTAAATACTGTGGTGTAGGGTATCATATGGTTGGGCTGGACCGAACCCTTTCTTACTTGTTTTCATTAAATTATTTTCACTGACGAAGACATTTTACAACTTGCAAATTTCATTAAAATTTATTGATTTTTCTTTGTCTGAGCTGAGGTTTGAACCCGGGTTGGTTTTTACATATTCCAAGAATCACCACATTCTATCCTCAGGAAATCTTAGTTCTAACCGCTGCACCACTGCGGTGCCCGCCAGCCAACAGTCAATCAACAATATTTTAACCAGTAGTACTGGTGGTTCGAAATATGCTGTTATTATTATTTAAATTTCAAATTACATGTTGCCTCCTTTCCTCTGTTTTTTTGTATTCTTTCTGTCAAGACTTTGTCTTGAAAACCTGAATACATTTGCTTATTGTGTTTTTTGTACACTTTCGTCGACATTTTTATTTGTACAAATAAAAGTACAAATCGTTAGCTAAAATGCAAAAAGACGTAATAAACAAAAAATTCAAAATCTTTTTTTGATCGATTATTTTAAATGCCAATGAACTACATGTCTTCACAAAATCTACACTTCTGGGATCAAAAATTGCGCTTTTATTAACAAAAAAAAAAAAAAACAAAGGGACGTAACTGCAAGTGTGTTTATTTTATAAATGAAAAACTACGTAATTACTCATTACTGTTTAAAGAATTCCAGGAACAAGTCTAGTTTACCAACGCAGCTCTAAATAAAAAAAAAAGTTCATAGGGTGATAGAAAATTGAAAAATAAGAAGAACAAATAAAATGGCAAATAATACCAATAATATTGGTATTATTTGAAAGCATTTGAACAGATCTTTCTGGAAATGCAAAATTTATGTAAAACTTTTTAAATCTTTAGCTCCTAATACTGTTTTTACAAAATTTATATCAAAATGTTACGGAAGTACACTAGGTAATACAAATGTAATCAAATAAACCCCAGCTTCTCTAAGGATTTATCCTCTACTAGCATTTAACCCGCTACTTCGTTAGCGCCTTCTTTTCCTTCATGGACATACTTGTTAAAATTTTAGCATTTAACCCGCTACTTTGTAATCACGCCTTTTCTTTCATGAACATATTTATATGCCAAAGTATATGTAAATAGGTTTTAGCAAAATAGTTCCAACATTTTTCATCTCATAGGTTGATATTGACCAGGGTTGCCGAACATGGTCTTTTCCGACCAAATTTGGTCGGATGTTTTTGGTTTGGTCGGATGGTAGGCCAAACCTAATTTTGGTCGGTTTTAGAAAATTGGTCGTATAGCAGACAATTACAAATCTCATAGCTTTTTTACCAAACACAAAAATTTTTCTTTGAGTGTCGATGAAACTATGGATATGGAACTGATATTACGTTAGGAGGTTGACGGTGTTAGTTTTATAAAGGATAGTTTTGTCATCTTATTCGAGCTTACCAAGTCAGATGTTGTTAAATTTTTCTTCTTATAAAAAACTTTTTATCAACAAACAATATTCCTATACAAAATTTGATAGGATTGGAAACAAACGGCGCTCACGCCATGACTGGAATTGTTGCTAAGCTTATAGCCTATCCATCGATGTCGAACGTAGACTTCGTTCGCTTAATTACATGTAGAACAAAGACATTATTGTATAATTTGTTTTCGTTTTAAATGTAAGTTAAGCGAACGAAGTCTTCGTTCAGAAATAGATGAACAGGCAGTTAATCTTACTTAGCAATGGAAAAAATATTAAGGTTCTTTGTGGTAATATTTAAAGTTTTTTTCACATAGTCCTAAAAGAATTTAAGGAAGTCTGTTCTGTATTAGGTGTTTCTTACACAAGATGGACTTCTTAAAGGAAGATGTTGTAAGAATCGTAGAACAGTGGGATGCTTTTATACTGTATTTTGAAACATAGTTTTATAAAGGCAATGATATAAGAGCCGCAGAACTTCCAGAAAGTATGGATGAGCTCCAAAACAGAGCAAGTTATCAACGCATGTACAATAAGCCAAATAAGCATTGTAAAACTCTTTGATGCATTTTTTCGTTGTCTGCAAGGTTTTAGGATGTATTGTAGCTCGGCCTATGTCTTATAAAGTTTAATAGTTTTTTTTTTAAATTGTGCAAACTTAAGTTAATAAATTTTGATTCATATTTTTTTAGAGGTCTTTATGTGTTATTGCATACGATTAATGAACTATTCTAGTTTATAAGCGTTATTAAATGAATTTGTATACATAAATTTTATTAAACTTAATCGTTACCAGCAAATAAACTTTTAATAATACTAGGGGTTACGTGAAGGACGTTTAATATTTAATAGGTGTGAACATAGGCTTACTTTATTGTTTTTACTATAATTGCAAATTACAAAAAAAAATAATATGTAGATTTATAGCTTTATCCAATAAAAATTATACTTTTTATCAAAAATACATATACATACATATCGTCATATAAAATGAAAAAGAGCCTATGTTCATTTTAAGAAAAAGAGAGATAACTTAATAAAAAGGCAGCTATTGTGATTATAACAACGGGGTTTTCTGGTTAATATCGTTAACACATTACGCATGATTGACACTATCCTGAAAAATTGTTTTTGTAATCTCAGTCGTATCGCTACTGAAATTTATTTAAAAATTATGATAGGCCTTTTTTCATTTTTATGACAATATAATTGTTTTTAAATATTTCAAAAATTTGGTCGGTTTCAAGAGATTTTGGTAGGTTTTGCAGACAATTTTGGTCGGATAAAAATTTCTCAAACGGCAACCCTGATATTGACACAGAACTTTGCACCTATAATTTTGTACTTCCAAGCAGCGTTACCGTTGTGATACTAAAGTATCAATTTGACCCTTTTTCGACGGTGTTGATACCATTTATGACCCTTTTTTTAAATTATACTTTTGTATCATTTTCACCTATTTTGTGACACTTTTTGACCCTTTTTTGGAAATAGCACTCACATTTTGTTTTTTGTCAACAATGCTGGACGTTAGTGCTAAAAAATGTTTTCGAAATAAGCGGAGATGGAGAAATGGACTTCAAGTGAAGATTTAATACCAAAATATAGAACGCAAATTCCTAAAAACCAGTTAGTATTCGTAAAAAGATTTGTGTTAAGAGATTTTGTACGACTTCTAAATTAGATTTTCGATAGTAAAGTACAAATTAAAGTACGTTTTCCCTTATAGCAAAAATAACTCATATACATATTTGTTATGTTTTATTTATTGAATAACTTATGGTGATTTCTTTTTAAAAACAATGTGATATTTTTAGTGTCCGACCGATTAATCGGCTTCGGCTTCGGTTTTGACCAAAAATGGCTAATCGGCCAATAATCGGTGTTCGACATTAATTTGGCCGAATTTTGCCGAAGGCCGAACTTTTTTAATACTAGTTTTTGCAAATGTTACAAAAAGAATGCAAAAATAATCAACCGAGAAAAATACAAGCACCTGTAGATTTATTACACCATGAATACAAGTAAGAAAAAAAACGGTTATCAAATTGTGAGAAGACGCACAAAACAAGAAAAAAATTAGTTGGAGTTAAAAAATATTTTAAGTTAACATTAAATTATACATTTATGTGTATAGAAACTTTCGAATTAAAAAGATTTTTTTTAAGACGATGGCGGCTATAACAAACCCAATTTGGGATTTTTTTGAAAGAAATGACGAAAAAGCTAAATGCAAGTTCTGTAACAAATATATGTCTTTGGGAAGCAAATTACCAAAAGCACAGACGACAACCAACATAAAAAACCACCTAAAAAAGATTCATCCCGCGGAGTATTTAAAATACAGGAATAAAACGTTAGAGAAAGAAAAAATTGCTGAAGCAAGAAAGTCCCAAACCTTCCAGGAAACTTTGCCATCGTTATTACAAAGAACGACGAAAGAAATATGGCCTGATGACCACAAGGTGTCGAAAAATATAGACAAGTCTATTATGGACTTGATATTAGTTGATATGCTCCCATACAACATTGTGGAGGGAGCGGCATTTAAAAGATTAAATTTTGACAATCCTGACAGCTTTTCCAAGTATAAAAAAAAAAATCAGAAAAATTTTTCCGTACAAATCTTATGCCGGAAACTTATCAGAAGATCAAAGATAAAGTATTTGATCAAATTCAAAGTGCGGATTGGATAAGTTTCACCACTGATATTTGGAGTAATAGCTCTAAAAGCTGTTCATTACTCAGCTTTACAGCTCATTTTATTCATGGATCCAACAGATTGAAATTAATACTAGGCGCGTCAGTCTTATATGCTGATCATACTGGTAAGTTTTAATAATTAACTTCTTCATGATTAAAATATATATTAAAGGCCCAACCATAAACAAGCTAAAGCTTCTTTCAAAAATTAACAAAGAGCATCTCAAACGCATTTAAAAAATCAAAATCAAAAAACATTTTGCACTTTGCTTAAGCAAATATTAGTTTCATAAAATTTAACAAAAAGTTTCCTTAAGTTCAATATGGTTTGAGACTCATATGATTTGCATGTATTCGCACAGTTGCCTAAGTCAACTTATGCACATTATGGTTGGGCATTACCTTTGATAAGTATTAAGAATATGGAAGTAAATATCGTTACCTAAAACGCAAAATACCCTATCTAACATTTTGAAAATTTTACAGGAGAATCAAAAAACTATTTAAAATGATAAATTGATAAATCACGTTAAACTCTTCCTCGTAATGTTGCATTTTATGCAAACTGTTAGTTTGGTCTTTTAGCTTTTATCATATAATCTTTAGTAGGTAGGGCCGTTTTGTTGTTGTTGATAAAATCGCTTATTTTGGTCGATCCAATGTTTTTTTTAATTTTATATCTTTATTTCAATTTAGTTTAAACAAAAAATTATATTTTTGCTTCAGCACCAAAAAAAGCTTTATTGGGTCCAGTAGTTAGGACAGGTTAGTTAGGGTATTTTGCGTTTTAGGGAGCGATAAGTATGTAAGTACTAATTTTATATACATATTCATATTTTTGTTCAAGGCACATACATATCTGAGAAGTTGACTGAAATAGTTAAAGATTTTAATATCAAAGACAAAATTCATATTGGGATTTCAGATAATGCGCGTAACATGAATGCTGCAATGCGAATCGGAGGATTTGAATCGATGGGCTGCGTTGCCCATACAATGCAATTAGTTATTCATGACAGCTTAAATGAACAATCGTGGACAAAGGTGCTTATTACAAAATGTAGATCCATTGTTGGTCATTTTAAGAGATCAGAGCAAGCCAGCCGACATCTAAAAGAATTGCAAGAAACATGCTCCTTGCCAAAACATCACTTAATACAAGATATAGAAACAAGATGGAATAGCACTTATTTAATGTTACAAAGATTACTTGAGCAAAAAAATGCTTTGTGTCTGTACAGCATGAAAAAAGCGAAAATAAATTCTCTTTCGGCGAAGGAGTGGGAACAAATCAAAGATCTCGTAAGCATGTTGGAATGTTTTTATGAAGCCACATTAGACATTTCAGAAGATATAACATCGATTTCGATAGTTATACCTTTATACGAAATGTTAAACAATAGACTCGATGATATTAAATCAGTATCGGGCTTAAAAGATTCATTGAAAGAGAATTTAAATAAAAGGTTTAAATTTATTGAGGCTAAAAGCATTTTGAGTGTTGCTACTCTTTTAGAACCACGTTTTAAATCTAAATATTTATCAAGTGACCAGTTTGAAAAATCCAAAATAGAATTACAAACTTTTTTTCCAAATTCGGTTGTGCAAAGTATTATTGTTTGTGCAACAGGCAATATCGGAAAGAATATCGGAAGGAAAAAAAGGGGCAAACAAATTAAAGCTTCTATATGGGAAAAACACGACTCAACTCCTCACATTACAGTGGAAGAAAATAATGGAAATGTTCTCGAAAAGGAATTACGTATTTAAGTTAATGAGCCCTTAAGTCCGCGAAGCATTAATATATTTGAGTATTGGAACGCAAGCCCATTTAACAACTTAAAAGCAGTAGCAATAAAATATCTGTCAGCACCACCAACTAGTGTTGCCAGCGAGCAACTGTTTAGTGCAGCTGGCCAGCTTTACTCCAGTCGCAGAAGTAACCTTATTGGTATCAATGCAGAAAAATTACTGTTCTGTCATTACAACATAAAACTTATGAATTTTAAATACTAACAAATATGTAGTACATACAAAGCTATGGACACATATTTTAAAACAACTAGCTGTTAGTAAAAAATTTTTTTATAAATGAACTGTTTTTTTCTTTTTAATAAATTAAATTATCTCAAAAATTTCAAAGTTTTTTCTTTTTGTGAATTTTAATATGTAAAGTTCGGCTTCGGCTTCGGTTTAGCCGAATTTAGCAAATTTGGCCGAACTTCGGCTTCGGCTTCGGCATCGGCTTAAAAATGTGGGTTCGGTCGGACACTAGATATTTTATTTAAAAAATGCAATTAGGTGTTCGTTTCTTATAAATGTTTTGTTCTCTTATAGAGTAGCAAGTTTTATGCTAAAAACTTCATCCTTAATAATGTCATAAGGCATTGAACTTTTTGCCCCCTTTAAAATCGACAATATTAAGAGTGCCCTGTAAAAAAGGTGACATCGGTTTATGTATGGGACCATTTTTAAAACGGCGAGGATTGCCTCAAAGAGCAAGAAAGCTTCGCAAAAATTTAGAAACTCGAAAAATTTTGCAAAAATAGCGCCATCAAATTGATTAAGAGTCCCTAAAACTAACAGGAATGAAAAAAATTCATTAAAAATTGCTGAAATTCACAAATATTTGGTAACAGCGGTAAGCTTTAAAGAATCACAAAACTTGCAGGAAAAAATTCGCCAACGATTGCAAAATTGGAAACAAAACCAAAAACTTATTTGAAATCGCTAAATAGGTAAAAAAAAATTTCGGAATATAACATAAAAAGTATTAAAATAATGAGCTATAATGATGAAGAACAAACTTTTTGTCAAGTGTTAAAAACAGGAAAGGGCATTCCATAAACAAATTAAGTTTTTTAAGCACTGCCTACCTGAAATAAATATTTTTTGTTTGTTAATAAAAAAAACTTGGTCTTTTTATATATATTTAAATAGGAAATACTGCTTTTAAAAATGTTGACCCTTTTTTTATTGAAATACCCTTTTTTGACCCCTTTTTCTGGAAAATCCCCTTTTTGTCACCCTTTTCGAAAATTTCCAACGGTAACCCTGCTTCCAAGTTAAATATTATGGAAAATTCAAAAAGTGCGACTCGTAGAACACAAAAGCAAATGAAAGAAAATTAATTTCGCGTATTATCCTTTTTGATACTTTTTTCTCCCCATTTATGTATCAAAAATTTCAATGTTGTAGTGGGAGCCTATAATTTAGTACGTTTTTGTCATAGGAGGAAAAAAATGTTTTGGTTTAAAAGTTAGATGGCGTTACAAAAAGGTTCCAAAATATGAACAGGTTTTACGCGCTTACTCCCCAAAAGGACCAAATTTCGAAAAAGTACCAGACACCTGTCCTCTTATTTTTTTTAATGAACAACATTAAGTGTTAAATTTTTTGTATCTCTTTTAGTTTTGGTGATCGAGTTGGCGAGAGGCCAGCCTCCGGTCCAAATGTCAACCTTTAAGCTTCAGACGTTTAGGCTCTGCGATGAAAGATAAATAGATGGAGAAAAAATCTTTTGAAAAAAGTAACAAACACAGGTACAATTTTCATCCCTTAAACGGCCGAATTTCGTAAAAGTACCAGACAATTATTTACTTTTTTTTTATTTATTGCACAAAAATAAATATTAAATTTAAAAAAGTACCAGTTTAGAAAACAAAGTACCTACCAGTTAGAGAACGAAAAAGTTCCAAAAAAATCTCTCTTACAGATTCTTTTTCACTCAGGACCTTGCATATTTATTTTATGTTTCTAGATCCAATAAATGCGGAAATGAAAAAGGTACCACTTAAAGAACAAAATAGTACCAAAACCCCTCTTACAGATTCTCATTCACTCAGGACCTAGCATGTTTAATTTTATCTTTCTGGGTTCAATACTAACGGAAAATCAAAAAGTACCTGTTAATGAAAAAAAGTACCAAAAAATTCCCTTTTATAGATTCTCATCCACTCAGGACATTGCATATTGAGTTTTATTATTCTAGGTTCAATATTATCGAAAATTCAAAAATTACCAGTCAAAGAACGAAAAAGTACCAAAAAGCCGTCTTACATATTTTCATTCACTCAGCCCCTTGCATGTTTAATTTTATGTTTCTAGGTCCAATCCTTACGGAAATTAAAAAAGTACCAGCTAAAGAACAATAAAGTACCAAAAGCTTCCCTGTTATAGATTCTTATCCACTCATTACATTGCATATTGAATTTTATGTTTCTAGTTCCATTTATAACGGAAATTCAAAAAGTACCAGTTAAAAAACAAAGAAGTACCAAAAAGCGCTTTTACAGACTCTTCTTCACTCAGGACCTTGAAAGTTAAATTTGATGTTCATAAGACCAATATTAACAAAAATTAAAAAATAAAACCAGTTAATGAACAAAAAAGTACCAAAAACTTCCCTCTTATAGATTATCATTCACTCAGGACCTTGCATGTTTGATTTTATCTTTCTAGGTCCAATACCAACGGAAATTCAAAAAGTACAATTAATGAATAAAAAAGTACCAAAAAGTTCACTCTTATAGATTCTCATCCACCCAGGACATTGCATATTGAATTTTATATTTTTAGGTCCAATACTAACGGAAATTCAAAAAGTACCAGTTAAAGAACAAAAAAGGACCAAAAAGTTCCGCAATAGACTCTTATCCACTCAGGGCATTACATGTTGAATCTTATGTTTTAAGGGCCAATATTAACGATAATTAAAACAAGTAAGAGTGCTATATTCGGCTATGCCGAATCTTATATACCCTTCACCATGGCTTGGAAAGAACAGAAGTTTATATATATATTTAAATACATGTATATATACATGTATATTTATAAAATATATATCGTTTAAGGCCAGTTTACACGGTAATACATTGTATTACGACATAATGTAGAATGAGGGAAATCATATCATGTAAAAGCAAAATGCATTGAGTAAGAGAGAATACGAATACAAAATCTGACAAGCGGTCGGTAAATGGGTTTTTTCTAAACCATTTTAGAAACTTATGTATTTTCATCACACCAGAGGTGCATTTTAACGGAGTATATTGAAGGTGGTAGCATTTTTATACAATTACAAAAACAACTAAAATCAACTCATGAAATTTTCATGTTGTTTTTGTAAAAATTGTAAAACTGCAACCATCTGCTTTTTTGTTATTATTTTTGATTTTACTTATACCATCCGTGTAAACATAAAGTATACTCTCAACAAACTTTTATTTTTTTCTTTTAAACACGGAGAGAATTTCATATTATTTTGATTCTACAAAGTCGTAATACATTGTATTACCGTGTAAACTGGCCTTTAGTTTTATTTAATTATTTGCACATGATTGCGTGCTATTAAATATATTAAAAGTTTAATTAATATATAGCACGTTAAGTTTTGATCGAATTTCAGTATTTGGTCATGCCGACATCTTAAAGTATAAAATTACCATTTACTTTGGTGATAAAACTTGTAGTCGGGAAGTTCTATGGTTCACGAAAATAGGTATTAAAAAAAAAAACTATATTTTTGACATTACTTTTTTTTTTACCGATATTCCGAGTTTTTCTAAAGATTTCCGATATTTTGATATCTAAAACGTATGAATAGGTCATAATACAGCTCTAAAATTTTAGTTTTTATAAAAATGTTAATGTTTTTAGTCCTTTTTTGGAGTATTTTGCACATAACTTAACCATTTTTAACCGATTTGGCAGATTTATATACCAATGTGCTTAAAAATAATATTTCCATTAAGCTGGCTTATAGGCATATATATATATATACCTACATATTTGTACATATATTTAAGCAAACTTAATTATAAAAAAAACAAACTTAATTATAAAATAAAAAACAAACTTAATTATAAAAAAGAGTAACTTTTGGGATTTCAGTATTTTGATTATAACTCAGCCATTTTTTAACCGATTTGACAGATTTATATACCGACGTGTTGAGCAAGAAATTTACCATTTATTTGTGTTATAAAACTTGGACTCGGGAAGATCCATGGTTACCGAAAATTGGTATTTAAAAAAAAAAAAAAATAATTTTGGTCATAACTTTTTTGTATCTGAACCGATTTTCCCGAGTTCTTTATAAAATATGTTCTACTAAAAATTTCCGATATTTTGGTATATAAGTCATATCCATAGGACATATGACAGCCCTAAAATTAAGGTTTTTATACAAATTTTACTTTTTTTTGTACGGGAGGTACCACGCCCACTTCTCCCATCCCGCCCACATTTTGTAGGGTGGTGTGTATTGACAACCAAAATGTGTGTACCCAAGTTGGAAACTTTGGCTCTTACCGTTCTCCAGATATACAGAAAAAAGCAATAAAAATACAACAACAACAAGGGATTTTTGGAAAAAATTAGAGGCAGTCGTGGTTTTTTGATCATATCTCAGCCATTTGTGGACCGATCTTGCTGAATTTCAATAGCAAGAAATGGTGGACTATATGTGACATAAATGTAAAACAACCTAGCCGCTATCATGTCTGGATTATCCGGAAAACACATATCAAACGTAAGACGGACAGACGGACAGACGGACATCGTTAAATCAACTTCTCTTCTCATATGGACCAAGAATATATATACTTTATGGGGTCTAAAATCAATATTGTGGAAATTACAAACGTTATGACAAACTTATATATACCCTTTTACACCTGTGGTGAAGGGTATAAAAATACCAGTTGTAGAACCAAACAGCTAATGAAAAATATCAAATTTCCCGTATTTCCTTTTTTTGGTACTATTTTTTCCCCCCATTAAAGTATCAAAATTTCAGTATTTTCAGTTCCAAAATACAGGTTTTACCCATTTACTACCTAAAACGGATAAATTTCATAAATGTGCCAGACACCTATTTGCTTTTTTTTTTGATTTAATGGACAAAAATAAATATTAAATTAAAAAAAGTACCAGTTTATTTAAAAAAGTAACCGTTACAGAACGAAAAAGTGACAAAAAATCCCTCTTACAGATTCTCATTCACTCAGGTACTTGTATGTTCAATTTTATGTTTCTAGATCCAATAAATGCGGAAATTGAAAGGTACCAGTTAAAAGACAAAACAGTATCAAACCCCCTCTTACAGATTCTCATTCGCTCAGGGCCTTGAATGTTTAATTTTATCTTTCTAGGTCCAATACTAACGGTAATTTAAAAGGTACCAGTAAATGAATAAAAAAGTACCAAAATGTTCCCTCTTATAGAATCTCATCCACTCAGGACATTGCATGTTAAATTTACAGATTCTTATTCACTCAGGACCTTGAAGGTTAAATTTTATGTTCATAAGACCAATATTAACGAAAATTTAAAAAAGTACCAGTGAAAGAACGCAAAAATACCAAAAAGATTCCTCTTACAGATTCTCATCCACTTAGTACCTTGCATGTTTAATTTCATCTTTCTAGGTCCGATACTAACCAAACTTCAAAAAGTACCAGTTAATGAATAAAAAAGGACCAAAAATTTCCCTCTTATAGATTCTCATCCACTCAGGACATTGCATGTTGTTACGGATTTTTCTTAATGTTTTTTTTTCATCTTGTGAGTTATGATTTTTACCCTTACCCAATATACTAGGTCATGCCGCATACCTTTTAATTGCGTCGTCTTTAAATATTTCTTCTGTAGTTCTTTCTGATCACGTACTTCTGCCCTTACCTAATATATTGAAACACGCAACTGTACCATTAAATTGCATCATCTTGCGCCAAACATGCATTTTTTTTATTATTTTCTCATACTTATTTGCATTCTTTTACCATTCGCATATTACGCTTACGGTATCATGCAAATGTCTTTCAGTTGGTAACAACTCTCATCTTGTCGTAAAACCAATGTCTTTTACATCATGACATACAACAAGTGGTCTGATACCACCGTTAACAGAAACTCGTTTTGAGTACTGTAACCTTGGTTGTCATTGCGCATGATATGATTTTTCGTGTTCCTTCTTTCTCTGAGAGAAGATAAAAATACATACAGACGTTTTCGCAACCTGCACTGCGTAGGAGACTCATACAAAAGACAATGACCAACACTACTGCAGCTATTTTTTTTCCATCACGATTGATTGTACAAATACATCAGTGATGTTCATTCAAGCAAAAAATTGTTTAGAAGCCCCACCCCTTTATTTTTTTACGCTCATTTATTTAGTTGCACACGTACGGAAGATGAGTTGCTCTTATTTCAAATACAGTGTGTAAGATAAGTAATAAAATTAATGTTTTTACGAAATTTTAATAAAAGCATAAATGCGGAGGAATTTAGTAGAGTTTTTCTTGATATAATTCTTAATTCTAATTTCTAAACATGCTCGCACTTCACATTGATTTTTTTTAAATGGTAATATTTACAAATTTCCAATTCTTACTGTTTGTTAAAATTTTCAAAAAGTTAAGATTTCAAGAATCAATTAAAAAAATAGAAAATTTAGTGCGATTAGTTTTGCGTATCTCTGTATTTTGAAACTCTCTCATAATACATATGCAAGAACAGTTTTGAACATCAATGAAATACATGCATACACATCTGCGTGTGCATTATCTCTCTTGCGACAATAATAATAACGGGCGAAGGATGGAATGACAGATGAGGAAAAACATTTTTCTTATGAATGAAACGCATTCTAATAAGAATGATGAGGAAATTTTAGTCAGTTGGGGTTTAGCAGCTGAATTGGGCAGTTGATTTGTGCAATGAGTGAATCGAGATGGTCGTTGAGCTAAGAGTAGACGGACAAATCGTTTAAAATTTAAAAAAACAAATGTAGTTCAGTGTTTAAATTAAAGACAGTCAGTAATAATAATAACGGTCCTAGCAAAGCCTTAATAAGACTTTATTTTTTTTCCGCGTAAAAAAAAGAAAAAAAAAAGAAAATTTCACAAATAAACAGGCGTAAATTAGAAATGTTTTGAAATGGAAAAAGTTTAGAAAAAAAAGGGTGTTTAATAAAACGTTATTTTTTTTTTGGAAAAAAATCCCTGCAAAGTGTTTACAAAAGAAACTAAAAATGTGCAAATTTTTTTTTAAGAAAAAAAAAAAAAACACTAACTTGTTTAAATTAATTAACAACAATAGCGATAAAAGCCATACTGAGTCTACAGAAAAATTATTTGTAAAAAGCGCTAATGCAGTATGTATTAAATTTTGTAAATTAAATAAAATTAATGAAATAAAACCCCAAAAAGGGGAAAATAACAAAACATTGAAGTGTAAAACAAATCGATAACCTGTAACCACAGATGAATTAAGTTTTTTTTGTAATTGTGAAATGGACTGTATACCTATACAATAAATATGTAGTATATACCAAAATTGTGTTCATCAAAGCCTGCAACTAGCATTTTGGTTATTGCATGCAAAGAATTTCCAAGAAAAATACTGCAAAAGAAAAATATATAGTAAAGATGTATTAGTCACAAAACCATATGTTTTCTAACAAGCCTAGTCAACGCAATCCCAGCAAACACAACATTATCAACAAGAAAATCACCAGAGAAATAAACCAGAGTAATATTTCAGCGACGACAAACCACAAAACAACAGTATTTAAGGTATTATTAGAAATATTGTCATAAAACAAACGAAACCTTTGTTATTATTAATATTAAAATATTATCATTATTATTATCCCTCATTTTTACTATAGTTAATATCATTATGAAACTATTATTATTATTAGTGTTCATAGCATTATACTTTATAATACTTAATTAGTTTAGGCTATTGGCTTAATAAAACCCCATGAACTATATTCTTATTGAAAAATTGAAATGAGTTGTTGATTTTTTCTTATGGATGCTAGGATGAACCAGGCTACGGTAAGTACCCTATAAGTGACGATTGTTTTGTATACGGGACAGGTTAGGGAATTTAGGGTATTTCGCCTGTCGCAGGTTGGGGATGGGACCAATGTACCCCTAATGGCTTAACATCGTGCCATATCATCGCTTAGGCGATACCTTATATAATCATTTCGCCCTTCCTTCTTTTGGGATTACGGTTAACATCTTTTTTCCTTCTTGTGTAAATTTCGTGATATTGTAAACATACTTCCAGGGGTGTGAGGTATGGATATGCTTACGTGCCAAAACCCTGTTTGAGGTCAAATTTGCTTACTGAGCTAGCGGGCCATCTTTTATACCCCCTCAGCTGGTCTTGGATCGTTATTTGAATTTTTTCTTTGAAAAGTTTTGTAACGGCGCGTAACATATATGGCGCCCAACGTTAAGCCACCTGTATGGTGGAGTTCGAATTTTCGCAACCTAATGAACAGGTTGGCGCCGTAACATATATGGCGCCCAACGTTAAAGCCACCCGTAGGGTGACAACGATTTCCTTTGAAATTAAAGTAGAAAGCACTATAAGGGAAAGGAGAAATGATTATAATTTTTAAATTCGTAATTTTTCTTGTAAATATTTAATTTAGTGCTTCGGTTGTAGAGTCATGAATTCTGGGATTCCGTAACCTGGATTCAATTGCCATGCAAACCATGGTACACGTAAAATAATACTTAATATTTCTTTTTACTGTGTTTTTTTTTCCACCCGAATTTTGTTCGTGATTATAGGGATTATTGCAAGTCTGGGACTGATTCCAAATAGAGGTCAGTATTATCGCGGTGATAATACTATGTTCATAGGACAGAATGTAACACAAACCTGAATCATCTAAGGCCTTGCCTGACTGTCTCATTTAAAAACGGTAGGCACGATGTTGGATGATCCAGGGTTGAAAACATATGTTTAACACCACAGTATTTTTTTTGAATGTTTGCGGAATAATGTAATTTTAGGGAATAATTGTCGAGACATCATATTCTGTCATAGAAACAGATTTGATGGTCGACGAAGTAGGGAGAGACAGGATACACGATATCATAAGCCTTTTACGAATATTCTTCTTATTACGATTACGAATTTTTTTTTATTATGTTACAAAACAGTCGTTATACATACCACTGCCAGTTCTTCCTAGCATCCAAATTTTTATGAAAATTTTAAAAAAATAAACTTAAACTACGAAAACATAAAATACTCTTTATACATAACTAAATATTGTAAAGGAACTTTAAGGAAAATTTCAAAGAATTTTATATAAAAAAAAAAAAAAAAAAAAAAAAAAAAAACTTTTTTTGAAAACATTTAAAATTTTAACTAATAAAAAATTTTTTTTTTAGTAAAATCTGAATTTGTAGAAAACATTTTTTTTAGAAAAAAGGAAAAAATTGAAAAGAAAACAAAAACTTTTTACAATTCGTGCATTTTCAAATTTTTCCTATTTTCCTTTCAACACTTTGCACATTTTTTTCCCCATTTGAACTTTTACTGCCCAAAGAAATTTTTCCTGGAATTTTTCAGGAAGAAATATCGTAATCTTTTTTTATTCTCTAATAATTTAATGGTTGAATTCGTTACCCTTTGGTTACGAAAAATTAAGACCTTTTTGCTTTAAATTTTAACCACCTTACGCACTTTGAGCCTTCCACGTCATTCGGAACAGTTTTTTTTTTCTCAATTGCTCATTCCATTTGAGTCCCCGATCATCTTGATTAATTGCCTTAATTGGAATTTTTCTTTATTTTTTTTAAATTTGACTTGATTAACCCTTCCTGGGTAGCCGCGTTTTCTAACCTACAGTTGCTTGGTGCATTATGCACAAACCTAGCACACGATCCGGCACTGATAAAATTAAACCAGTTACGCGTAGTACCAACCCGGGTCAAGCATCATCTAGCGTGAGAGGTAGATCTTCTGTGGGAGCGCGGAATATTAAACCCGCTACAGTAGTTAGAGGTCGCGGTCGTACTTCAGTAGGTCAGAGGTCGAGTAGTGTAGTCAGTTTAGGGACTTCGCGGTCGGACACCAGTATAAGAGCGGTAAGGACATCTTCGGTTCCGAGATCACTAAATTCTAGTGCTCAATCGGACAGAAGTCTGAACGATATGGAAGTTTCAAATTGTGAGATACTCGAGAGGTCTCGATCTGATTTGACAACGGAAAATTTGCGGAATTTGGTACAACCAATTGGTTTTATAGATAACCAGCCCATTTTAAACGAAAACTTGATTATGGCCACACGGGATAGTACGGGTTTTCCGCCCTCGCAAGAGGAAGGGGCTCAGGCGTCGGACACGGGTAACATGGACGCTCTGATTCACTATGTAAGGGATGCCATGAGAAGCACTCAGGAGGAGTTCAGGCGAGAGCTAAATGAGATTAGGAGGGATCTGGGACAGTCCAGAAGTGCTAGGGCCACAAACGAGTCTTTCTATTTAAAATAGACACCCACACTCAGCGTAGCCAATGTCCATTGGACTATTTAATGGCTAACTTTCTTATATTTTTAAAGGGCAAGGCAGAAACTTGGTTTTGGATGTACATCAAACAAAACCCTAGGGCAACATATCCATTGTTAAAAAGGGCAATAACTAGGCAATTCGGTGCATTAGAAAGCGACTTGGACATCTTGATGAAGATTTCATCACGAAAACAGCTTCCGAAAGAAAGCTATGACGATTTCCATTCCGCTATAGTAAGTTAAATTTGAAACTGGGAACCCCTATGGACGATGATGCCCTTATAAAAATTATTAGGAAAAATGTTAGACCCGAATTACTTAATATGACTTTTGTTTCAAGACCCGATGATTTAGACTCATATCGTGATTTGCTCAGGGAAGCTGAGAAATCTTTAAGGGCAAATAGCACTTTAAAATATCCGATTAATAGACCTCGTCAAGTTGATGAAGTGTCCATGGATTTATCTGATCCCATATGCGATGACTATTCTGAGGACGAATTTGACCCGCAAGTGGAGGCTTTAAATATATGTAGACCTTATGTCAAGGGAGATTACTCCCGAATTATTTGTTGGAACTGTTTAAATTCGGGCCATAGCTATATCTATTGCCAAGAAAAGACTCGATCCCTTTTCTGTTTCAAATGTGGACAAAGGGGTGTTACCACACCTGAGTGTAAAAATCCACACCAGGGAAACAGGCGTCGGAGCGAGTGGGCGACCGGGGATGCTCGTTCCTCGAAATAAAACCCGAGTTTAATTTGTAACATGAGAGTAAACCTTCACAGAGGGCTTTACTCTCCCGTCCACCAAAACCAGCAGACGTACAACCATTTTTTCAACCTGCTATTTCAAATCAAATTCGAAAATGTCGTGAACGGTATGCCATCAGGAAGACGTATAGAAAAATTTTGGAAACCACTTGCTTGACCACTTCTGATGATGGGAGACCATATGCTAGAATTAAAATTTTTGATACTGAACTATCATGTCTTTTGGACTCAGGGGCAAATGTGACAGTCTTGGGAAAGGGAAGTTTAGAATTTTTGGCAAGTCACAACATTCAATTTGATAAATTTCGTTCAAGCATATCCACAGCAAATGGATCAAAAAACCCAGTTTTGGGTCACTGCACACTTCCAGTAACTTTTAAAGGAGTTACTAAACCAATCGTTTTTTATATAGTGCCAACTTTGTCCCAGGTAGCTTACCTAGGTGTAGACTTTTGGAAGGCGTATGCCATAGCGCCACAAATATTTCCATCTATTGACTGTCTCGAGGTAGATAAAAATCCTAATTTAATTTTTCATGATCTTTCTTCAGAGCAAAAACTGCAACTTGAAAACGTTATTTTGAATTTTCCTTCATACGAAAAACTAGGGCTTGGCAGCACTAATCTTTTAGAGCACCATATTGACACGGGAGACGCTACGCCGGTCAAGTCGAAACATTACCCCCTATCTCCTCCTAAGCAGGCTGAAATATAGGGGAACTTGATAGATTATTGTCATTAGGCGTAATAGAGGAGTCAAATTCTCCATGGTGTAGTCCTATTGTTGCTGTTCGTAAGCCAGGTAAAATAAGACTGTGTTTAGACTGCCGAAAATTAAATGAGTTGACCAAAAAGGACTCTTATCCCCTACCCCATATCAATGGGCTATTGAGTCGTTTAAAAGATACCCACTACATCAGTGGTATAGATTTGAAAGATGCATTTCACCAGATCAAATTGTCTGAGAGTTCTAAAGAAAAGACAGCTTTTGCCGTGCCAGGTAGGGCCTTATATCAATATAGAGTCATGCCTTTTGGCGTTTGTAATGGGCCTCAGACGATGAGCCGCCTGATGGACCGGGTCATCCCGTCCAAGTTGCGTGAAAATGTTTTTATATATTTAGACGACCTTTTAGTGTGTAGTTCGGACTTCGACAGTCATATGCGGTTATTAGGTGAAGTTGCTCAGTGTCTCAAATCTGCCGGTCTTACGATCAATGTAGGTAAGAGTAAATTTTGCCAACGGGAGATAAAGTACCTCGGATATCGTATTGGAGGTGGCGAATTGAAGGTTGACCCTGAAAAAGTGGAAGCAATGGTTAATGTCCCTTTACCGAAAACACCACGTCAAGTTAGGCGATTCATAGGTATGGCAAACTGGTACCGTTCATTCATTAAAAATTTTTCCGATCTTGCAGGGCCTCTTACTGATTGCTTGCGCAAATCGAATAAACCCTTTTGTCTCAGCCCTGAAGCTGTTGAATCGTTTGACCAATTGAAACATGCTCTTTCAAGTGCTCCCATATTGGCCCAGCCAGATTTCAATAGGGAGTTCGTCATTCAGTGTGACGCGTCACAGATAGGTGTAGGCGGAGTTTTGTATCAGTTAGATGATGAGGGCAGGGAACACCCGATCGCATTCGTGTCCCAAAAGCTGAATAAGGCTCAGCGGAATTACACGGTGACGGAGCTGGAATGCTTGGCGGCCGTAATTTGTGTGAAAAGATTTAGGCAGTATGTTGAGGGACTTCCTTTTAAAATTATTACGGACCACTCGAGTCTACGCTGGCTCATGGGTCAGAAAGACCTACATGGTAGACTAGCTCGGTGGAGCCTTAAGCTTCAGAATTTTGTATTCACCATTGAACACCGTAAGGGTTCACTAAACGTAGTGCCGGATACCTTATCTAGATTTGACGTTGACGAAATTCAAATTTGTCCTTCTTCGCCCGAAATAGACCTTGAATCTCCTGAATTCAGTGCCCCAGAATACAACAAAATTAGGGAAGAGATAGTTAAAAATATAGACCTTTTGCCAGACCTGCACATCTCGGGAAACCATGTGTATAGGCGAGTTAAGTTTCGCGACGGAAACGATACAGAGGAAGACCTCTGGAGATTGTGGTTACCTAGAACTTTGGCAGACGAGGTAATTAAATCAGCGCACGGCGAAGGTTGTCATGGCGGGTTCTTCAAGACATTGAGTCGAATCAGGCATAAGTATTTTTGGCCGAAAATGGCACGCGACGTAAGGATATTTGTTAGCAACTGCGATGATTGTAAAATGATAAAACCACCTAATCATGTGTTACGCCCACCTATGGGAAATCAAATTCTAACAAATCGACCTTTCCAAAGATTTTATTGCGATTTCTTAGGTCCTTATCCATGCACAAAGTCAAAAAATTGCCAATTATTTATACTTATTGACCATTTAACGAAATTTTTGTTTTTGAAGCCTTTACGATCCGCAACGTCAAGTAACGTAATAGAATTTTTCCAAAATGAGATTTTTTGCACTTACGGTGTGCCACAGTATGTCCATAGTGACAACGCGTAGCAGTTTACGTCAAAAGAAATAAAAGAATTCTTTCATGCTTATGGCATTACGCATATTACCACCGGTTTCTAAACTCCACAGGCGAATGCTTCTGAGCGCGCAAATAGGGAAATTATTTCAAAAATACGTTATTTTCTTAAAGATGATCCTGACCACACGAACTGGGATAGAAATATTCACAAAATACTTACAGTATTACGTAGCGATTTTCATGCAGCAATTAAATGCACACCTTATTTTGCCACGTTTGGCCAAAACATGATCCTACACGGATCCTCATACCACCTTCTGGAAAAACTGAACATGGTTACCGATGACACGATTGTACACCGTTCAGATAAGCTTCATGATATACGAGAAAAGGTTAGTCGTAACCTGAATATTGCACACGAAAAGGCTTGTAGAACCTATAACACCAGATCTAGACCCGTAAATTTTGTAATAGGGCAAGAGGTTTTCCGCAAAAATCATTCCCAAAGCGATTTTAAGAAGGGAATTAACGCTAAGTTTAACCCCAAATTTTTAAAGTGCAGAATAAGGGGGAAAATAGGCAATGCGCTATATGACCTTGAGGACCTGAGAGGTAACTATATCGGAAAATATCATGCCTCCGATATTCGTGCATAAATCATGTCAGGTACTGCCCGGCTTCGTGGGTCGTGCCACACGTATACATACGCGTATATATATATTATTTTGTTTTTATTAATGCCCGGCTTCGTGGGTCGAGCCACACGTTGGTCATCACAGTTTTTTTTGCGCGGCGAAATCCTGCCTGTTCAAACTCTTTATCACGGATGTTGATTTGAAGCAGGTTTGTTACGGATTTTTCTTAATGTTTTTTTTCATCTTGTGAGTTATGATTTTTACCCTTACCCAATATACTAGGTCATGCCGCATACCTTTTAATTGCGTCGTCTTTAAATATTTCTTCTGTAGTTCTTTCTGATCACGTACTTCTGCCCTTACCTAATATATTGAAACACGCAACTGTACCATTAAATTGCATCATCTTGCGCCAAACATGCATTTTTTTTTATTATTTTCTGATACTTATTTGCATTCTTTTACCATTCGCATATTACGCTTACGGTATCATGCAAATGTCTTTCAGTTGGTAACAACTCTCATCTTGTCGTAAAACCAATGTCTTTTACATCATGACATACAACAAGTGGTCTGATACCACCGTTAACAGAAACTCGTTTTGAGTACTGTAACCTTGGTTGTCATTGCGCATGATATGATTTTTCGTGTTCCTTCTTTCTCTGAGAGAAGATAAAAATACATACAGACGTTTTCGCAACCTGCACTGCGTAGGAGACTCATACAAAAGACAATGACCAACACTACTGCAGCTATTTTTTTTCCAGCACGATTGATTGTACAAATACATCAGTGATGTTCATTCAAGCAAAAAATTGTTTAGAAGCCCTGCCCCTTTATTTTTTTACGCTCATTTATTTAGTTGCACACGTACGGAAGATGAGTTGCTCTTATTTCAAATACAGTGTGTAAGATAAGTAATAAAATTAATGTTTTTACGAAATTTTAATAAAAGCATAAATGCGGAGGAATTTAGTAGAGTTTTTCTTGATATAATTCTTAATTCTAATTTGTTAAACATGCTCGCACTTCACATTGATTTTTTTTAAATGGTAATATTTACAAATTTCCAATTCTTACTGTTTGTTAAAATTTTCAAAAAGTTAAAATTTCAATTTAGTGCGATTAGTTTTGCGTATCTCTGTATTTTGAAACTCTCTCATAATACATATGCAAGAACAGTTTTGAACATCAATGAAATACATGCATACACATCTGCGTGTGTATTATCTCTCTTGCGACAATAATAATAACGGGCGAAGGATGGAATGACAGATGAGGAAAAACATTTTTCTTATGAATGAAACGCATTCTAATAAGAATGATGAGGAAATTTTAGTCAGTTGGGGTTTAGCAGCTGAATTGGGCAGTTGATTTGTGCAATGAGTGAATCGAGTTGGTCGTTGAGCTAAGAGTAGACGGACAAATCGTTTAAAATTTAAAAAAACAAATGTAGTTCAGTGTTTAAATTAAAGACAGTCAGTAATAATAATAACGGTCCTAGCAAAGCCTTAATAAGACTTTATTTTTTTTTCCGCGTAAAAAAAAGGAAATTTCACAAATAAACAGGCGTAAATTAGAAATGTTTTGAAATGGAAAAAGTTTAGAAAAAAAAGGGTGTTTAATAAAACGTTATTTTTTTTTTGGAAAAAAATCCCTGCAAAGTGTTTACAAAACAAACTAAAAATGTGCAAATTTTTTTTTAAGAAAAAAAAAAAAAAACACTAACTTGTTTAAATTAATCAACAACAATAGCGATAAAAGCCATACTGAGTCTACAGAAAAATTATTTGTAAAAAGCGCTAATGCAGTATGTATTAAATTTTGTAAATTAAATAAAATTAATGAAATAAAACCCCAAAAAGGGGAAAATAACAAAACATTGAAGTGTAAAACAAATCGATAACCTGTAACCACAGATGAATTAAGTTTTTTTTTGTAATTGTGAAATGGACTGTATACCTATACAATAAATATGTAGTATATACCAAAATTGTGTTCATCAAAGCCTGCAACTAGCATTTTGGTTATTGCATGCAAAGAATTTCCAAGAAAAATACTGCAAAAGAAAAATATATAGTAAAGATGTATTAGTCACAAAACCATATGTTTTCTAACAAGCCTAGTCAACGCAATCCCAGCAAACACAACATTATCAACAAGAAAATCACCAGAGAAATAAACCAGAGTAATATTTCAGCGACGGCAAACCACAAAACAACAGTATTTAAGGTATTATTAGAAATATTGTCATAAAACAAACGAAACCTTTGTTATTATTAATATTAAAATATTATCATTATTATTATCCCTCATTTTTACTATAGTTAATATCATTATGAAACTATTATTATTATTAGTGTTCACAGCATTATACTTTATAATACTTAATTAGTTTAGGCTATTGGCTTAATAAAACCCCATGAACTATATTCTTATTGAAAAATTGAAATGAGTTGTTGATTTTTTCTTATGGATGCTAGGATGAACCAGGCTACGGTAAGTACCCTATAAGTGACGATTGTTTTGTATACGGGACAGGTTAGGGAATTTAGGGTATTTCGCCTGTCGCAGGTTGGGGATGGGACCAATGTACCCCTATTGGCTTAACATCGTGCCATATCATCGCTTAGGCGATACCTTATATAATCATTTCGCCCTTCCTTCTTTTGGGATTACGGTTAACATCTTTTTTCCTTCTTGTGTAAATTTCGTGATATTGTAAACATACTTCCAGGGGTGTGAGGTATGGATATGCTTACGTGCCAAAACCCTGTTTGAGGTCAAATTTGCTTACTGAGCTAGCGGGCCATCTTTTATACCCCCTCAGCTGGTCTTGGATCGTTATTTGAATTTTTTCTTTGAAAAGTTTTGTAACGGCGCGTAACATATATGGCGCCCAACGTTAAGCCACCTGTATGGTGGAGTTCGAATTTTCGCAACCTAATGAACAGGTTGGCGCCGTAACATATATGGCGCCCAACGTTAAAGCCACCCGTAGGGTGACAACGATTTCCTTTGAAATTAAAGTAGAAAGCACTATAAGGGAAAGGAGAAATGATTATAATTTTTAAATTCGTAATTTTTCTTGTAAATATTTAATTTAGTGCTTCGGTTGTAGAGTCATGAATTCTGGGATTCCGTAACCTGGATTCAATTGCCATGCAAACCATGGTACACGTAAAATAATACTTAATATTTCTTTTTACTGTGTTTTTTTTCCACCCGAATTTTGTTCGTGATTATAGGGATTATTGCAAGTCTGGGACTGATTCCAAATAGAGGTCAGTATTATCGCGGTGATAATACTATGTTCATAGGACAGAATGTAACACAAACCTGAATCATCTAAGGCCTTGCCTGACTGTCTCATTTAAAAACGGTAGGCACGATGTTGGATGATCCAGGGTTGAAAACATATGTTTAACACCACAGTATTTTTTTTGAATGTTTGCGGAATAATGTAATTTTAGGGAATAATTGTCGAGACATCATATTCTGTCATAGAAACAGATTTGATGGTCGACGAAGTAGGGAGAGACAGGATACACGATATCATAAGCCTTTTTACGAATATTTCTTCTTATTACGATTACGAATTTTTTTTTTATTATGTTACAAAACAGTCGTTATACATACCACTGCCAGTTCTTCCTAGCATCCAAATTTTTATGAAAATTTTAAAAAAATAAACTTAAACTACGAAAACATAAAATACTCTTTATACATAAATAAATATTGTAAAGGAACTTTTAGGAAAATTTCAAAGAATTTTATATAAAAAAAAAAAAAAAAAAAAAAAAAAAAAACTTTTTTTGAAAATATTTAAAATTTGAACTAATAAAAAATTTTTTTTTTAGTAAAATCTGAATTTGTAGAAATCATTTTTTTTAGAAAAAAGGAAAAAATTGAAAAGAAAACAAAAACTTTTTACAATTCGTGCATTTTCAAATTTTTCCTATTTTCCTTTCAACACTTTGCACATTTTTTTCCCCATTTGAACTTTTACTGCCCAAAGAAATTTTTCCTGGAATTTTTCAGGAAGAAATATCGTAATCTTTTTTTATTCTCTAATAATTTAATGGTTGAATTCGTTACCCTTTGGTTACGAAAAATTAAGAACTTTTTGCTTTAAATTTTAACCACCTTACGCACTTTGAGCCTTCCACGTCATTCGGAACAGTTTTTTTTTCTCAATTGCTCATTCCATTTGAGTCCCCGATCATCTTGATTAATTGCCTTAATTGGAATTTTTCTTTATTTTTTTTAAATTTGACTTGATTAACCCTTCCTGGGTAGCCGCGTTTTCTAACCTACAGTTGCTTGGTGCATTATGCACAAACCTAGCACACGATCCGGCACTGATAAAATTAAACCAGTTACGCGTAGTACCAACCCGGGTCAAGCATCATCTAGCGTGAGAGGTAGATCTTCTGTGGGAGCGCGGAATATTAAACCCGCTACAGTAGTTAGAGGTCGCGGTCGTACTTCAGTAGGTCAGAGGTCGAGTAGTGTAGTCAGTTTAGGGACTTCGCGGTCGGACACCAGTATAAGAGCGGTAAGGACATCTTCGGTTCCGAGATCACTAAATTCTAGTGCTCAATCGGACAGAAGTCTGAACGATAGGGAAGTTTCAAATTGTGAGATACTCGAGAGGTCTCGATCTGATTTGACAACGGAAAATTTGCGGAATTTGGTACAACCAATTGGTTTTATAGATAACCAGCCCATTTTAAACGAAAACTTGATTATGGCCACACGGGATAGTACGGGTTTTCCGCCCTCGCAAGAGGAAGGCGCTCAGGCGTCGGACACGGGTAACATGGACGCTCTGATTCACTATGTAAGGGATGCCATGAGAAGCACTCAGGAGGAGTTCAGGCGAGAGCTAAATGAGATTAGGAGGGATCTGGGACAGTCCAGAAGTGCTAGGGCCACAAACGAGTCTCCGGGAATTAATTCCCAAAGTTCCAATATGAACTCAAATGATTCTTCGGCATCTATGTTCATAAAATTGAAAGACTGGAACGTTTCGTTTAGTGGGGAAGAAGACGTATCGGACTTTCTATTTAAAATAGACACCCACACTCAGCGTAGCCAATGTCCATTGGACTATTTAATGGCTAACTTTCATATATTTTTAAAGGGCAAGGCAGAAACTTGGTTTTAGATGTACATCAAACAAAACCCTAGGGCAACATATCCATTGTTAAAAAGGGCAATTACTAGGCAATTCGGTGCATTAGAAAGCGACTTGGACATCTTGATGAAGATTTCATCACGAAAACAGCTTCCGAAAGAAAGCTATGACGATTTCCATTCCGCTATAGTTAAGTTAAATTTGAAACTGGGAACCCCTATGGACGATGATGCCCTTATAAAAATTATTAGGATAAATGTTAGACCCGAATTACTTAATATGACTTTTGTTTCAAGACCCGATGATTTAGACTCATATCGTGATTTGCTCAGGGAAGCTGAGAAATCTTTAAGGGCAAATAGCACTTTAAAATATCCGATTAATAGACCTCGTCAAGTTGATGAAGTGTCCATGGATTTATCTGATCCCATATGCGATGACTATTCTGAGGACGAATTTGACCCGCAAGTGGAGGCTTTAAATATAGGTAGACCTTATGTCAAGGGAGATTACTCCCGAATTATTTGTTGGAACTGTTTAAATTCGGGCCATAGCTATATCTATTGCCAAGAAAAGACTCGATCCCTTTTCTGTTTCAAATGTGGACAAAGGGGTGTTACCACACCTGAGTGTAAAAATCCACACCAGGGAAACAGGCGTCGGAGCGAGTGGGCGACCGGGGATGCTCGTTCCTCGAAATAAAACCCGAGTTTAATTTGTAACATGAGAGTAAACCTTCACAGAGGGCTTTACTCTCCCGTCCACCAAAACCACCAGACGTACAACCATTTTTTCAACCTGCTATTTCAAATCAAATTCGAAAATGTCGTGAACGGTATGCCATCAGGAAGACGTATAGAAAAATTTTGGAAACCACTTGCTTGACCACTTCTGATGATGGGAGACCATATGCTAGAATTAAAATTTTTGATACTGAACTATCATGTCTTTTGGACTCAGGGGCAAATGTGACAGTCTTGGGAAAGGGAAGTTTAGAATTTTTGGCAAGTCACAACATTCAATTTGATAAATTTCGTTCAAGCATATCCACAGCAAATGGATCAAAAAACCCAGTTTTGGGTCACTGCACACTTCCAGTAACTTTTAAAGGAGTTACTAAACCAATCGTTTTTTATATAGTGCCAACTTTGTCCCAGGTAGCTTACCTAGGTGTAGACTTTTGGAAGGCGTATGCCATAGCGCCACAAATATTTCCATCTATTGACTGTCTCGAGGTAGATAAAAATCCTAATTTAATTTTTCATGATCTTTCTTCAGAGCAAAAACTGCAACTTGAAAACGTTATTTTGAATTTTCCTTCATACGAAAAACTAGGGCTTGGCAGCACTAATCTTTTAGAGCACCATATTGACACGGGAGACGCTACGCTGGTCAAGTCGAAACATTACCCCCTATCTCCTCCTAAGCAGGCTGAAATATATGGGGAACTTGATAGATTATTGTCATTAGGCGTAATAGAGGAGTCAAATTCTCCATGGTGTAGTCCTATTGTTGCTGTTCGTAAGCCAGGTAAAATAAGATTGTGTTTAGACTGCCGAAAATTAAATGAGTTGACCAAAAAGGACTCTTATCCCCTACCCCATATCAATGGGCTATTGAGTCGTTTAAAAGATACCCACTACATCAGTGGTATAGATTTGAAAGATGCATTTCACCAGATCAAATTGTCTGAGAGTTCTAAAGAAAAGACAGCTTTTGCCGTGCCAGGTAGGGCCTTATATCAATATAGAGTCATGCCTTTTGGCGTTTGTAATGGGCCTCAGACGATGAGCCGCCTGATGGACCGGGTCATCCCGTCCAAGTTGCGTGAAAATGTTTTTATATATTTAGACGACCTTTTAGTGTGTAGTTCGGACTTCGACAGTCATATGCGGTTATTAGGTGAATTTGCTCAGTATCTCAAATCTGCCGGTCTTACGATCAATGTAGGTAAGAGTAAATTTTGCCAACGGGAGATAAAGTACCTCGGATATCGTATTGGAGGTGGCGAATTGAAGGTTGACCCTGAAAAAGTGGAAGCAATGGTTAATGTCCCTTTACCGAAAACACCACGTCAAGTTAGGCGATTCATAGGTATGGCAAACTGGTACCGTTCATTCATTAAAAATTTTTCCGATCTTGCAGGGCCTCTTACTGATTGCTTGCGCAAATCGAATAAACCCTTTTGTCTCAGCCCTGAAGCTGTTGAATCGTTTGACCAATTGAAACATGCTCTTTCAAGTGCTCCCATATTGGCCCAGCCAGATTTCAATAGGGAGTTCGTCATTCAGTGTGACGCGTCACAGATAGGTGTAGGCGGAGTTTTGTATCAGTTAGATGATGAGGGCAGGGAACACCCGATCGCATTCGTGTCCCAAAAGCTGAATAAGGCTCAGCGGAATTACACGGTGACGGAGCTGGAATGCTTGGCGGCCGTAATTTGTGTGAAAAGATTTAGGCAGTATGTTGAGGGACTTCCTTTTAAAATTATTACGGACCACTCGAGTCTACGCTGGCTCATGGGTCAGAAAGACCTACATGGTAGACTAGCTCGGTGGAGCCTTAAGCTTCAGAATTTTGTATTCACCATTGAACACCGTAAGGGTTCACTAAACGTAGTGCCGGATACCTTATCTAGATTTGACGTTGACGAAATTCAAATTTGTCCTTCTTCGCCCGAAATAGACCTTGAATCTCCTGAATTCAGTGCCCCAGAATACAACAAAATTAGGGAAGAGATAGTTAAAAATATAGACCTTTTGCCAGACCTGCACATCTCGGGAAACCATGTGTATAGGCGAGTTAAGTTTCGCGACGGAAACGATACAGAGGAATACCTCTGGAGATTGTGGTTACCTAGAACTTTGGCAGACGAGGTAATTAAATCAGCGCACGGCGAAGGTTGTCATGGCGGGTTCTTCAAGACATTGAGTCGAATCAGGCAAAAATACTTTTGGCCGAAAATGGCACGCGACGTAAGGATATTTGTTAGCAACTGCGATGATTGTAAAATGATAAAACCACCTAATCATGTGTTACGCCCACCTATGGGAAATCAAATTCTAACAAATCGACCTTTCCAAAGATTTTATTGCGATTTCTTAGGTCCTTATCCATGCACAAAGTCAAAAAATTGCAAATTATTTATACTTATTGACCATTTAACGAAATTTTTGTTTTTGAAGCCTTTACGATCCGCAACGTCAAGTAACGTAATAGAATTTTTCCAAAATGAGATTTTTTGCACTTACGGTGTGCCACAGTATGTCCATAGTGACAACGCGAAGCAGTTTACGTCAAAAGAAATAAAAGAATTCTTTCATGCTTATGGCATTACGCATATTACCACCTGTTTCTATTCTCCACAGGCGAATGCTTCTGAGCGCGCAAATAGGGAAATTATTTCAAAAATACGTTATTTTCTTAAAGATGATCCTGACCACACGAACTGGGATAGAAATATTCACAAAATACTTACAGTATTACGTAGCGATTTTCATGCAGCAATTAAATGCACACCTTATTTTGCCACGTTTGGCCAAAACATGATCCTACACGGATCCTCATACCACCTTCTGGAAAAACTGGACATGGTTACCGATGACACGATTGTACACCGTTCAGATAAGCTTCATGATATACGAGAAAAGGTTAGTCGTAACCTGAATATTGCACACGAAAAGGCTTGTAGAACCTATAACACCAGATCTAGACCGTAAATTTTGTAATAGGGCAAGAGGTTTTCCGCAAAAATCATTCCCAAAGCGATTTTAAGAAGGGAATTAACGCTAAGTTTAACCCCAAATTTTTAAAGTGCAGAATAAGGGGGAAAATAGGCAATGCGCTATATGACCTTGAGGACCTGAGAGGTAACTATATCGGAAAATATCATGCCTCCGATATTCGTGCATAAATCATGTCAGGTACTGCCCGGCTTCGTGGGTCGTGCCACACGTATACATACGCGTATATATATATTATTTTGTTTTTATTAATGCCCGGCTTCGTGGGTCGAGCCACACGTTGGTCATCACAGTTTTTTTTGCGCGGCGAAATCCTGCCTGTTCAAACTCTTTATCACGGATGTTGATTTGAAGCAGGTTTGTTACGGATTTTTCTTAATGTTTTTTTTTCATCTTGTGAGTTATGATTTTTACCCTTACCCAATATACTAGGTCATGCCGCATACCTTTTAATTGCGTCGTCTTTAAATATTTCTTCTGTAGTTCTTTCTGATCACGTACTTCTGCCCTTACCTAATATATTGAAACACGCAACTGTAACATTAAATTGCATCATCTTGCGCCAAACATGCATTTTTTTTTATTATTTTCTCATACTTATTTGCATTCTTTTACCATTCGCATATTACGCTTACGGTATCATGCAAATGTCTTTCAGTTGGTAACAACTCTCATCTTGTCGTAAAACCAATGTCTTTTACATCATGACATACAACAAGTGGTCTGATACCACCGTTAACAGAAACTCGTTTTGAGTACTGTAACCTTGGTTGACATTGCGCATGATATGATTTTTCGTGTTCCTTCTTTCTCTGAGAGAAGATAAAAATACATACAGACGTTTTCGCAACCTGCACTGCGTAGGAGACTCATACAAAAGACAATGACCAACACTACTGCAGCTATTTTTTTTTCCATCACGATTGATTGTACAAATACATCAGTGATGTTCATTCAAGCAAAAAATTGTTTAGAAGCCCTGCCCCTTTATTTTTTTACGCTCATTTATTTAGTTGCACACGTACGGAAGATGAGTTGCTCTTATTTCAAATACAGTGTGTAAGATAAGTAATAAAATTAATGTTTTTACGAAATTTTAATAAAAGCATAAATGCGGAGGAATTTAGTAGAGTTTTTCTTGATATAATTCTTAATTCTAATTTCTAAACATGCTCGCACTTCACATTGATTTTTTTTAAATGGTAATATTTACAAATTTCCAATTCTTACTGTTTGTTAAAATTTTCAAAAAGTTAAAATTTCAAGAATCAATTAAAAAAATAGAAAATTTAGTGCGATTAGTTTTGCGTATCTCTGTATTTTGAAACTCTCTCATAATACATATGCAAGAACAGTTTTGAACATCAATGAAATACATGCATACACATCTGCGTGTGTATTATCTCTCTTGCGACAATAATAATAACGGGCGAAGGATGAAATGACAGATGAGGAAAAACATTTTTCTTATGAATGAAACGCATTCTAATAAGAATGATGAGGAAATTTTAGTCAGTTGGGGTTTAGCAGCTGAATTGGGCAGTTGATTTGTGCAATGAGTGAATCGAGTTGGTCGTTGAGCTAAGAGTAGACGGACAAATCGTTTAAAATTTAAAAAAACAAATGTAGTTCAGTGTTTAAATTAAAGACAGTCAGTAATAATAATAACGGTCCTAGCAAAGCCTTAATAAGACTTTATTTTTTTTCCGCGTAAAAAAAGGAAAAAAAAAGAAAATTTCACAAATAAACAGGCGTAAATTAGAAATGTTTTGAAATGGAAAAAGTTTAGAAAAAAAAGGGTGTTTAATAAAACGTTATTTTTTTTTGGAAAAAAATCCCTGCAAAGTGTTTACAAAAGAAACTAAAAATGTGCAAATTTTTTTTTAAGAAAAAAAAAAACACTAACTTGTTTAAATTAATCAACAACAATAGCGATAAAAGCCATACTGAGTCTACAGAAAAATTATTTGTAAAAAGCGCTAATGCAGTATGTATTAAATTTTGTAAATTAAATAAAATTAATGAAATAAAACCCCAAAAAGGGGAAAATAACAAAACATTGAAGTGTAAAACAAATCGATAACCTGTAACCACAGATGAATTAAGTTTTTTTTGTAATTGTGAAATGGACTGTATACCTATACAATAAATATGTAGTATATACCAAAATTGTGTTCATCAAAGCCTGCAACTAGCATTTTGGTTATTGCATGCAAAGAATTTCCAAGAAAAATACTGCAAAAGAAAAATATATAGTAAAGATGTATTAGTCACAAAACCATATGTTTTCTAACAAGCCTAGTCAACGCAATCCCAGCAAACACAACATTATCAACAAGAAAATCACCAGAGAAATAAACCAGAGTAATATTTCAGCGACGACAAACCACAAAACAACAGTATTTAAGGTATTATTAGAAATATTGTCATAAAACAAACGAAACCTTTGTTATTATTAATATTAAAATATTATCATTATTATTATCCCTCATTTTTACTATAGTTAATATCATTATGAAACTATTATTATTATTAGTGTTCACAGCATTATACTTTATAATACTTAATTAGTTTAGGCTATTGGCTTAATAAAACCCCATGAACTATATTCTTATTGAAAAATTGAAATGAGTTGTTGATTTTTTCTTATGGATGCTAGGATGAACCAGGCTACGGTAAGTACCCTATAAGTGACGATTGTTTTGTATACGGGACAGGTTAGGGAATTTAGGGTATTTCGCCTGTCGCAGGTTGGGGATGGGACCAATGTACCCCTAATGGCTTAACATCGTGCCATATCATCGCTTAGGCGATACCTTATATAATCATTTCGCCCTTCCTTCTTTTGGGATTACGGTTAACATCTTTTTTCCTTCTTGTGTAAATTTCGTGATATTGTAAACATACTTCCAGGGGTGTGAGGTATGGATATGCTTACGTGCCAAAACCCTGTTTGAGGTCAAATTTGCTTACTGAGCTAGCGGGCCATCTTTTATACCCCCTCAGCTGGTCTTGGATCGTTATTTGAATTTTTTCTTTGAAAAGTTTTGTAACGGCGCGTAACAATGTTTAATTTTATGTGTATAGGTCCAATACTAACGGATATTCAAAAAGTACCAGTTAATGAACAAAAAAGTACAAAAAACTTCCCCTTATCGATTCTTATCCACTCAGGACACTGCATCTTGAATTTTATGTTTCTAGGTCCAATACTAACGGAAATTCAAAAAGTACCAGTTAAAGAACAAAAAAGTACCCTCATAGATTCTTATCCACTCAGGACATTACATGTTGAATTTTATGTTTCTAGGTCCAATATTAACGATAATTAAAAAAATACCAGTTGTAGAACCAAAAAGCTAAACAAAAATATCAAATTTCCCGTATTTCCTTTTTTGGTTCTATTTTTTCCCCCCATTAAAGTATCAAAAATTTCAGTATTGTAGTGTGAGCCCATAATTTAGTACGAATATGTCAAAGAATGGAGGAAAATGTTTTGTAAAAAAATGTACCAAAAATAGTTACGATTTTAAATGTTCGAATTTCGAAAAAGTACCAAATTTTTATTCGTGTTTTTTTGATAAGTTTCGGATGAGGTATAAACTTTGATTCTATGTTTATTGGCTCAAAAGATAGATGGGGTGTCAAAAAAGTACCAAAATTCAGATTTTACCCGTTTACTCCATAAAAGGGCCGAATTTCAAAAAAGTACCGGACACCTGTTCGCTTATTTTTCTAAAGAACAACGATAAGTGTTACATTTTTTTGTATCTCTTTTAGTTTTGGAGATATAAGGTTACCGTATTTTCCCGTTTTTACCCATTTTTACCCCCTAAACATTTGAATTTCCAAAAATCCAGTCTTAGTGGATCGATTTGGAGGGTGACCAATCTCTGGTCCAAATTTCAAGTTTTTAGCTTCAGGCGTTTAGGCTGTGCGATGATGAATCAGTCAGTGAGTCAGTCAGTAACGTTACAATTTTATATATATAGATGTTATAACAAACACCGGCTTCGCTAAATTAAGCTTCTCTGCATAGCCGGCCTTCGGACGGGCGCAAGGGATTTCTCCTCTATGGTATAACAAACACCGGCTTCGCTAAATAAAGCTTCTCTGCATAGCCGGCCTTCGGCCGGACGCAAGGATTTTCTTCTTCATGGTATAACAAACACCGGCTTCGTTAAATAAAGCTTCTCCGCATAGCCGGCTCCTTAATCCTTAATGGAATAATAATATTTAAATTAAATGTTTATATCTAGAAAAATGTATTCAAAAGCTTTAAAATGATACCAATATTAGCTAGTACATACATACGTTCAAAAATGTAGTGGGAAATCGCAAACTTATATGAAAACTTTTAATTTTTGGTATTCTTTAATCAGGCTCGAGTTCATCAAATTTAATTTTCAGAATTTTAAGAAAACCAAGCAAGTGATTGAATAAACTTCAAGAAAACTTTGTCGCCAATAGCTTCTATACAAGACAACTTATAAGACCATATTGCTCATACTGTCCACATAGAGTTTAATAGAGGACAACTTATAAGACAATGTCGCTCATACTGTCCCACGTAGAGCTTAGTAGGAGACAACTTATAAGACAACGTCGCTGATACTGTCCTACATTAAGTTTTATAGATGACAACTTATAAGAAAATGTCGCTCAAACTGTCGTGCACGACGATTTCCTGTAAATTGTCTTCTGGAAAGTCGTGCATATGTAGATCATTGACGACGATGTCGTCACCGGCAATCTGGGTACTTCAGAAAAGTGTTTTCAACAATAAAAACCCACCCACAGAAACCAACCTTTTTTTAACAAGAACAAAATACCAAGTTCTTGTGGCTTTTTTGCCAAGGCGAATTAACTCCAGGTAAGATCAACTCGTCAGCGGTTCATCAGCTGTATCCACGGCGAATTAAAAAAATGGTGAAACGTCAAAATATTGTTTTGTTTCTATACTGAAATTTGACAACAAGTCAGAAAATTGCAAAAACAAAACACATGGAGTTAATTCGCCTTGTTTTGTATATATCAGATTTTCAACTTTTTATTATTTACCAGAATGTTCGTGGTCTTAAATCCAAACTTTCAAACTTATATTTACAAAGCTTTAATTTAAATCATCATATTGTTGTATTCACCGAAACTTGGTTAAACAACAGTTTTTTGAACTCGGAAATACTTTGCAATAATTTTCATATTTTTCGTCGAGATAGAATTACAACTACGACTGGTGGTGGAGTGTTAATTGCTATCTCAAACATTTTTCCAATGGAAGAAATAAAATTAGACATACCTTTTAATATCGAGTTCGTGGCAGTGTCTTTAAAGATAAATAACATCAAAATATTTATAACTTGTTCCTACATCCCACCTCATTCTGATCCAATTATCTACAAACAACATATGGAAGCAATTAAAAACGTAACTTTAAAACTCAGCCCCGTTGATTTAATTTTTGTGTTTGGTGATTTTAATTTGCCTAGTATTTCATGGGAATTTTCAGCTGAACATAGTTATTACTTGCCCACGCAAAGTAATGATATTGGAGATGAAGTTTTTAGAAATATATCAGATTTATATCTGCATCAAATAAATGGTATATGTAACATTTATGGGAAACTGCTGGATTTAATATTTGTGAACGAGCCAAATGAATGTATTGTAAACCGTATTGACCCTGTTACTTTACCTGAGGATCTTTATCATCCTACAATAGAAATAACCTACAATTTATTTACTAATAACACAGTAAAAGAATATTCTACTTTAAACGAAAAAGTTTTCTGTTTTAATCGAGCAAATTACATGGAACTAAACAATCGTCTATTTAACACTAACTGGCTTCAATTGCTGACTACTTCGAATAGCTCGTCGTATTCTGTTGACGATTTGACCAATACTTTTTATAAAACTATGCTAAGTTATATGGAGGAATGCATTCCTAAGCACTAACCACGTAACAAATCCGGCCCACCCTGGAATACTAAACCACTTTCGTCTCTTAAGAATTTAAAAAACAAATACTTTAAAAAACATAAAACCACAAGAGCTATTTTTTACTATGAAAAATATGCAGTTGCGCGTGCAGAATATAATTTGCTTAACACAGAACTGTATAAGATTTATCTCCGTAATGTTAAGCGAAACTTTGTTCACGATCCCAAATCATTCTTCAAGTTTGTTAATACCAAAAAGAAATCCACAGGATTTCCAAAAGTCATGAAATACCAAAGTTCCGAGTCTAGTGATGAATTAAAAATCAGCAATATGTTTGCCGACTTCTTTGCTTCTACATATTCCGATGCACTGTATGATGCTAGTAATGTCTACCCTTACAAGATAATTTTTAACCAAAATATATCTTCGTTATAAGTCATCATCTTTTAGTGGTCCAGATGGCATACCTAGTTGTGTTTTAAAAAATTGTGCAACTGCTTTAACGACACCTTTATCTATCATCTTTAACGCTTCTTTAAATTGTGGCTACTTTCCGAAAGTTTGGAAAGATTCATATATTATTCCATTGTTTAAATCAGGAAATAAATCGGATATATGCAATTACAGAGGTATAGCCAAACTGAGTGATATTCCAAAACAGTGTTTAAAAATGCTTGACTATTTTTAATGCTTTTGTAATTGCTTAACTTAATTTAAGAAAAAGAACACAGTAAAAGCAAAAAGCAAAAGCAGAAAAAGTGAGAGTTAATAATGTATTTACTGTCACTATGTGTATGTTCTCAGCTTAAAGTTTAAACATTCAGTCAAGCAACCACTAAAAAAATGCTGTTGCTGTAAGTAATATGTTTTTGTTTTTTTTATGTAGTTGCTTGGCTGGCTGTTTAACATTTTTTTGACTTGATCGCTGTTGCTTGCTGTTGCAGAAATTTGTTTTGAAAAAATCTTTGACGGTAAGAACTAAGAATTATGGCGCCGCGTGTAAATCGAAGAATAATTGAAAAATATTTTTATTTTGATAATGACCAAGCTATGTACTATGTGTAAAATTTGCTCACATACATAAGTACATATGTTTAAAAGTGATAGAGTTTTTAATCTAACATGTGAAGTTTTATTTATTTTCATATGTACATACATATGTATTTTCGTATTTATTGAGAAAACATACTAAAAACATTAAAGAAATAGGTACCTAAAAATATGGTTTTGCGTAACTCACTATATAAAAGAACAAAAATTAGTTTTTACGCAAAAAAAAAAAACATCTAACGGTTATGATCTTTAAACATTCTTTCTGCAAAAATACTAAGAAATTCAAAATATTCAAAATATATGTATGAAGTGCCAGCCAGCAACAGCAAATAAGTTAACTTACGACTTTAAGCGCATGAAAAGCCAAAAAAAAACTGAAACAAAATTTATTACTTACTTAAGTTGTTGCGTTGCTGACTGATTAAGCAAAGAACAAACACATAGCGAGACTAAAAAAATAATTTACTCTCTCTTTTTCTGCTTTTGCTTTTGCTTACTCTCTATCAAAGTAATAAAAGGCATTGAAAAATACAGTTTTTTAATTTGCAGCAAAAAATGTAAACAAAGCAAAAATTTCGGTACTGTTGCTATTTTAAAGCAAGCAATTTAAACACTGTTCCAAAACTTTTTGAAAAATGTTTAATGGATTGCCTCACTCATCAAGTTTCTGACTTATTGTCACCACGTCAACATGGCTTTCGAAAAGGATTCTCTACTATGACTAACATTATCCATTTAACAACGTTAGGTAAAAGAGATTTTGCCAATGGACACCACACTGACGTTATTTACACTGATTTCAGTAAGGCTTTCGACAAAGTAAATCATCCGCTATTGTTGAAAAAACTGGATGTAATGGGTTTCAATAATAACTTCCTGAGCTGGATCAAATCATATTTGTCATGTAGAACTCAATCTGTAAAATTTAATACGGCAATTTCGGAAAAAATCAATGTAAAATCTGGAGTACCTCAGGGAAGCCACATTGGTCCAATTTTGTTCCCTCTTTTCATTAATGATTTGCCTGAAGCAGTTCAACATTGTAATGTATTGATGTATGCAGACGACGTAAAATTATTTTCGACTGTAAAACATCCTTGTGATCAACAGCATCTACAAAATGACCTGGATAGTTTTGACAATTGGTGTAAACTTAACTTGATGGAACTAAATTTATGGCGTTTTCTTTTCTAAAAAAAAGTGTTGCATTAGTGTTACATGTGAATTGGCAACATTTTTAAATGCTCCCCTAATTTTTAAGAAGTGTTTCATATTTTACGTTAGCAAAAGAACACAAATTTCGGCATTAACAATAAAGTACAATTAACGCAAGGTAAATTCAATTACAGGTGGTGGAAAGACAACAACAACCAAAAGCTAACAGAAACAACAGATGTTTTTTGTATTGCATTGTTAATGTTTACGGCTGGAAAATTTCCACCACCTTGTACTGAATTCACCTTGATCTAGTGCTGCACTCATGCCCCTTTAATTAAAATGAGTGTTGAAAATGTAGCATTTTTTTAATTTTAAAGGGAATATCATCAGAAAAGAACGCTTTACGCTTTTAAAATAACACATGTTTTTTCAGAAAAGAACATAAAAAAATGTAAAAGGCAGAATAAATGCAGAATTTTACTTAGAAAAGAAAACGCCATTAAATAAATGTAAACATATGCAATTCTCCAGAGTAAAAAAGTGTGCTTACTCCTACGTTCTTGGTGGCTGTACTTTACAACTTGTTAGTGAAATAATGGATTTGGGAATATTGTTAGACAAAAAACTTAACTTTATCCAACATATAACGATGACTGTTAATAAATCCCGTAGCGTTCTGGCTTTTATTAAAAGATGGGCAAAGGAATTCAACGATCCCTTAACCACAAAAAGTCTTTATACTTCGCTCGTCAGACCAATTTTGGAATACGGCAGCATTATTTGGGACCCGATCGATAATATTCATAGTGATCGTATTGAGTCAGTGCAAAAACAATTTCTTATTTTCTGCTTAAGAAGTAAATAAAGAGGATGCCTATTATTACCTTCATATTCAACTAGACTAGCTGAAATAAATTTACCAACGCTAAAAAGCCGGCGAATGATGCTAAATATAACATTTATGGTCAATCTTATAACTGGTAGTACACATTCCGAATTTTTATTGAGTAACGTAACTTTTAATATTCCTCAACGTTCACTTCGTTTTTCCAACCCTCTATATGTCAGAACATGCCGAACAAACTTTGCGATGTCAGATCCAATAAGAAAATTATGCAATTGTTTCAATGAAATGTATAACTTTATCGACTATTCTCTGAAAATTAATATCATAAAAAGCAATATCATATTATATTTAAATCAATAATGTTTATTCTAAACTTTCTTTCTTTGCTTAAATAAATTATTATGTTTATACATTAATACATTAAGTTAGTCTGTAAGGAATTTGTCCATAGACTTAAATTAAAAAAAAAAAAAATTAAAATGATTGCTCTTCTTATTGCTTGAGCAATTATTGCTTAGCAATCTGCTGTCAAATCAGTTGTAATTTATCTGACATTTCATTTCTCTGTACGGTTGTTTATTTATTAGTGTCTTTATTTATTAAAAAAGCAATCAAGAAAAAGCCGCCAAGTGAAAAAAATACTTCAACAAAATACAGAAAAAGTTTTTATATATTATATTTTTAAATAAACGTCAATATCAACAAAAGCAAACGCAAATAAACAAAAAAGTAATACAAAACACAGCTACGACAATTACAATTAATTATTTTATTAATATAATTTATTAATTTAAAAAAAAAAAAATTTAACAACCACTTCAAAACATAACATAAAACATTTGTTATAAATACAGCCACAAAAATTTATACAACTACTCGCGGTGAAAATTGCAAATTTATGGCAAAGCAATTTCAAGTGTTCTCCAGCAATATAATTAGCAATTATTGCTCCATTGTTCTGTCATTGTTCTGCCGACGTTATTGCTTGTACTTAGCAATTAAAATTGCTACGTGGAGACCCAGCGCAAAGCAATTAGAACGATTAGCAGTAAGATGTTACGTCTCAATCTGTAAGAAATAGATTGGTCTTACTTTTTTACGGTAAGGTTACTGTTACTCCCGGCTAACTGAGCCTTACGTCTTTTTAACGAAAGAAAAACTAACCCTTTTAAATGCATCTAAGAATTTTTACACAAACAAACATATCGTTAGCTTAAATGCAAAACAATGTAGGTATTATTGGAAAATTTGAAATTGGCTTGTTTTGTTGATTACGATTCACGTTACATATTTTTATAAAAAACAAGTTATTTACAAAATTCAAAATGACGTATCATTAAGTATTTCTTTAACAACATAATAGGTTTGTTCCACAAGATCTCGGGCAAGTTCGGACTAGTGAGAGTAAAATGAAAATTACTCTCTAAATTTGCCAAAGTTACCCAAAATAGCTGGAACGCAAAAAACCATTTTTGCACTTCTTAAAATACTAATGCTGCTTACTTTTTAAATTAAAATCTATCTAAGCGATTTTAGACGCTTAAAAGCCAAAACATTATAGAAGCAAAGCATTTGCAGCTGTACAAAATTATAAAAAAAAAACCGACTTAAAAGCTGAGTTTCACACTCGTAAAACTGCTCTAAGTGCAGAAGTAGCTCGCGCTTTTTGTCATTATTTCTTAAGGGCAAACAGGTCGTTTTTGTTTGTCTGCTTTTGTTGCGTTGTCACCCCGCATTGGTTAGTGTTTCGGCGTCGTATAACTGTACCGAGTTACAGTTTTTGCGGTATCTGCATTAACTATATGCAATCGTTTTTAACCCCAATGTTTTGATGTGTTGTCTGGTGGAGAACCAAGCAAAAAAGAACTCATGTTACTGGTGGAGAACCAAATATAACTCAGACGTTTTACTGGTGGAGTACCAAGGAAATAACTCGGACGTTTTACTGTGGAGACAAGATATACTCTGGAGCTTATTCTGGAAGCTCTTCGCCTTCCTATACGAAGGTCTAGGTCGATCGAGGACTTGTGGATGAGGCTCTAACAAACCGTGTGATACCCTGGCAATATAACTCAAGATAGTTAGCCAAAAATTTTTAGTTTTTAAGCAAAATAAAAAAAAAAAAATAAAAAAAAGCTGAGTCTAAATTTTTTAATCTTATCATATATATATATAAAAAGAAGTTTACACTTTGATGTCACCACTAACTGCGAAAACGGGTAGACCGATTTCAACAGAAACGTTGGGGCACGTTGGGGATAGTCTGTAGTTGTAAAATTTGCATGAAATCGGCCCAGTGGTTCCGGAGATAGGGCATTTAGATTTTCCTATATATTCCCATAGAAATATCAACAAAATGCCTTTCATTTTGAACTCCTTGGAAACGGCTTAACTGATTATGAAATTTTGTATGTGTTTTTGTTAGGCATGACAATTGATCGTAGAGTATATTTTATATCGCTAGAGGGCGCAAAATAGGGCATAAGCACTGTAACATCTGAAAGAAAATAGGGAATAAGGCGTGAAATAGGGCAAGAGGAGTAAAAGCTTCCCCTCCCTATATCTGCTTAACAAATTGACCGATTTTCTTGAAATTTTGGAGGAAAATAGTGTAACATCTGGACAGAACTATAGCCTCAAATTTTTATTATTTACGGCGTGAAATAGGGCAATTAAGGTAAAAGCTCCCCCTCCCCAATCTTTTAAACTAATCAACCGGGTTTCTTAAAATTTGGCATGCAGAAACTGTAACAGCTGAAAGGAAATAGGGCAATAGCGGTAAAAGCTCCCCTTCCCTATATCTTTTAAGCTAATGAGCGGGGTTTCTTCAAATTTGGCATGCAGACACTGCAACATCTGAAAGGAAATAGGGACTGGGATGTGAAATATGGCAAGAAGGGTAAAAACTCCCCCTCCCAATATCTTCTCGAAATTTCGCAGCCAAATTGTTTTACAGCTGGAAAGTACTATAGCCTATAGTTTTTACTATTAATTGCGTGAAGTAGGAGGGGTAAAAGCTCCCTTCCCTAAGCTCTCCCTTCCTATATATTCTTAACTAATCAACCGGTTTTCTTAAAATTTGGCATGCAGACACTGTAACATCTGAAAGAGAAAGGGCATGCAATACGGCAAGAGGAGTAAAAGCTCCCCCTCCCTATAACTTCTTAACTAATCAACTGATTCCCTTGAAATTTGGCGGGCAAATAGTGTAACATCTGGAAAGAACTAAAGCCTATAATTTTTATTATTTTCTTAACTAATCAACAGGTTTTCTTAAAATTTGGCAAGCAGACACTGTAACATCTGAAAGAAATAAGTCATATAACAAAACAACGTTTGCCGGGCCAGCTAGTAATCTATATATATAAAAGAAAGTCGTGTTAGTTACAACACTTATAACTCAAGAACGGCAGAACAGATTTGGCTGAAAATTGGTAGGGAGGTAGCTTAGAGCCAGGAGACGGACATAGGATACTTTTGCCCCGCCCACTTTTACGCCCACTTTTTTCGATTTACCTAAAATCAGAAAACGGCTCCATCGAGTTGACTAATTTTTCTTTCAAATCTTCGTATTAATCCATTTTAAGTTTTCATCGATAGAAAAATTTACCACGCCTACTTTTACGCCCACTTTTTCTATTAAGCGCATAAATTGAGAACGGCTTGACCGATTTGGACGATTTTTTCTTTAAAATGATCGCCATGATCCACCTTAGGGTTTTACGGAAAAAAAGTACAAAAAACTTCCCCTTATCGATTCTTATCCACTCAGGACACTGCATCTTGAATTTTATGTTTCTAGGTCCAATACTAACGGAAATTCAAAAAGTACCAGTTAAAGAACAAAAAAGTACCCTCATAGATTCTTATCCACTCAGGACATTACATGTTGAATTTTATGTTTCTAGGTCCAATATTAACGATAATTAAAAAAATACCAGTTGTAGAACCAAAAAGCTAAACAAAAATATCAAATTTCCCGTATTTCCTTTTTTGGTTCTATTTTTTCCCCCCATTAAAGTATCAAAAATTTCAGTATTGTAGTGTGAGCCCATAATTTAGTACGAATATGTCAAAGAATGGAGGAAAATGTTTTGTAAAAAAATGTACCAAAAATAGTTACGATTTTAAATGTTCGAATTTCGAAAAAGTACCAAATTTTTATTCGTGTTTTTTTGATAAGTTTCGGATGAGGTATAAACTTTGATTCTATGTTTATTGGCTCAAAAGATAGATGGGGTGTCAAAAAAGTACCAAAATTCAGATTTTACCCGTTTACTCCATAAAAGGGCCGAATTTCAAAAAAGTACCGGACACCTGTTCGCTTATTTTTCTAAAGAACAACGATAAGTGTTACATTTTTTTGTATCTCTTTTAGTTTTGGAGATATAAGGTTACCGTATTTTCCCGTTTTTACCCATTTTTACCCCCTAAACATTTGAATTTCCAAAAATCCAGTCTTAGTGGATCGATTTGGAGGGTGACCAATCTCTGGTCCAAATTTCAAGTTTTTAGCTTCAGGCGTTTAGGCTGTGCGATGATGAATCAGTCAGTGAGTCAGTCAGTAACGTTACAATTTTATATATATAGATGTTATAACAAACACCGGCTTCGCTAAATTAAGCTTCTCTGCATAGCCGGCCTTCGGACGGGCGCAAGGGATTTCTCCTCTATGGTATAACAAACACCGGCTTCGCTAAATAAAGCTTCTCTGCATAGCCGGCCTTCGGCCGGACGCAAGGATTTTCTTCTTCATGGTATAACAAACACCGGCTTCGTTAAATAAAGCTTCTCCGCATAGCCGGCTCCTTAATCCTTAATGGAATAATAATATTTAAATTAAATGTTTATATCTAGAAAAATGTATTCAAAAGCTTTAAAATGATACCAATATTAGCTAGTACATACATACGTTCAAAAATGTAGTGGGAAATCGCAAACTTATATGAAAACTTTTAATTTTTGGTATTCTTTAATCAGGCTCGAGTTCATCAAATTTAATTTTCAGAATTTTAAGAAAACCAAGCAAGTGATTGAATAAACTTCAAGAAAACTTTGTCGCCAATAGCTTCTATACAAGACAACTTATAAGACCATATTGCTCATACTGTCCACATAGAGTTTAATAGAGGACAACTTATAAGACAATGTCGCTCATACTGTCCCACGTAGAGCTTAGTAGGAGACAACTTATAAGACAACGTCGCTGATACTGTCCTACATTAAGTTTTATAGATGACAACTTATAAGAAAATGTCGCTCAAACTGTCGTGCACGACGATTTCCTGTAAATTGTCTTCTGGAAAGTCGTGCATATGTAGATCATTGACGACGATGTCGTCACCGGCAATCTGGGTACTTCAGAAAAGTGTTTTCAACAATAAAAACCCACCCACAGAAACCAACCTTTTTTTAACAAGAACAAAATACCAAGTTCTTGTGGCTTTTTTGCCAAGGCGAATTAACTCCAGGTAAGATCAACTCGTCAGCGGTTCATCAGCTGTATCCACGGCGAATTAAAAAAATGGTGAAACGTCAAAATATTGTTTTGTTTCTATACTGAAATTTGACAACAAGTCAGAAAATTGCAAAAACAAAACACATGGAGTTAATTCGCCTTGTTTTGTATATATCAGATTTTCAACCTTTTATTATTTACCAGAATGTTCGTGGTCTTAAATCCAAACTTTCAAACTTATATTTACAAAGCTTTAATTTAAATCATCATATTGTTGTATTCACCGAAACTTGGTTAAACAACAGTTTTTTGAACTCGGAAATACTTTGCAATAATTTTCATATTTTTCGTCGAGATAGAATTACAACTACGACTGGTGGTGGAGTGTTAATTGCTATCTCAAACATTTTTCCAATGGAAGAAATAAAATTAGACATACCTTTTAATATCGAGTTCGTGGCAGTGTCTTTAAAGATTTGGACGATTTTTTCTTTAAAATGATCGCCATGATCCACCTTAGGGTTTTACGGAAAAAAAATTTTGCCCCGCCCACTTTTACGCCCACTTTTTTCGATTTACCTAAAATCAAAAAACTGCTCCATCGATTTGACTAATTTATCTTTCAAATGTTCGTATTAATCCATTTTAAGTTTTCATCGATAGAAAAATTTACCACGCCTACTTTTACGCCCACTTTTTCTATTAAGCGCATAACTGGAGAACGACTTGACCGATTTGGACGATTTTTTCTTCAAAATGATCGCCATGGTTTAACTTAGGTTTTTACGGAAAGAAAATTTTGCCCCGCCCACTTTTACGCCCACTTTTTTCGATTTACCTAAAATCAAAAAACTGCTCCATCGATTTGACTAATTTTTCTTTTAACTGTTCGTATTAATTTATTTTACGTTTTCATCGAAAGAAAAAATTACCACGCCTACTTTTACGCCCACTTTTTCTATTAAGAGCATGATTTGAGAACGGCTTGACCGATTTGGACGATTTTTTCTTTAAAATTATCGCCATGGTCCAACTTATTCTTTTTTGATTGAGCCCATATCCACACCATATGTAAGTTATTTTTTAAAAAAAATTTATGATAGGTATTCCATGGATTTTTATTTTAAAGGCCGTAAATTTCGTTAAATGCTCAATTTAAATCGTGTGGTAATACAAAACTAATGTTTACTTAGGGCCAGCAACGTAGACCGGGTCAGCTAGTATAATATAAATGGAAAGCCAAATTAGTATTGCGTGTTCAAAATGGTAAGTTGTAATATACCTGATAATTTTTAAAATGATTTTTTAAACTTTTTTTGCAGACAACTTGTATAGAGAACAAGTAACTGAAGAGGTCTTAAGGGAACAAGGGAACTACGAAGTTGTCGTATTTTCATCCTATGAATCAACACATAAGTAAACAAAAACAAATTGTTTTAATACATGATATAAATTGTAAATTTGAATAATTTGTGATATTTATTAGTTTTATAGATGAAAAACTACAAGTTGAATCAACTGCACAACCGGATATAGAAGAAATTTTTATTCCCAACGATTCCGCACACTCCCAACAAACAGCAGAAGTTTTCGTTTCTAGCGATTTGACACCTGATGGCAAGGATAAAATATTTTGGACTGTATTCCCTTTTTTTTGCATTCCCTTGTGTCGGAGTGTATGGAAAAAAGGACTTTCTTTTACACCTACACAAATAGAAAATAAATTCCGCTCTCTCGAACGGCAATATAAAGCAACTGTTTTTAACAATAATCAAACCGGGAGAAGTCGACAAATATGTCCTTTTGAGAGGTATGTATGCCCTTATTTAAATGACATACATAAATAGTTTGGCTTAATATAATTTTTTATTGTCATAGTGAATTGAGTTAAATTTTGGGAAACAGAAGATCGGTTGTGCCAGAAGAAATAAATTCTGATACTGATCAATCAATGATAGGTAAAAATATATTAAACAAAAGGGGACTCAATGGTATCTCCTTATACATATATAACATACATACGTACATATTTTTTAACTTCACTTTTTTCAGACGATAGTCCAAGTTGTTCTACCCAGCCTGCTAAAAAAAACGTTTCAGTGGCCCAAAAGAAAAGCTATTAAACAAGGTAGAGGAATTAATAGAAGAACAAAAAGGTTTTTAATTCCAAAATTGTGGATATTTTGTCTAAAAAAGAAGAAAGAGAGTTGGAAAAGGAAAAAAGGGATAGAAGAAAGCTTGAACTTCTTGAGAAGCTAGTCGCACAAAACAAGCCATAGTGCTCAAAAAATACAACTATTAGAAAATCCTAAAAAGTTACCTGTTATATTTAAACCCAAAGACTGAATTGTTATGGTTTTATGTTCATTTTTAATTTTATTGTTAAATTAATAGAAAAATTGGGTTTTTTTAGATAATAAACGTTTTTTAATTTCTGAGCATTTATTAAAGTTTTTAAGAAATACATATAAAGAAAATTCTGGTAAAATTAAAATAAGGTAAAGTTTCTTTTTAAACAAATTAGATTACGTGACTTGCTAGTTCTCTGCAAATTGGATCTCTGATAGCATTGCCCTTTAGGTTTTCCAAAGGTGGATCGGAGCCAGGAGAAGCATCTTCTTCACTTTGTTGTTCAATAAAATCAATTTCATTTTCATTTGCCAAATTATGTAAAACACAGCACGCTCTAATGAAATGGCATAGTTTCGGAATACCTCGAAGCTTACAGTAATATAACTGACGAAACCGCTGCTTAAGGATTCCAAACGTATGTTCAATCCTTACACGACCAGAACTTAACTTAATATTAAAGTTTTTTTTGTGCCCTTGTTAAATGTCCATTGTCTTTATATGGAGTAACAAGATTTTTGTCCCTCACAATAAATAAAAATCTAAAGATTGTAGAATTTAAATATGTTAATATTATTATAATTAATTGCTATACAATGAGTTTTTTTTTGAGGGACCAAAAATAACAGTTATTTTGAAATTTCAAAATAAAAAAAGCATATCGTTACCTTAATATAGAAAAACCCTAACTAATGTTGTTCTTAATTTACAGGAGAAGGAAAAAACTTAATAAAAATTATAGTCTTGAAGTCCAGTTTTTTTTAAAGGCAGTTTTTTATTAAATTGCTTAGAGAATTTAATAAAAGAAGTGCGTTTCAAAAAATCGCGACTACAAGACTATCATTATACCCTTCACCACAGGTGGAAAAGGGTATATATAAGTTTGTCATTCCGTTTGTAATTTCTACAATATTGATCTTAGACCCTATAAAGTATATATATTCTGGGTCCTTATGAGGAGAGAAGTTGATTTAACGATATCCGTCCGTCTGTCCGTCTTACGTTTGATATGTGTTTTCCGGAGACTCCAGACATGATAGCGGCTGGGTTGTTTTACATTTATGTCACATATAGTCCACCATTTCTTGCTATTGAAATTCAGCCAGATCGGTCCAACAATGGCTGAGATATGACCAAAAAACCTCTAATTTTTCCAAAAAATCCCTTGTGGTTGTTGTATTTTTATTACTTTTTTCTGTATATCTGGAGAACGGCAACAGCCAAAGTTTTCAAATTAGGTACAAACATGAAAAACTCGCGAAAGTCGGTTCAGATACGAAAAAGTTATGACCAAAATATTATTTTTTTTTTTGAAATATACCCATTTTCAGGAACCATAGATCTTCCCGAGTCCACGTTTTATAGCCAAAATAACTGGCAAATTTCTTCTTTAACATGTCGGTATATAAATCTGTCAAATCGGTTAAGAAATAGCAGAGTTATGACCAAAATACTGAAATCCCAAAAATTACTCTTTTTATACCCTTCACCGAAGGTAAGAGGGTATATATAACTTTGTCATTCCGTTTGTATGTTCCACAATATTGATCCTACACCCTATAATGTATATATATTCTGGGTCCTTATGAAAAGCGAAGTTCAAATCCGGTTGTCCGTCTGTCCGTCTGTCCGTCTGTCCGTGTGTATGTTGAAATGGGTTTTCCAAAAACCCCAGAAATGATGTGGACTAGGTTGATGTATGTTTATATCACATATACTCCGTTTAAGTTTGCTATTGAATTTCAGCCAGATCGGTCCAAAAATGACGGAGATATGAGCAAAAAACCACGACTGCCTCTGATTTTGCCCAAAAATCCCTTGTTGTTGTTGTATTTTTTTATTTCTGTATATCTTGAGAACGACAAGAGCCAAAGTTTCTAAATTTGGTACAAACATTTAGATTATGCAGATACAGTATCCCACAAAATGCGGGCGGGATTGGAGAAGTGGGCGTGGTACCTCCCGTACAAAAATTATTAAAAATTGTAGAAAAACCTGAAACACTCGGGAAAATCGGTTCAGATACGAAAAAGTTATGACCAAAATATAATTTTTTTTTTTCGGGAACCATAGATCTTCCCGAGTCCAAGTTTTATAATCAAAATAACTGGCAAATTTCTTCTTTAACAAGTCGATATATAAATCTGTCAAATCGGTTAAGAAATAGCAGAGTTATGACCAAAATACTGCAATCCCAAAAATTACTTTTTTTATAATTAAGTTTGTTTAAATATGTATACATATATGTAAGTATATATATATATACCTATAACCCAATTTAATGGTAATATTATTCTTCAGCACGTTGGTATATAAATCTGCTAAATCGGTTAAAAATGGTTAAGTTATGGGCAAAATACTCAAAAAAAGCACTAAAAAACATTAAAATTTTTATTATAAAAACTAAAATTTTAGAGCTGTAATATGACCTATTCATACGTTTTAGATATCAAAATATCGGAAAATCGGGGAAAAAAATGATATGGCAAATATATAGCTTTTTTTAAATACCTATTTTCGGGAACCATAGATCTTCCCGACTCCAAGTTTTATTACCAAAGTAAATGGTAATTTTATACTTTAAGATGTCGGTATAAAAATCTGTCAAATCTGTTACAAAATGGCCGAGTTATGACCAAATTCTAAAATTTGATCAAAACTAAACTAACTATACTTAAACTCTTAATTTATTTAATAGCACGCAAGCATGTGCAAATAATTAAATAAAACTAAACAATACATATTATATAATATACATGTATATATACATATATTTAGATATCCATATATATAAACTTCTGTTCTTTCCAAACCATGGTGAAGGGTTTATAAGATTCGGCATAGCCGAATATAGCCCTCTTACTTGTTTATAATTAAGTTTGTTTTTTATACACCGAAGGTCCTACACCCTATAAAGTTTATATATTCTGGGTGCTTATGCAAAGCGAAGTTCAAATCCGGTTGTCGTCTCTTCTTCCTATCCCCTCACCCCCCCCCCCCCCCCCCCCTTCGAATTTGTTTACATATACTAGCATAATGCATAATATGATTTTCGTTATCACCCTTCTTTATTATTTCATATATTTAACGAAATAATTTTAACAAATAGAAACTAAAAACGATTTAAAAAAAATATTAACCAGTCATCGCTTTTTAAATTTCATTTATAATGAAGTTGTAAGTATTGTAAATATGTATGTATATGTATATGTAAAAATTATTTAGTTGCTCTCTATTCTACTCGCACAATGGTGAAGGGTATATAAGATTCGGCACAGCGGAATTTAGCACTCTTGTTATAATTAAGTTTGTTTTTTATACCCCTCACCGAAGGGTATCTTAGACCCTATAAAGTATATATATTCTGGGTCCTTATGAAAAGCGAAGTTCAAATCCGGTTGTCGTGTCTATGATAAAACATTATTCTTTTTAAAATTTTGATTTTAGTTTTTTTTAAAAAATAAGTTATTTTTTAAGAACAATTTTGATTTTATTTTTTTTTTTTTTTTTTTTTGTCATTATTTTTTATTGAATCTTCATATATTAAATATGAACTAACAAAAATTAATCAAATCTTAACCTAATACGTTATTTTATCTCCTGCCAGTGCCAGACAAAATTTTCTTCATCACGGGTTATGTTCACTTTTATAGGTGTTTATCGCTCATCTAATTGGGTAAGTGCTGCAGTGTCTCTTCTTCTTAAGCGAGTGTGGCCGCCATGATTTAAAATATTTCGAGCTAGTGGATTTGGGTGTTGTTCAAGCCTTTTTAAATATTTTATTGCATATTTTGTAATCATAGATTTCACTAATGGCACATCGAGATCCTTATGAATGTTTGAGTTTTTAACATATCAGGGAGCGGCTGTGATTATTCGAAGAAGTTTATTTTGGCGCCTTTGAATTTTGTCGATATTAGAGGCCGAGGCAGTGCCCCATAGTTGAATACCGTAGCACCAGATAGGCTTTAAGATAGAGTTGTAAAGTAGAAGCTTGCAATCGAGACTAAGGACAGAATTTCTTCCAATAAGCCAATGAATTTGAATGGCTTTTAGTTTAATTTGAGTTAATTTTGCCTCTATATGGCATTTCCACGTTAATCGCCGATCCAGATGTATACCGAGATATTTAACATGCGAATGTTGAGGAATTATTTGATTATTGATTGTAATAGGGGGGCAAGATTCCCGGCGCAAAGTGAATGTTATATGCACACATTTTTGCTCATTGACCATTATCCTCCATTGTCTTAACCATATTTCTAGTTGAAATATATGATGCTGTAAGTAACGCGATGCTTCATAACGATTTTCGTGGACGCTTAGAAAAGCTGTATCGTCTGCAAATGTTGAAGTTTGTGTGTAGTTGCTTGTTGGCATGTCCGAAGTATAAATTTAGTATAATAGGGGGCCCAGGATGCTGCCTTGTGGGACTCCAGCGGCAATGGGCTGAGGTGAACTTAAGAAATTTCCTTCTTTAATAATAAATTGACGACCGACTAAGTAGCTTTCTAACAGCTTGTGTGTGTTAGCTGGAAAATTTTGCTTCAATTTGTGTAATAAGCCATCATGCCAGACTTTATCAAAAGCTTGCGAAACATCGATGAAGAGTGCTGAGCAATATTTTTTTTCTTCAAATTTTTTTCTTATGAAATTTACTATTCGATGAGTCTGCTCGATTGTGCTGTGTTTTCTTCTAAATCCGAATTGATGGTTTGGAATACATCTATTTTCACTTAAAATCGGAGTTAATTTTGAAACTAATAATTTCTCAAACAGCTTTGACATATTTGATAATAAGCTAATAGGCCTATAAGACTCAACTTTTGTACGATCTTTGGCTGGCTTTGGTATCATGGTAACTAAGGAAACCTTCCATTTTTGAGGATAGTATTCAAGGCGTAAAAATAAAAACAATAATTTTTTTGTTATGCGAGGTAGCTTTAAAAGCATTTTATTACTGATCTTATCAAAACCAGGTGCCTTCTTAGTGTTTAAGTCACAAATAGCTTTTTCGATTTCTGTTATCTAAAATCTAAGGGGAAAAGCTGCTCTAGCGGCAACAGGTAGTAACTCGACCGCAATATCGTGAGATATATTTGGGGTAAATACGTTTTTTAAATGATTAACAAACAGATTTCCTTTTTCAACATCATTTCTTGCCAAGCTTCCATTCAAGTTTTTTAATGGTGGTTTAGAGACAACTGGCCTTTTGATATTTCTAGCTGCACGCCATAATGAGTAGTCCGATTGTGGAGTTGCATCCAGTTCCTTAAGATATTTTTCCAGAGAAAACGTTTTCTTAGTTTTTTGTACACTCTTTATGTAAGTTCTTAAGTTGAGGGAATCTGTGCAATTGCCACTCTCTTCGAGACCTCGTTTGTTCAGACAAAAGATGCTCGACATCTGTGGAATATATTTTAAAAGTTTTTGATTTTTTGTTTTTCAACATGAATCGTTTCTATGGGAATGTTTTTTACCACGCCGAAATCGATGACATCTGGAATTTTTTGATGATCAGTGGGCCAATATGTTGGTTGTCCGCTCGCTACCACATTTAAATCCATTTTAGAAATTGTGTTAAATAAAACACGACCCTTTGGTGTTAGAAGTCGCGACCCCCAGAAGGTATTTTTAGCGTAATAATCGCCAGCGGCTAGGAAACACGGTCCTAATGATTCAAAATATTTATAATATTGGCCCTCCGATATTGAAAATCTAGGCGGGGAGTATAACAATGAAATTACTAGGTTTCTATTTAATTCCTCAACGCAAATGTTCGTTGCTTGGAGATAATCTTCACGATGATCACACATTAGGTAGTGGTTGACTCGGGTTTTTATTAAAATGGCAGAACCTCCACAAGTTCTATCTCGATGGTCCTTGGTATCATATAGTATATAACCATTGATTTTAAACGTATTTCGTGAGGTCAAATGAGTTTCATAAATCATCATGACATCAATTTGTTTATTTTTAAGAAAGTATTCTAATTCATTTTTATGTTGGCGGATGCCGTTTGCGTTCCAAAAACAAATTTTTAAACAGTTCATGGTTTTTTAAGTACAGCTTGCAATAACATCGATTGCATTCTAAGAATTTCCTGCATCATATTACCCATTGTGTTCGTAAAATTATTTACTGTTTGCACTAATGTTTCCATGGTTTTTCTAAACGACTTAAATTAGAAACTGGAGTTTCATCATTACTTGGCGAGGCACCTTGCATTGGCTCATGGTTTGATTTTAGGACGTTAGCGTAAGAGTTTCTGTTATTTCTAGGCTGGGGGGCTTGAATTGCATTTGTGTTTACTTGATTTGTAACCTGCATTTGAGGGGTATTTGTTTTCGGTGCGACTGTCTGCTTGACGATATTATATACAGGGACTCCTCTTTAATTGGCAGTGTGATTACCGTCAAAGTTGCTACATTTTTTTACGTTGGGGTCGGTTTTAGACTTATCGCAAGAAACTGTACCGTGTAGTTCACCACATACAACGCAGACAGGGGTTAAGTAGCAGTATGCCTTGGTATGGCCAAATTCTTGGCAGTTTAAGCACTGAACAGGTTCCTCAATTGGGATTTTTCTTCTATATATATATGTATAGAATATATTTCAAACTATAAATGGGATGCGTTTCGTTTTTTTTTAACTTAATGTCGCCGGGCTCTAATTCTACTCGAAAGAGTGGTTGTGGATTTTTGTCCCTATTTCTAATATTTACCACATGTTTTATCTTGAAGCCTTTTTCTTCCAAGAAAGTTTTAATTTCCTCTGGGTCTACGCATGAATCAATTCCCTTAATCACCACCTGGAGACCTTTACTTGAATTTTAGTTTCATTTATACTACCTCGCTTTATTGCGGCTACATAAAAAGAATTTTCACCAATCAACGAAATTAAACTCTTTATTAGATCATTTGTGTTATGCTCCCTAAGATATATCGGGGGAGGCTTGGACGATTTTCAGAGGATTCATCCTCCAGAAATGCAAAGCGATTTTGGGAATTTATTTTATCAAAAGATGGCACTTTTGATGCCGAAGCAACAGCTGAAGAGGTAGGGCTGCGACCCCGTTTAAGGCCTGTTATATACCTGTCCATACCAACTTGGACTTGAGGCTTTTGACAACTTTTTACAGGGCGGTTTTCCATTGCATTTGTGTTTAAGTTCATGGTATCATTGCCCACTAAATTTGTTTTTGACGTCACGGCAATACTTGCTGGCCTGGCAACACTTGTCACCAAATCTTGTTGTAGTTTTTTTAATGAGTTACTATCCACCGTTTGTGTAAATACCGAGGGTGAGAGGGAACGTGTTCGAGTAATTGGCTTAGCCGTTAGGTAGTTAATATTGTTTTGTTTTGTTTTATTTATTTCTGCATTATTTTCATTTGCATTAACTAAAACGTAAACGTTTCTTTCATTTTGTCTTAGTGTTGTTTCACTGTTTGTACTCATGCAAAGAGTTGTTTTTGTTTTTCACCGTTTTGCTTTGCTTTAATATTTTTATTATTTATTGTATTTTACAACAACAAAAGAAAAAACCAGAATTTAAATGTTTTGTTCAGAATATGTATACACATGTATGAACATTCATACGTACATACATATATATTTTTACTGTTTTATTTTATTTAATTTTATCGTTTTAAATTGTTCACTACAGTATTCCACGGATAATTACCTCGACAAAAATGCCAATATTTTTGGGTAATTATGCGGGGTAAGCATTTAAACGAATTCGCTTAACTACCTCATTGAGGTAATTAAGCGAATACGTTTAAATACCTTAGTGAGGTAATTAAACGTATTTATCAGCTAAATATAAAGAGATAGCAATTAAAAATAATGGAATTTGTTGCCTTAAATTTTATCTGTAATGCTTTTTGAGATGTCCTGTCATATCCTACTAACAATAGCGTACTCATACATACCAACTAATGATCAGGGAAACCGTAGAATTTTAGTATCGACTTGTTTGGGAATTATTTGCATATTTAAGCTATTGCTGCATTTTCATTGCACACATATTTCACGTTTTTGAAGAAATATTTTATACAGGTTCAGCAAATAAAAAAAAAATTTTTAAATTCTGGTTAACAGATGAATTTCCTGTTGATTTAATAACCCCATCTTCATTTAATTTTCACTCTACAATTGTAAGCCAAAGCTAGGCCAAAGATAAATGTTATTCAAAACTGTTAAGTTTTATAGTTATGTGTTATAAGCAAAAATTAAGGAAAAAGCAAATATGTTAATTTGTGCTGATTCCTACACAGAGCGAAAAAAAACGTTAAAAAACTGTCAACCAGTGGTAATAAATTGATAACAAACTGTTGTCAATATTTCGACAACATTTGTTGTTAAATTTTAAACAAAATGTTGTCAAATTGGGCCGTTAGATAAAAAACGTACCATTGTTGTCAAATTGATAACACCTTGTTGTCAAATAGGTATCGCCCTGTTGTCATTATTAACAGCGTATACAAGTTATGCCACAATCAACTTTGGTATTCGAAAGTAAAAAGTGAAAAGTTTCAGTGCTGTGATTAAATTAATAAATAAAAATTTAATAAATAAAATAAAAAAAATTTCTAAAATAAAAAAGTAAAAGTGTGAATTTTTTATGTATTTTTTTATAAGTATATTATTTAATGTGAAATAAATTAATAAATTTACATTATTCCATTTTTTTACTTGGGTTCAGAATGGGTTATTAAGTACATACTACAATCAGAACAATGTGTTATCGAAAGGACAACCGAATGTTGTCAATATATTAACGGTGTGTTGTCAAAAATGACAACAGCATGTTGTCGGTATGGTACCATTATGGTGATAATATATAACCAATTTGATGTCATATTGAGAACAAATGGTGACAAACTGACAACGAGGTGGTTAAAAAACATTGATACCATCCGTTATTAAATTGAACACAAACGTAGTTGGCTCACTTTTGACAACGGATGGTGTCAATTTTGGTATTTTTATACCGGATTTTTCCCTCTGTGTAGATATCTGAACGCATCGTTTAGTAAGCTGATTGAATCGTGACCGTCCGACCATCTCGCTGATTGTCTGTCCATGAAAATCTTGTGCGGAAAGTTTTTGGATAATTTGATAAAATTTGGTAAATACGTTTTAATTATTATAAGAAAGAAACCTATGTACATAAATTGTGAGAATCGGTCTATAATTAAAATTTACTGCAAAATAAATATGGTTGAATCAGTTTAGATTTAAAAATACAGCTTCCACTCGGATATCAATCACTAAAATATGCAAGCTATTTAGCGACATTTCCTTTAGATAATATTCAGCACATATAACTCTTATATTAATCTTAACCTCATAACATTACTTTATTCTGGTGAGCCCAGAATAAAGTTTATTAAAATGTAAATATTAATTTGTATAATATTTTGCTTTCAAATAAGCCAAATGTATTTTTTTAGGTATATTTTTTTGTTGTTTTAAAAAAGTACTGAGGCAATTAAACGAATGAAATTTAGGTGTAATTTTGTTTTGGGACTTTAATTTTTAAGGCAATTACCCGAATTGGGTAATTAAGCGTAAGGCAATTAAACGTGCATTTTTGTTTGAAAAATGGAAGAAAAAAAAACGGGGATTTAAAACTCAAGGTAAATAACCGTGAAAGGCATTTAAGCGTGGGGTAATTAACCGGGTTATACTGTATTATGTTAAGTAATTTAAATAACAAAATATATTATTTTTTTTTTTTTAAGCGTCCATTCGCTGCTTATATTTATGTATTACAAAATCAAATGTGATTAATTAATAGTTCAAATCGTATGCGGGGCTAAAAATACACGTCTGTATCACAACAAAGCACAAAGCGAACTAGTTGAACTGTTAATTTTTGATATTCTTTAATTAGGCTTGAGCTCATCAAATTTAATTTTCATTAAAATATTTTCACTGAGGGAAGGAATTTTACAACTTGGAATTTTTTATTAAAATTTATTGATAATTTTTCTTGGCTGAGCTTGGATTTGAACCCGGGTTGATCTTTACATGTTTCAAGAATCACCACATTCTATCGTCGGAAGATCTTTGAGTTCCACCCACTGCACCACTGCGGTGCCCGTTAGCCAACAGTCAAATATCAATCTTTAACCAGTAATACTGGTGGTTCGAAATTTGCTGTTATTATCACTTAAATTTCAAATTATATGTTGCCTCCTTTCCTCTGTATTTTCGTATTCTTTCTGTCAAGACTTTGTCTTGAAACCCTGAATACATTTGTTTATTATGTTTTCTTGTCCACTTTCATCGACATTTTATTTGTACAAATGTAAACATTAGAGCTTGTGCCATAGCTATTTTAAGAACAATTTTGATTTTAGTTGAACTGTTAATTTTTAATTTTTGATATTCTTTAATTAGGCTTGAGTTCATCAAATTTAATTTTCATTAAATTATTTTCACTGAGGGAAGGAATTTTACAACTTGGAATTTTTTATTAAAATTTATTGATAATTTTTCTTGGCTGAGCTGGGATTTGAACCCGGGTTGATCTTTACATGTTTCAAGAATCACCACATTCTATCGTCGGAAGATCTTTGAGTTCTACCCACATAAACGTATCTACTTTATCTACAGTTGGGATAATGCTTGAAATTGACACATTGAACCGGTCTGATAAGTCTTGAAAACTGCAAGCTTCCTGTTCGGCGAACCACAAAAAAGTTGCTAACACATATCTGGCCGAGAGCTTTTAAATTCTGGACTTCTTTCAAACCTTTCACACAAACTTAAATACAAATCTCTTGAAACTCTGAAATGTTTTCTAAATTCACCTTCTGTTTATTGAGACACCACATCTTCTAAACATTTATTAATGCTGCTTATTTTTTCCACTTCGAAGGCCGCAAGAACTTCAAACAAAATTTCTTCTTCCTTATCAGACTCTTCAGCAATTATATTTTAACAATTTTTTCACAATTTGTATGCTTTTTATTTGTTACTTTTGTTTGTTTACCTTTTGAAACATATGTTTTTTTGATTTACTAAATTTTACTGCAAAAATTTCTGCAGTAAAAATTTGTAAATACTCAGACAAGAACTGTCACTTTTCGCTCTGAATTTATGTTCTCATTTACTGCATTTTGTGTACTCGAACGCAATTTCGTAAAATGCAATAAAGTTTAGTAAAAAATAGTAACAACTTTTGTATTCTCGAACGCAACTAATATCTTCATCGGACTCACTTGATGTGTCCATAAATTCTTCAATGATCTGTAAAATCATTTTTATATTAAAGAACAATGTGTTCACTTTAACTTTTTCATTAAAACCTTCCATTTTGCGTTTTTATATTTTTTTAATAACAACTAAATTTTTTCTTTTGCTTGCAATTGTTTTTGACTTTCATATGTAAACAAAAACAGAAGACTGTTAAATTCTTGTCCGAGCTTACCCCAAAAAAAAGGTCGGGCAAATTTGTACAGGAAATGAAAATAATTATTCTCTAAATTACTCTCTTAATTGCACAAAAATTGTTATGTGGAACGCTTTTGGGTAACTTTGTGCAAGTTCGGACTGTTACGTTATGCTTCCGCATGCTAATGTATAATAACACTCAACAACAAAATTAGCAGAATATTTGATTCTTTTTATAAGAACACATTAATATTTTTTAACGTCAAAACTGGGTTATCTGTTTTATAACTGTTACCATAGTGTAAGTGGAATTAGTGATCAGACTGAAAATTATTGCATAAGAAAAAATAAAAAAGTGCTGTAAAATTACAAAAACAGAATCCATATACATACATACGTATGTATGTAAAGGGTGTTTTTTATAGAGTGGCACAAGTTTAAATCATAATAAAACAAGGAAATATATTTTTAATATCAATAAAACGGACTTTATTGGAAAGAAAATTTTATGAAATTAGTGTTTAACGGGCCTGTTCTGAAAATCACGTGATTTCAATTCACGTGTTTCTGAAATCACACGTGTGATTTTCTGGTGTTCTGAAAGTCATACCTTTTTTGTATTTCTCGGTGTGCTTCCTGCAATTGAAGATCACACCAAAACATATAAGAACAGGACACTAAAATATCACACGTGTGATTTTAGTAGGCACATGTTATTTGAAATCACGTGATTTGTGTAAAAGTGATTTGCAGTACAGGCCTGTAAATATAATTTCTGCCATGTGGTTGCCACGGCTGGCGAAATGAAGTCGCAATTTGGAACACCAATTTTCAACAACTTTTTGCATTCTGACCATCATCGTTTTTGAAGACAAATGGGCCAATGACTCCGCCAGCCCATAAAGCACTCCAAACAGTAATTTTCTGTGGATGTAATGGTATTTCGACAAAAGCTGTGGATTCTCCTCACTCCAAATGCGACAATTCTGCTTATTTACATATGTACGTACCCATTCAATCAGAAATGGGCTTTATCGGAAAATAAAATTTTTAATGGAAATTCAAAATCAATTTTTGGTTCAGCCCAATTGCCGAATTATTTTGATTAAAAATAAAAACAATTTAATGAAAAATTAAATTTCATGAACTTAAGCCTAATTAAAAATATTAAAAATTTGGATTAAAAACCATAAAAAAACTGGTTGGACAGTCGAAAGACAATGTACTGGTGTGTGGGTTGACACCAGTATAAAATAATCCTCTTCTAGGTAGCTGGCCGTTGAGAGTCAAACGGTGGGTTATCTAAAGGAGAATTATTATAATAATTAAGGGTAGGAATTGAAAAGAGAGGTTTTAGAATTTTTTCCAAGTATGGGGTTTATTACAATTCAATTTTCACTGCATAAGTACATACGGTTTGATACAAATAACTTCTTAAAATCGCAAGGTTATCGTAAGCTGTCCGCACTGCTGGGTAATTGTTGATGTTGATCGCTCTGATGTTGAAAAAAGAGTATCTAAAGTACTAGTTACAAACCCGAAGGTAAGTTGCGCCAGCATAAAGTTAACGAAAATTAGCTACAACCCTATAAGAAATGAATGAGCGAGTAGTCACATTTTCATTTTGGTGTTAAGAAACTGATAGAAAGAAATGACCGAATGTGACCGAACACTTTAAATCGCACACAAAAAAATAATTTAGGTAATTTTACCAAGGCGTGCATAGGTAATTTATTTGTATATAAAAAGAAAAGAACCAAGTTTTATTGTCTTAAATAATTGGTAATTTATACAACAAGTATTGCCTAAAATTTTTGTTAAAATTACTAATTGGGTTAGCTATCTTCTTCGAATTTTTTTTATTATATGTATGTATGTTTATTTTTCAATTGGAATTTTTAGATGTGAAAAAAAACATTAAAATATAAATTTGAATTTTTAATTTTTAAATATAAAATTAAAAAAATTAAATTAAAAACTATTTAATAAAGGATAAAAATACAACATATGTAAGTGAGTATTATTAACATAAATTTAAAAAGTTCAACGGAGTAACTCTTTAAAAAAAACACAGCATATATTAACAATTAAACCAATAATTATTGATTACTTTTATTGAAGATGAATAATTTGCTGGATCAATATGGACTTGAAAGACAGCATTAGTTTTAATCCTTACTAAACACAAATTCCTTGCAAAGGAAGAGGCAAGAATAAGATTGTAAAGGAAGGAACGTCTAATGAAAATTATGATTGATACACCACTACAAAGCAAAAAGTTTCAGTAGATCATTAAGTTAATTGGTACACATTATGAAATAATAAATAAAATGAAATTAAAAAGGTTGTAAATTTTATTTAAAGTATGTAACTGAAAAAAGTATAGAGTTTTTTTTAAAAAGCTTTTTTATCAAAAAAAAAGAAGAGTAGTAAATTTACCAAATACCTATGTTCTTGTACAAAATTTAACTTAGATAACTTTTCTAAAAAAAAAATATATAAACTAACTTTGCTATCATTGGTAAATTTTCAAAGTTTCTTAGTAATTTTAACAAAATTATTAGATACTTTTTCGAACATAGAAATTACCTTAGTTAAACGTTTTATTACCTAAGAAACTTAGATACTGCCATGCTACCCTTTCGCTTAGTTAATTGTATACCATATTTTTAGGTAATTTTACCTATAATTTTTTTTGTGTGCGGTCATTTTTTTCTATCATTTTCTTAACACCAAAATGAAAAATGTGACTACTCGCTCATTCATTTCTTGTAGGGAATTGACAATTGGAAAATTTGCGACTAGTACTAATATTGCAATGCGGTCAACTTACATCAACCTTGCGATTTTATTCGAGGTGAGTATAATTCATGAAAAGTTAAAGATTAACAGAAATTAGAAAACTACAATAATTCAGAATTAAATTCATTAGAAATATTTTGACATAAATACGTATGTATGAATATAAAATAATAAATTTGATTTTGAAATGTACAAATGTAATTTGTACAAAGTGTTTTGAAACTTTTACGACCTATACCACGCTCGTTGAAGGAAAATTTCTTTTATTTTTAATACATATATTTTTTATTAAATCTGCCGTTAAAATTATATTGTTTATTAGTTCCAAAACAACAAAATTAAAATATTTTAAATGTTTTATAGTTAGGTTAGGTTAGAGTGGCCGGTCACAAAGACCCCGCGTAGACCAAATAGGTCCCTAGCGTTACCACAATTTTACGATAACCCACAGAAGAAAGTTAAAAGGTCAGTCAGATGTGATGGTATCCAGAGTACCCCACACTCTCTTGTCGAATGCCAGGAGTCTCATTAACCCAATTCCAGAGACTTCCCCGAGATCTTGGAGATAATGATCTCCCAGACAGTTCGCCCTGGAGCGCACGAGTGCCGGACAGTAGCATAGCAAGTGCTCTACCGTCTCCTTTTCCCCTGGTACCCCACAAAATCTACAATTGTCACTATTCAATCGCCCCGCCCTATAGGCGTATACCGCAGTCCAACAATGACCCGTTATAAAACCTATCAGAAGTCTACAGTCCCTTCTCGATAGCGACAGCAGAATTCTCCACGACTCCGGATCGTAGGATCCCCACATTACCTTGGAAGCCCTGCACGTTCTTGTGTTTTCCCAAAACGCCTCTGATCTCCTCCGTATAGCAGAGTCCGTATCTCTCCTTATATTCTGAATTGGAGCCGGGATGACCACCATCCTATCGTGTGGTAAACGGGCCCCCCGTTTCGCCAATTCGTCCACCTCCTCGTTGCCATCTATGCCCTGGTGACCGCGAACCCAGTAGATATGCACTCTCCTATTGACACAGAGTCTATCTATCGAGTCCCTACACTCCTGGACGACAGAGGAGTATGAATATTCAGCGGTTATAGCCTTGATCGCCGCCTGACTATCAATGAAAAAGTTTACTTGCGAGTTCTCGGTGCCGGAAACACGTGCCAAATCAGCAGCCATTTTGGCTGCAAAAACCTCCGCCTGGAAAACGCTGCAGTAATCGGGAAGCTTATACGATTCCCGAATACCCAGTTCTCGGCAGTAGACTGCAGCTCCAACTCCGTCCTCCATTTTGGAACCATCAGTGCAGATCGGAGTCCTACCAACCAGCCGTCCTCCTCTAGGGTAACTCGCGGTTTCCTTCCAAGTGTCAGTCTCGGAATGGTGTAGTCACTGCTACAATCCATTCCCCTTATAATACTACCGTGACCATAGAGTCCATATGCAAATTGTCCCGTCGCCTTTTAGCGGATCGCAGACCTTCTTGCAGTTCCTTCCTCCACTAGATGAATCGGATGCAAGTCCAGGATCACATCCAGTGCCGCAGTCGGTGTACTACGCAGAGCACCGGTTATACTAAGTTCGGCGAGTCTCTGTACGCCCGTTAGCATATTCCGGTACGATATCTTATCCAAGGCCGTCCACCACACAAGTATCCCGTAGAGTAGGATTGGTCTCGCCACCGCTGTGTAGACCCAATGTGTAAGAGCAGGGGTTAGACCCCACGTTTTGCCTAGCATTCCCTTACATGCATAGAGCGCAATCGTTGCCTTTTTCACGCTCTCCTCCACATTCAGTCTCCACGACAGTTTGCTATCCAGTATTACTCCCAGATACTTAGTGTGGTGTTTAAGTTCCAGGTTAGTACCCCCTAGCTTAGGTCTCCTCCATGGACAAACTTTGTACCTTTTCGTAAATAGTACTAGGTCCGTCTTCTCGGGATTAACTCCCAGTCCTACTCCGGTTGCCCACTGGTTTATTATCGCCAATGTAGCCTCCATTACAGAACTAATAGTATTCAGATCCTTGCCAGTAACTATCACCGCCACATCATCTGCGTATGCGGTCATCTTTGCTGCCCCGTCCCGAAGTCTATTGAGAAGTTCGTTGACGACAAGCGTCCATAGCATCGGCGAGAGCACCCCTCCCTGGGGGGTTCCCCGGTGTGCCTTCCTTGTTATCCTGGAGTTGCCCCACGCCGCAGATATAGTTCTACTCCGTAGCAGGTTACCAATCCAGTTTTTAGCATGCGGATGTGCCCCAGTGCGAGATAAGCTGGCCAAAATTGCCTCTGTGGACACATTATTGAATGCTCCCGCGATGTCCAGGAACACACCCATAGCGAAGTCCTTATAGCTCAGGGTCTTCTCAATCAGCGAGACAACTGAATGAAGTGCCGTCTCAGTTGATTTACCCTTCGTGTACGCATGTTGATTGACAGAGAGAATGGTCGGCCCCATGTTACCCTTGACATGATAGTCCAAAATTCTCTCCAACGTTTTCAGCAGGAAGGATGTGAGACTTATAGGTCTAAAATCTTTTGGGTACATATGATTGCTCCTGCCCGATTTCGGCAGAAATACAATCTTAGATATCCTCCAAGATTTAGGCACATAGTTTATCCTCAGACATCCTTTAAAAATTTCCACCAGCCATGGTACTATCCGTTGTATACCCCGCTGTAGTTGCGCCGGGATAATTCCGTCAAGACCAGGCGACTTATATGGCTGGAACGAATCAATTGCCCATTCCACCCCCTCATAGGTGATAATTCCGCTATTACCATCTGCCAGAACAGAAGTTTCATCAGTTGGAATGGGAGCATCAGAGCAGCCCGGAAAGTGTGTATCAACAAGCACCCCCAACGTTTCCGCGCTGCTCCCTGTCCATTCTCCGTTTTTCCTACAAACCGTACTTGGCATTACCGGACTGCCCACTAGCATCCTCCGCAGTCTTGCCGTTTCGGTTGTCTTCTCTATATTATCGCAGAAACTTTTCCACGAAGCTCGTTAACACCCTTCGCACGTCGCGCTTATACACCCTAAGAGCGTCCTTATACTCCCCCCAGCATTCAGACCGGTCGACAATTTTCGCAAGTTTGAATAGCTCACGAAGCTCGCGTCTTCCAGAGTCCAGCTGACCATTCCACCACGGCGGTCTGGACTTACGGCTTCTCATAGGATTTAGTAACGCCCGATACCAATGTGTCTATAGCAGAATCTATGTCTCCTGAACTAACCAATATTCCCGAGTGACCTAGATCCCTATTCAAAAGTGAAGAGTATTTGGCCCAGTCCGTATTCCTTGGGTTCCTAAACACTGTTTCGTTAGGTATAGTGTAATTTAACAAAAATGATATAAAGGAGTGATCAGAGAAGGATGGCTGCGTAAGCACCTTCCAATCATCTATCACTGTTTTATAATCAGTATAAAGCGTCACATCAAGCACATTTTCCGAAGTGGGACCCTTATACGTAGGGACCTCACCTCTATTCGCAATCTGTATATTATTATGTAATATAAAAGCAATAAGATCCTCACCTCTACTGTTGATATCCTTACTGTCCCATATTGCGGGATGAGCGTTAGCATCTGTACCCACTACCAGGTTTTGTCTCCTTCTACAAGCTTCTTCGACTAGTCTTTGGAGTTCTACTGGTGAAGCATCCCTATCGTGTGGCATATAGGATGATGCAAGGAGTACCATGTCATCTCTGCCATCTTTCAAGGCCACAACTGTGAGATCGTCAGTGCTGTAATTATAGAGAATATATGAACAAAAATTCTTCCTAACAAGTATTGCAGATCGTATTCTACCTACCACTTTTGAGAAGAACGTGTTATAATTACGTAACTTCAATCCAGATACCCGATTTCCTGTGGAGATTCACGGTTCCTGGATTAGAGCTACGTCGTAGCGACCCTCCTCTAACGTGAGGAGGAGTTCGACCGAAGCCATCTTACTGTGTTGGAGGTTGACTTGCAGGATCTTTAGCGTCATCAACTAAGATCACCCGCTCGGGGTCGGCTCCATCCTCCTTGGCCGTCTCACCCAGATTCAGTCCAGAAGTGGCCACGGTCGCAGCCGCCAGATCACGCTCCACTTCATCGACCTCTAATGTGTTGTGATTCGAGTCATGTGGATGTCGTTTCTTCAATCGGGGAAACACACTCCCCAAGACATTTTTCCATACCGAGGATACAGAAGGTCTTCAGCCTCCTTTGTAATCTGGAGTATGTAATTCTGCCCGTCTTTGATGCCTTTTTGTACATGCAGAATCCTCCACTCTTTGGTGGGTATGTCCGGATTCTGATTTTGCAGGAGACGAAGAGCGACTTCCGGTTTCACAATGCGCGGAAAATTCACCTTCGCCTTCGGAACAGCAGGAATATCTGATCGATCCACAATCTTGAGTTGTGCATCCGACCACAGGCCCTTGAGTTTCTTAATAACTCCTTTGAGCCATTCCAGCGTCATCTCGTCCTTACAGCTGATGAGCTTTACTCCGTTGAACCATCCAGCCCCATCAAAGGAGGGCAGCGGTCTTCCAGGTTCGGCTTCCATCTTAGCGACGATTTCGTTGAAAATCTTCAACTCTACTATCTTCCACCGCTCTGTGGCCATTTGACCAAAAGGGTTCCTCATGTCTAGAAGTGCCACGCTCAGAGGACGTTTGGCCACTTCACTGACTCTTGCAGCCTTTGGCAAAAGTTCAGTGGCAGCTTTCGATGTCGAGGGTCTGACCCCCTCGGGGTTTTTCCTGGGTTTCTTTGTCTCCTTAGGATTTGCGGCAGATGGAGACTCATCAACTGACCGCTGTCTTTTACCCTGCATGCTCTTAATCACAGCCTCTTCAATACAATTGTAGAAACCGTGATTTTTGGTAGAATATTTCGGGTTTTTAGAAAAGTGAGCACGGCCTTCTGCAATCGCCCCCGTAGCCCACTTCATCCGCTCTTTCTTATCCTTGGAAAGATTAGATTAGGAGCCAAGCCGATGCTGTATCCGGACCGCAGCTTTATATTCCGATAGAGCTCTAAGCCCTTCCTTGCTTCTCCTGGGCCTGTTCTTATTTATAGAATGGGTTCCCTGAGATGTGCTAGGCGATTTTAGCAGCTCACGTTCCTCTTTAGAGGTAATCGTTTTGACGCCATCGCGATCCGAGTCTGAATCGACAACGGCATCCGTACGTGACATATAAACGTTTTTGGCATCTTTGATACTTCCACCGTAAGGCGCCTTAACCACGGCAGAGAATGTGCGACCGCTGGCGACACGCAGAGGAGATAATGGTTATCCACCGTGCCCGCCGGTGGTCGCAGCCACTGCTAACACCGACGTTTGGGCGTATATTACCGCCCGGCTTTTATTTCAGTCTTCTTCCATTTCATTGTTTTCGTTTGCATTTTATACATACTGCCATGCACACGATAACGCCGATCCACTGGATAACAGACGCGCACCAAGAAGCCGCCCAATATGGGAACAGACGCGCCCGGATTTTAGAGAAGAATCGTGAAGTCATCCCCGACCCGCAAGCCGTCCAAACATATATAAACACACAGTAAAAAAAAAAACAGCTGTTTATATTTTTTTAATTGTAGCTGCCGTCTTCAACATAATTCAGTAGCTGGCTACACCATGGTGGAATAAGTAGGTGGCATCGTTACGGCAACAAATACAATATTACAACAAAAATGGAAATTATATCACCGTGTACGTCAAAAAGTACTTTAAACAAAAATCAAAGCGTGCCGCTGAACGTGATGAAATAAATACATTTTTAGCCAATTTTTATTTAATTATGGTCAATATCTTATTTATTTTAATTTAAAATTATCACAAACTTTAATAAAATACAATAATCACAGCACAAAACGTGGACTTTTTGTAAACATAAACAAAACTTTGACATAAACCTAGACACACAATGCAAGAGCAAAAAATCGTCATCTGGCGTAGTGCTGCCACCTGTTTATTCCACCATGGACTACACGACTATAATCCCAACAAACACGGAGGTTTGATTTCAAATTGAAAATGATTTGAAATCAAACGTTTTCTCAAACGACAAACGTTTGATAATGATTTGAAAATCATAGCGTTCTCAACAAAAAGGGGAAATTATTTTCAAATTGAAAAATGCCTTTATTTTCAACATGCTTTCAAACGTAATTCTCAAATGTTTTTTAAATGTGGATTAGAATACAATGTGGAATATAAATAAAAATATTTTTTTTTTTATTTAAATTTATCATTTATTTAAATAAACTGTGAGATAAACGTTCGGCACCATAGATAAAAGATGAAATAATGTTCTTTCCGTCCTCTAATTCTTGGGAAGACAAACTACTTGGCTCCCTTTTATTTTGAAGATTGTAGCACCGCGATCGTTCAACAAACTTTCTTCACTTTCCTGTTATATTTTCCTTTTTTTCGTATTTTTAAGCATTGTAGTTACTCACAAATAATTTTTATTTTTCACAAGAAATAAGCTGTTCACTTAATATTAAAATTTATTTTAATAGTGAAACACATGTAACCACAAAGTAAAATATGTAACTTTAATCGCCATTTTTAAAGATTACATTTATTTTTCGCTTTAGTATTGCCAAGTTTATTTTTGATTTGAATTTAACATTTGACAAACAGTTGACATAAAATTGATAAAACATTTGATATCAAATGTTTATTTTCCAATCATTATCAATTTGAATTTAAATGTTAAATCAAACAATTGAAAAACGTTTGAGAATTGTGTTTGATGTCAAATGATAAAGTCATTTCATATCTTAGGTTTGACTTCGTGTTTGTTGGGATTGCAGCCAGCAGCATTTGTAGTCGTGTATCCCAGCGTTGCCAGAATTAAGATTTTATCTAATTTTTGAAGATTTTTTGACCAAAATAAGATTTGAAGATTTTATTTTCAAATGAAAATTTTTTGTTTTTAGATATAAAGATTTTTAACTATAAGTTAGTACAACATACATAATTTTTTTAACAATTTTTTTTTAACAATCAATTTTTAAAACAATGAGGCTTTGTTTTTTTTGCACATTTTTGCATCCAGTGTCTAGAATACACAAAAATGCTTTATTATTTCTGGGCGGTTGTTAATTTTGATGAAAAATAATGATTCGTGAAAAGAAAAACGTATGTTTACAAAGTTTCATATATTTTAGAACAAAAATGTTGAAGATTGCAGTTATGGTGACTATTCTTGTATTTGAGAATGTTAAATTGAATTTCTTAATTTGTAATTATTGATCCTATTATTCAAACTTTACCCCTGTTGTTATTACCTAAAATGGCAACTCTGTCTTGTGAACAGGCTGTCATTTTTTCTGTTTGCAAGTTAGTTCTTGTCTAGCTTTCAAACACAGAGCACACAAAGGCGTCACGAGACAGAAAATATTGTGTTTTTTTCTGTCTTTTTCTTCGAAAGCTGCCCTTTTTCCGCTTTTTGTTTTGATTATGCAATTTGTGTTGATAGTAGCGGCCTGTTTTTACACATTGCCACTTCACTAACAAAAATCGTTTTCTTTCTCTTTCTTCGAAAGCTGCCCTCGTAAATGATTTGGGCATTTTTCGTACGTCACTTTTTTTATCTCTGTGTGCTCTGTGCTTTTAAACGAAACACCCACTAATTTACATTACCATTAAAGAATCAGTTTGCTAAAATCAAATTAAAAACCAATGGCCAATTTTCAGGATTGATATTAAAACACGTTTATTTTTAAAATCGTTTTAAATTTAAAATTCTCTTCTTCACTAAAAACTAAAGTGAAACTTAAGTCACCGATGTGGCACACTTAATTTCAACTTAAGTTTCCATTGTAAGTGCCGGTTCACACACGTCAAGTTTGACTCGTCAAGTCTTGATCTTTTAGGAAAGAAGGGAAAAGAGAAGGCCATTTCTTTTCCCCTCTCTCCTAAAAACTCAAGACTTGACGAGTCAAACTTGACGTGTGTGAACCAGCACTAATATTTTAGCACGGTGGCCTCAATATCACAACAATACAACAACAACAGGCTAAGCATTAACAGTCAGCTGCTTTTTTCAGACCACCTTGTAAATATATACATTTTTTTATATTTTTTTATTTGTATTTAGTAGTTAACATACTTTTATCTAAATTAAATAAAACTTTTCAAATAAAACTCAAAAAACCAATCTGTATTAAATAAGATTTAAGTTTGTTATGAAAATTTACTTAATATTGATGTAAATACTATCCTGAAAATTGGGCATAAAAGTGTTTTAATTAACAATACTTATAGATTCGTTAACAAAAAAAGTTCATGTATTTAGTACCAAAAGGTGAAACTAATGGAACTTAACCCTAGGATTATCGTTTTGGTCTGACCAGGGGTCTAATCACCGCATACGATATCGAGCAAAATTGATCGAAATTATTTATTTTGGTATCATGAAACTCGATATAGAATGAAATGTATTGAATTTGAAATAATAGCATTCGATATCGAGTAACTCGACATTACATTTATTGAGTTTTCATTCGATGCGTCAGTGTCTATCGTATGCAAAAAACTTCGATAGTTTATTCGATACGATAGTATCGAATGCGGTGATTAGACCCCAGACCAAATTTGTGTTTTGCTTGCAATATTTTTCGAATATAACAAAAGATAAAAAAAAACAGGGGCATTAATTCTATAAATGATATGTTCTGAATCGAATGAAACTAATTTGGATTCGAATGGAGGAAATTAGTAGGGTGAAATTCCATTTTTATTAAAAAGTCTATGAAATAACCCTCTTGGCCAGACCAAAATTTTTTTTTTTTTTTGCTTGCAATATCTTTCAAATAGGACAAAATATCAAAAAAAAAGACAGAAATGTGAATTCTATAAATTATATCTTCTGAATTAAATAAATCAAGTTTGAATCAAATTCGACAACTTGGGCCCGTTATGAGCTAAGTTTAACAAAAAAAATCCAAGCGCAAAACTCATTTCAGCTGTGGAAGATGCGCAAAAGCAATGTGCAAAATCAAGGACTACAATTTCGATGTCTTGCATGGAAAATAAAATAATCATATCAGTCTACAACTGACATGAAATGCTTAACTTTAACACTAATATGATGTTTGTGTTAAATATAGGCTCATCATGTTAGAAGTTTTCTCATGTTATAACACGGTTGTTAATGAAGATGCTTAACTTTAACACTAATATGATGCTAGTGTTAGGTATAGACTAATCATGTTAGAAGTTTTCTCATGTTCTAGCACGGTTGTTAATGCAAATGTTTTAACAACGCTTTTATAACATAAAGTTATAACAGCAAGTCATGTCAGCTGTAGACGGGCAGTAATACAGTCAAATCCCGATAATTCGTACCCCGATAAATCGCAATTCCCGATAATTCGTAATAAACTGTCGGTCCCTTGAAAAAATCTCGTTAATTCGTAAAATTTCCATACATGTTGCTCCCCACGCTAATTCGTAATTTTTTACAAATAAAATCGTCTTTACCTCTTATAAATCGTAATTGTTTGCTGACTTCCACTTATAATTCGTAATAAAAACAACAGAAACATGGAAAGAATGACTTTTTGCTTCCCGTTATTTTTTTGTGTTGGTTTTTGCTTGTGTGTATTTTCATTTTCTTAAGATCAGTTTGTTACATGAAGAATTTTTACATATTTTATTTTTAACAATTATATATTTATGTTTTTTTATCGTTTTGGTAAATAAATTGAAAAACCCCGTTAATTCGTATTTATTTTATTTTAACCCCGTTAACCCTAGAAAGATAATCTGCGTAAATTTTACGCATGCACTTTCGAAATATTGATATTTATTTTTAATTAGCTTGAATAAGTTGCTGTGCATTTCAGAGATTTTATATGTACAAATATTTTAAATTTCGGTATTTTTATTAAATACAAGTGGTAAAATGAAATCCATATTAGTTTGTTCTTAATTAATCAAAAACAACAACAATACAGCAGACTAATACTACGTTTCCATTAACATGATTTAGGCCAAAAAATTTGATTTGCCCAAATTAAGTAATTTGCGACATGATTTCCTATACATTTTTCATATTGAGCAAATTATCTCAAATGACTTGATTTGCTCCAAATTATGTCGAAATTTGTCTGTGCAACACTGTGCGACTGCTATTATTACAAATGCAACTCTGGGGAATCCATTATTGGTGAGTTTCAAATCCGAAAAAGTGACATTTCAGTAAGAATAATAATGGCGGATTTTATTTATTGATAAATTGAAAAAAGATTCGTGTAAAAAAGATTTGTTTTTTGTTAAGTGGAAAGAAGAAAATTAAAAAAAAAAATTTTTTGTATTTACAAAGTATTGCTAAAATTGCAATTAATCTTTTATTATAAATTTAAATTGTCAGCAATTTGACTTTTAGGTTTCCTAAAAAATATATAAATTTTTGAAAAATGACATCGGCTATTGAAAAAAGGAAACAAAAAAGAAAGAAAATATGGTCAAATAGAGAGGAATCCGTTTTGTGCGACCTATGGGACACTAAAATAGATATGCTGAGAGGCTCCAGAAGGAATTCCCATGTTTTTGAAGAAATGAGAAGAGAACTGGAAACTATGGGTGGAATTTTAGTGTCAACGGACGAAATAAGAATAAAAATACACAATTTGACAGCAAAGTATAGGTAAGCAATATTTTACAAAAAAAAAGTTCACCCTTAATACGCACACACACGTTTATATTTGTATATTAGAAAAGAAAAAGACAAGGTTGGAATATCCGGTGGCTCCCCATCCTTCTGGGAAATGTACAAAAAAGTGCATGCCATTTTAGGGGCGTTTAAAATGCAAAACCTCAAGGATGTTGTGCATGAAAGTATTTCTGGTAAGACTTTAACAATAGTGTTATCAATTTCCTATAACATTTGAAAATTTTCTGCAATTTGTTTGTCAAAATTTTATTATTAATTAATAACAAAATTTGCTTATTTAAATTGGTTGATAACATAATTAGTAATTTCAGATAACTCCCAAATTGAGTCAATGGATGAATACAGTGATTTGGAGGTGTTACTGGATGACTGTCAAACAATTAATCTTGACCATGTTCCATCTACGTCTCAAACGAATTCGTACACAATGTCGTCAACCCCAAAGTCACACACTTTCAGTGCTGGGAATAAAAGCAAAAGTAAAGATAATCTTTTACAACAAATTTTCAATAAAATACAAAATTTAGAAGAAAAAAATAAACGATAGAATAGAGCAAAATAATTGGGAAGAAAAAATGTACAATTTAGAGTTAGAAAAGAAAAACATTTTGCAAAAAATTTCCAACGACAATGAAGATATCAAAACCGCAATAATAAATTTTTTAAAGAAAAAGTCTTAATGTAAGAGCTTTTCTAAAAATAACATAAAAAATTTGTTTACTGTTCTGTCCTTTTTAGTTTTAATATGTTTTTTTTATGTTAACCATAGCTATTCATTGTAAATTATTTTCTTCTAAATATTGGCTCAAAATTGTTTAAAAACAAATTTTATTGAAACGATACAAATAAAATATATTTCGCACTTGATCAGCAAGAGGGTATTAACTCAAAATTTAAACATTTTCAGTAGAAGCAAAACAATTTTAATTTAACATTAAAGGCATATGAAAAATAATTTTACCAAAAAGTGGACAAAACATTACGTGTTCATTTTTTCAAAAAAGTGAAAAAATAAATATTTTGAGTTAATACACTCTTGTTGATCAAGTGCGATTTGTATAAAACTTGTTAAATAAAAAATTTCAGATTTTGTATGGAATAAATTTTAAAAAAATGCCTAAATATTTTAATTCAACAAAAATTTTTTGAATTATTCATGATCTGTTCTTTAGTATTAGATGAATTGTTTGGTTTTTATATTCAAAAATTGAAAAAGCTTTATAACTTTTGTTTATTATAAACGTTGTAAAGTTTTATATAACAAGAAGTGTTGTCATATCGTAAGATTTATCTTTTTTTGCAAGTTTTTGAAATGCAAAAAAGTTTTTTTTTCTAAAAAAAGTTTTTCTCAAATTTAAGTGGTTTACATAAGTTAAGTTATAATTTCTGAAAAATAAATCTTCACTCAGTGAACATAAACAAAATGACGAATTTCATTTTTATTTATATATTTTACAGATATTTATAAGTTCATAAATATGTATGTATATATTTATGTTATGTTTTTTAAAAGTTTTTTTTATCGATTTGTAAAAAATGGCCTTACATACAGTAGCTTCGAGCGATTCAACTCACCATATTTTAAGGAATATAATCTTGGTTTTAGTTTGTGGCCAGTTTTTTTATCAAAATTTTGAAAATCAGATATCCATTTGTGATTAAATTTATCATTATTTGCATTTAGAAAATTGTGAAGAACACAACATGCTTGAATGATAATGTTAGCATTTCTTATTTCATTATCAATCCCCTTTCCTACTCGACGAAATCGAGCCTTTAGGTGGCCGAAAGCATTTTCTACAACTCTTCTTGCTTTTGACAGGAAATAATTAAAAGTTTTTCTTTTGTGATCATTCTCGGCATTAAAAGGATAAGGCTTCATTAGTGTTTTTGAAAAGCGGAAAGCTGAATCACCAATGATATAAACTGGAACCTTCACTCCACATATATCTTTAGAATTTTCCAATAAGGCTTGGCTTTCATCAAGCGATTTCTTTAACGTGGATTTTTCATATATTTGAGAGTCATTACACCTTCCTGGACTTCCCACATTTATGTAAAGAAACCTATACCTAAAAATATACATACGGGTATGTTCTGAAAATCACGTGCTTTTAAAATCACACGTGTGATTTTGTGGTGTTATGAAAGTCATACCGGTGTGCTTTAGACAATTGAAAATCACTCCGAAACACACAAAAACGTAACACCAAAATATCACACGTGTGATTTTAAAAAGGCCCATGTGATTTGAAATCACGTGATTTGAGTAAATGTGATTTTCAGAACAGACCTGATAATATTCATAGGCTCATATCAGAACTGCAAATGAATCATTCATTTTTGAATTAATTGGCGAAACATTCATGTACTGAATTAGCAAATTTTGAATTAATACTTTTTACACCAAAAAATGAATTGAATGAAATTTGAAACAATTCCAAAAAAATTAGGCAGAAATGAATTGCAATTTGTGTCCAATTCAAATGAATCTGTCAAAATGAATTGCAATTCATTTCCAATTCGTTTGAATTAAATTAATTGAAATGAATTGTGCAAAATCGTGTTTTTTTAGTTGTGCCACTCTTTTAGTAAATGAGCTATATGAATATATGTATGTTTAGAATTTTTATGAAACACAACCCAGCTAGCATAGGCTGTTTGTTTGACGATTATGTTTAATATACAACTCCCAAAAGAATCTTCTGATGATTATCTGACGAGTAACAAAAACAAAAATATCTAAATATTTTTTTATTTATTACTTTTTTAAAAATTTTTTGACACGCTCGTCTTTTAATCTTGGAATGAACCTTTTGCGACTCTCTGTAAGAGTCATATAACAATTACTTAATAAGAGCGTTTTTGAAATATGAAAATTCTATTGTCAATACAATTTCAATAAAACAAACCGACCTAAGAATCTGTAAAAAAGGATTTTCCGACAGGATAGTGTTGATTTCGCAACCTTAAGGTTTGTTTTATATAAATTGTATGAAAATTAGAAGTTTTAACATGAAAAATAAGCTTGATGCCCCTTTTTAGGTATCTCAGTTATGCGGCTGAGCATTTTATGAGTTGTAAAATAATCCCTACATGAGTCTCATACGACTCTTGGCATGCTTTTTAAAAGACTCGTTAGATAATCTCTACATACATCACAAACGATTCCCTTAACGATTAATATAAGCGCCTTTTGCTGTGTTATGGAAGAATCTCACAGACGAATCAGCACGTGTAACAGTTTCTCCCGTGCTAGGAATCGTCTACGATTAAAAAATGAGCTCGCCGACGATCAAAAACACTCTTCATGAGATTCCCAGTAGACTCCTAGACGATTGAAAATGCTAGCTGGGAATTGTGTTTTGAACTACATAAATACATTGTCATTTTTCCTGATTTTTGTTTATTTTCGAAAGATAGTTTTATTTGTTTTGAAATAAATATAACGCAAATATTACCAAAAAGTTTGTCATTGGGTGGTCGTGAGTCACAACATTTTAAAAATTATTAATTGCTTCTTAAATATTATATGTGTTTTGTCGTTCAGCGTATTTTAATTCAATTGAATTGGAAATGAGTTGCAATTAGCTTTGACAAATTCATTTGAATTGGAAACGAATTTTGAATTAATTATTTTCACAAAAATAAATAAATGAATTTGTCAAATGAATCTGTTAAAATGAATTGCAATTCATTTCACAAATTCATTTTTTTTTTTTTTTTTTTTTTGTGAAAATAATCAATTCAAAATTTTGCTAATTCGTAACGAATTAAAATCAAAACAAGTAAGAGTGCTATATGTATTCGGCTGTGCCGAATCTTTGATACCCTCCACCGACGATTCAAATCTTTCAGGAGTGGACGCTATATAGGGCCTATGGTAAATTATGGACCGATATTCACGAAATTTGAATGTACGATTTCTAGTCCTATAAAACTGTGACATACACATTTTTATTATGAGTGCACGATTTATTACGGTTTTGGGCGTACTAAACTGTTTTCCGAGAGTAGGATTTATATGGGGCTTAGGGTAAATTATCAATTTTTTTGGGTGGTGGTTTCACATTTTGATTCATAGCTCCGATCCTACTGAACCGATTTTGCTGGATTTCAATTCCAAATTCGGTTACATATGGTGAAACATTTGACGAAAAAAGCGTAACCAACAGACATGTTTATGTTTATTATCTGCAATTCTAATATCTTTTTTTAAATACGTATTTACATTTATTAAAAACTAGCTGTTAAAACCCAGCGTTGCCCGGGGTCGATAAAATAAGTTTTCGGCTCATGCTCAACAACTTTGCTAAAGATCATAGCATCGTCAAATGCAGAGTTTACGATTTAATTCATACTGAGTAATTTTCAATGGCGCCACCTATTTTAGATTTTTTGCTATTCTTCTTACTTGGTCAGAGACCATTCCGAATTGGTACGAATCATCGAAATCGGTCCAGCCGTTCTTTAGTTATAAACGTAGTAACTAACGCCACTTTTATATATATACATAGATTAGGCAAAAGTAGCATTTTGCAGCATAATTAATCTTGTTTTGTATACAAGTTTACAAGTTAAATTACACTAAAGAAAATGTAGTGAGTACTTCCGCCTTTTTCGTCAAATGTTTGCCGTATGTGACCGTATCTTAAGGACAACTACAAGCAATTTGACACCAAGTTTGTTCTTTTCTTTGGAGTTTTTCGGAATTGAGCGTCATTTCAACAGTCGGACAGACGGACATGGCTAAATCGACTTAGAATTGCTCAAGAAGCCAAAATATATATACATACTTTATGGGGTCTTACATGTATAATAAAAAAGTTTCACAAGGAATGACAAATTTAATTCACCACTAGTGGTGGAGGGTATAAAAGACTGATTCATTTACAGCTCTGGCTCATATAGACATACATTACAATTTTATTTTTCTGAATAATATTTTGAATTGGTTTACATACCTGTAGTCTACTAGAGCTAATAAAACAGTTGAATACCAACCCTTATAGTTGTAATAATCAACTGCGTCGCCACAAGTTGGATGAACTTCAATGTGACATCCGTCTTCAAATAAAATATTTGTACATTTTAATCAACAAATATAAACATAATAGCACAAACCTACTGCGCCAAGGCACTGGGGTAATCCTAATATCTCAAAGCCACTTACGCATTCTTCCACAGTTCCATTGGACAAGGGAAACTCATTTAAATATATAGGTTTCAATTGTCTATACACTTCATAGCAAAATTCTATCAATATTTTGCACACCATTGCTTTGGAAACACCAAATAAATTGCCTATACTTCTATATTCGGCAGAAGAGCCCAAGGCATATAAAGCTATTGCTACTCTTTTCTCTAAAGAAATAGCACTTCTAAAGGATGTATTTTCTTTTTTCATACTTTGTAAGTATTCACAAAGTTTGTTGAACGTTTCACGAGACATTCGGAAATTGTTTTTAAAGATTTCCTCTTCATTTACTTGGCAGTCGTGTTCCCAAAATCTCGAAGACCGATACACTATTAAAAATTATTCAGAAAAATTAGACGCTAAAACTCACCAGTTTCCAAAATCTTGGAGATTTTCTTATTAAAGTTTTTGCAAGAAGAATAAACAAATACTTTTTTATACGATTCCTCCTGATTCTTTGCAGACATATTTGGCGTTGACGTTGACACAAAATTGTAGCATTTGAAAAGTAGTTACATACTTTTGCTATTAAGCCGTTGTTGTGTGAATATAATTTAATAAAAACTCAATGCTATTTTCCATTTTTTTAAGGGTTTTTTTATTATTTTGCTATTGCAAATTATTATTAAACCAATTTTTGTTTCTTTTGTCTTACAAAAATAAAAATAAACAACACAAACGTCAAATTGATTTCGAAAATTCGAACACAAAAACACTTAAAACATAATGGAAACACTTCGACATGATTTCCTCACATCAACTTGATTTCCTTATAATGGAAACATACTATAAAATAATGCGTAAATTTTACGTATGATTATCTTTAACGTATGTCATAATATGATTATCTTTTCAGGGTTAAATCGAAACCCCGCTAAATCGAAAACCCCTATAATTCGTAAGAAATGGCCGGTCCCTTGCGATGACGAATTATCGGGACTCTACTGCAGTACAAACATTATACTATGTTTCCACTATGAGCAAAACAACTTGTTTTGGGCAAAACGTGTCAAAGTGTTTCCATTATGTAAAACTGGTTTTGGTGTTCGAATTTTCTAATCAATTTGACATTTATGTTGTAAACAAACATGAAAGCCAAAAAAAATATGTGTTGAAAAAAAAAATATTTTTCTTCAACATGAAAGAAAACTCCTTGTTTGTTTTTTAATACACATAATACATATACATATGTACATATATAAAAGCACACAATTTACTTCCTTTTTATTATATTATTTTATTATTTTTACGCTGCAAACAAATAAATCAGCTGGAGAGTTGCATAAACCTATTTAATAATTCTTTATATTTTGGTAAATATGTCACTTTTTTCGAAATTGTCAATCACCAATAATGGATAACCCAGAGTTGTATTCATGATTTTCGACATGTTTTGGAGCAAAACTAGTTTTTGTTTGAGCTTTTCGAACATAAAAAATGTATGGGAAAACAAGTAGCAAATCTAGTTTTGTGTCCCAAAACATGTAAGTTGAAACTTACTATTAGCGACAAAGTAAAAAAGTTTCTACCGAACTGAAAAATCTGCATTTTTAAGCCAAAAATCGTCCAATCTGCCGTTGTGGCATCACTGTTGTAATATATTTGTTACCTTAGTGCTGCCACCTGTATTATTTGACCATGTTTTGCATTTCTGGTGGGATTCTGCAAAATAGATATTGTGTAAAAGTGTCTTTAACCTTGCGGCCATACGGTCAAGTTGTTCTTGGTGGTCTTTTACATACACTGTTTGTCAAAATTTACATAAATGGAAAGCTGTGACGTAGGCTGCATTAAATTTTTGAGCAATTTACTTTCAAGATGTCATCAAGAAAACAATGTATAAAGATAAACAAAAAATTTGCTCACTAACCTTAAAATCAGCTGTTTTCTTGAACGTAAATTGAAACACTCACTGGCAAGAGAATTTTAAAGGCAAGTTCGTATCAATTTTTAACGGTATGATAGTATTGGTAAAAAAGTGTGAGTGTATTAAAACTTGTTAGGCAAAACTTGATCGTGTAACCCTCAAGTAACATTTTTACCCTAGGTCTGCACTAAAGATAAATATCTCAGCCAGTTGGCAATAACGTCGGCAGAATAACAAAGCAATATTGTTTATGGCTCAGCTTATGTTAAAGGCATGGGAAAACGTATTTATTTAACTCATAATTTGAAAAACATCAAGGAAAAAGGTGCAGTGTAAAAACTGGCGCTTTCTTGCAAAAATTATTTTTATTGATTTAAATTCTTTCTTATTCGACTTTATTATTAAAATGTATATTAATTTGTTTAAGCTTGAGGTCTTTTTTATATAAAAATATTAATTCAACATTTTTCATTTTTCGAATTTATTCTATGAGCTAAATTTCAGTTATGTATTTTATAAAGCTTTTTTGTAATAGTTCTATTCCTACAATTTTTCAGAAATGACTTTATACACTACCAGACTATTATATTGTAATTTCTATTTACATTTTACCTTAGCCTTCCGTTGGAAAGCAATGAGATATATTGAATGTACAGAAAAATTTACAATTATTAGACACCAGCAGAATGTAATGCATTTTCTGGCCCGCTACGGCCGTCGTCAGCATTCTTTGTGTCTCACTGGATAGTGTTACTTTATAAATTGAATGTATTTAACTCAACTATTTTAACAAATAGAAACTGGGAATTATTTCCTTCCGAAGGTAACTTTATATTATATTCAACATTTTTCATTTTTCGAATTTATTCTATGAGCTAAATTTCAGTTATGTATTTTATAAAGCTTTTTTGTAATAGTTCTATTCCTACAATTTTTCAGAAATGACTTTATACACTACCAGACTATTATATTGTAATTTCTATTTACATTTTACCTTAGCCTTCCGTTGGAAAGCAATGAGGTATATTGAATGTACAGAAAAATTTACAATTATTAGACACCAGCAGAATGTAATGCATTTTCTGGCCCGCTACAATATAATAGTCTGGTAGTGTATAAAGTCATTTCTGAAAAATTGTAGGAATAGAACTATTACAAAAAAGCTTTATAAAATACATAACTGAAATTTAGCTCATAGAATAAATTCGAAAAATGAAAAATGTTGAATATAATATAAAGTTACCTTCGGAAGGAAATAATTCCCAGTTTCTATTTGTTAAAATAGTTGAGTTAAATACATTCAATTTATAAAGTAACACTATCCAGTGAGACACAAAGAATGCTGACGACGGCCGTAGCGGGCCAGAAAATGCATTACATTCTGCTGGTGTCTAATAATTGTAAATTTTTCTGTACATTCAATATACCTCATTGCTTTCCAACGGAAGGCTAAGGTAAAATGTAAATAGAAATTACAATATAATAGTCTGGTAGTGTATAAAGTCATTTCTGAAAAATTGTAGGAATAGAACTATTACAAAAAAGCTTTATAAAATACATAACTGAAATTTAGCTCATAGAATAAATTCGAAAAATGAAAAATGTTGAATATAATATAAAGTTACCTTCGGAAGGAAATAATTCCCAGTTTCTATTTGTTAAAATAGTTGAGTTAAATACATTCAATTTATAAAGTAACACTATCCAGTGAGACACAAAGAATGCTGACGACGGCCGTAGCGGGCCAGAAAATGCATTACATTCTGCTGGTGTCTAATAATTGTAAATTTTTCTGTACATTCAATATACCTCATTGCTTTCCAACGGAAGGCTAAGGTAAAATGTAAATAGAAATTACAATATAATAGTCTGGTAGTGTATAAAGTCATTTCTGAAAAATTGTAGGAATAGAACTATTACAAAAAAGCTTTATAAAATACATAACTGAAATTTAGCTCATAGAATAAATTCGAAAAATGAAAAATGTTGAATATAATATAAAGTTACCTTCGGAAGGAAATAATTCCCAGTTTCTATTTGTTAAAATAGTTGAGTTAAATACATTCAATTTATAAAGTAACACTATCCAGTGAGACACAAAGAATGCTGACGACGGCCGTAGCGGGCCAGAAAATGCATTACATTCTGCTGGTGTCTAATAATTGTAAATTTTTCTGTACATTCAATATACCTCATTGCTTTCCAACGGAAGGCTAAGGTAAAATGTAAATAGAAATTACAATATAATAGTCTGGTAGTGTATAAAGTCATTTCTGAAAAATTGTAGGAATAGAACTATTACAAAAAAGCTTTATAAAATACATAACTGAAATTTAGCTCATAGAATAAATTCGAAAAATGAAAAATGTTGAATATAATATAAAGTTACCTTCGGAAGGAAATAATTCCCAGTTTCTATTTGTTAAAATAGTTGAGTTAAATACATTCAATTTATAAAGTAACACTATCCAGTGAGACACAAAGAATGCTGACGACGGCCGTAGCGGGCCAGAAAATGCATTACATTCTGCTGGTGTCTAATAATTGTAAATTTTTCTGTACATTCAATATACCTCATTGCTTTCCAACGGAAGGCTAAGGTAAAATGTAAATAGAAATTACAATATAATAGTCTGGTAGTGTATAAAGTCATTTCTGAAAAATTGTAGGAATAGAACTATTACAAAAAAGCTTTATAAAATACATAACTGAAATTTAGCTCATAGAATAAATTCGAAAAATGAAAAATGTTGAATATAATATAAAGTTACCTTCGGAAGGAAATAATTCCCAGTTTCTAAAAATATTAATTTTACTTTAACAAAAAAAAATTAATAAAATTCATATTTTTATATAAAAAAGAATTCAAACTTAAACAAACTAATATAAATTTAAATAATAAAAGTCGAATAAGAAAAAAATTATATTAATAAATATAATTTTTGTAATTTTATTTTAGTGTTTATTAAATTCATTAATTTAATTATTTTACTACAATTATAATTTGCTACCATTTCACAAATTTAATTTCTTTCTTACACAATTTGCTTTTATATTTTTCTTTTTTGCTTCTTTTTTCTCAATTGATAACCAAATTTGACGTTTTATGTAGGCAATAATTGTCAACGAAAATGGACTAACAATTATTGCAACATAAATTGTCGGCAATAAATATGTACAAGAAATTGCTGTCTACATTAAAGATACCATAATTTTGACATTTACTGCAATATATGTCGCAATAATTATCTCTGGTATAGACGGGCAGTAACTCCCCACTACAACTGACATGATTTATTAACAACATATACATGCACATCAGAGAACCTCAAAACGCACTATTTTTGTGCATTTATTCATACGCTAAAATTTACAATAACTCTATACATGCAAAACAAAGTTCAACGTTGGTAATTTTTTTTTCCTTTCGTACACATTTGATATTTTCATTTATTCGTTTTTTATTAAAAGTGCTTTATTTGCATTTTTGTTGCTCACGCAATATAACACAACTGAGTAAATTCAAAAGAGCACATTCTCTATACTTTTGTTTACATTAACAACAACAACAATAAACAACGATAAGACGCTTTTTCAAAATTAACAACAATAACAAAAATACATTGTACCTACTACTACTACTACTGTACTTTTTGTTTCTATGGAAATTGTGTGTACCTACATAAGTATGTGTGTTTAGTTTCATTTAAATTTTTTTTTCTTGTACTACATAGTTAATGCTGCATAAATACATGAGTAATGATTGTTTCATTTCTGGCTCTTTCGTTTGTATTTTTTGTTTCTTTACCAAACAATCATTTGCGCTCAGAACACTTAGAATCTTTATAAAAACAAGTTAGAGTGCTATATTCGGCTGTGCCGAATCTTTGATACCCTCCACCGACAGTTCGAATGTTTAAGGAGTAATATCTGTATGATGTTATTATTATCTTAAACTGTGACGATTTGTTATTAATTATGGATTAAGGCGACTAAACTGTTTTCCGGTAGTAGGGTTTATATGGGGCCTAGGGTAAATTATGGACCGATCTTCACGAAATTTCACAGTATTTTTCCCAGTTCTATAAAACTTTGATGTACCAAATTTTGTTATGATAGCATTATTTTTTACGGATTTTGGCGTACTAAACTGTTTTCCGGGAGTAGGGTTTATATAGGGCCCAGGGTAAATTATGGACCGATCTTCACGAAATTACACAGTTTTATTTCTTGTCCTATAAAACTTTGATGTACCAAATGTTGTTATGATAGCATTATTTTTTACGGATTTAGGCGTACTAAACTGTTTTCCGGGAGTAAGGTTTATATGGGGCCCAGGGTAAGTTATGGACCGATCTTCACGAAATAACACAATTTTATTTCTTGTCCAATAAAACTTTGATGTACCAAATTTTGTTATGATAGCATTATTTTTTACGTTTTTAGGCGTACTAAGTTGTTTTCCGGGAGTAAAGTTTATATGGGGACTATGGTATATTATGAACCGATCTTCACGAAATTTCAAAGATTTATTTTTAGTTCTATAAAGACCGATCTTCACCATACTTAACAGTTTAATTTCTAGTCCTATGCAGCTGTGACTTGCCAAAATTTGTAATGATAGCATTGTTAGTTAGGGTTTTAGGCTTAATATACTGTTTTCCGGGAGTAGGGCTTATATGGGGCCTAGGGTAAATTATTAACGGATCTTCACGAAATTTTACAGCGTGATTTCCAGTTGAATAAAACGAATTGTTGCTAAATCTTATATCATTCTGTGCATTTTTCCACCATTTATGTTAGTTTTTGTAACAAAATTATCAATTTTTTTTAGGTGGTGGTTCCACATTTTGATTCATAGCTCAGATCCTATTGTACCGATTTTGCTGAATTTCAATCCCAAACTGCTTAGGATAACTACAAGCAATTTGACACCAAGTTTGTTGATTTCTTTTGAGTTTTTCGAAAGTGAGCGTGTTTTCAACAGACGGACAGACGGACAGACAGACGGACATGGCTAAATCGACTTAAAATTACTCAAGGACCCAGAATATATATACTTTATAGGGTCTGAGATGAATAGTAAAAAAGTTTCACACGGAATGACAAACTGAATATACCCTCTTCACAACTAATTGTGGTGGAGGGTATAAAAAACGAAGGCAACGATTGTATAAATAACAAAGCACGATGTGCGTTATTTGAATGACTGCAAACCAGCAGCAAATATTTGCGGTTGCGCGAGTTTGACTGTATGACCGTAAGCGTGTGTATTTGTTGTCGTTAATTAAATGCGATTTTTTTTTCAATTGCAAAAAGCTATTCTCTGATGCACATGTAAGCAACTTTTGACAACTAAAAAGAACATAAACAATGATCATCAGGTTTCTTGCACAGACCTATTCAATGGGCCTTGGCACTACTAAACATGGTGGAATAAGCAGGTGGCATCGTTACGGCAACAAGTACAACATTACATCAAAAATGGAAGCTATATCACCGTTAACGTCAAAAAATACTTTAAACAAAAATCAAAGCGTGCCGTTGAACGTGATAAAATAAATAAATTTTTAGCCAATTTTAATTTAATTATAGTCAATGTCTTATTTATTTTAATTTAAAATTACCAAAAACTTTAATAAAATACAATAATCACAGCACAAAACGGGGACTTTTTGTAAACATAAACAAAACTTTGACATAAACCTAGACAAACAATGCAAGAGCAAAAAATCGTCATCTGGCGTAGTGCTGCCACCTGTTTATTTCACCATGCTACTAAATACAAAAAAAAATAATATAAAAAAGTGTAATTATTTACAAGGTGGTCTGAAAAAACAGCTGACCGTTAATGCGTTGCCTGTTGTATTGTTGTGATATTGAGGCCACCTTGCTAAAATATTACAATGGAAACTTAAGTTAAAACACAAAGTGTACCACATCCGGACTTAAGTTTCACTTAAGTTTTTAGTGAAGAAGAGAATTTAAAACGATTTTAAAAATAAATGTGTTTTAATATCAATCCTGAAAATTGGCCATAACATAATTTTTGTGCTTTAAGCCAATCGGCTGTTCTTCAATTTTTAGTTGAAAATACGTATGTATACTCTACTTGCAAGAAAGTATTTCCATGTGTTAACCCCAGGATATGGTAAGTTCGTACAACATTACGTCATACGTCAGAATGTCATTTCTTTTTCCCTCTCTCCTTATAACTCAAGACTTGACGAGTCAAACTTGACGTGTATGAACCGGCACTTTTGATTTTTATTGCACAACGTAAAGAAAGTGAGATGTGATTTCTGTTTTTGCCTATAGGTTATGTCAAGGCGAATTCATTTTTCAGGGGGCGTTAAAAGCAAATCATATACAATAATATTGTATTATGAATGGGGCGCTTAAAGAAGAAATTGTGTTCGTTTGTATTTTGTAGGCTCCTAAACCGGTTTACCGATTTTCATAAAGTTTTGACAGTATATTACCGGTCCGGAATGGACAATCAGAAAAAGAAACCTCCTATAAAAAGTTAACACTTATTTTGTCCATTTTAAAAACATTATGAGCTAGAGCTTTCTTACAAATAAAACTTTTAAAGTCTTGCTATGTTATGCTATCAAAGTGTTAAATTGAGCTAAATTATTCGGCAAATTTTTTATATATAGATGTTTTTTGCCCGATGGAAATAAAATCATATTAAGCCGTATGGGAAGGTAGAAGATAATGGCCGCATACAACTCAAAGTATATATGTACCTTGTATGATTAATTTAATAGTCTGTTAAAGTTCAAGCTTCTAAAAAAATAATTTTTAAGTAGACGAAAAATGTATTGGTTTTGGATGCGCAAATACCACATACCACTTTAAGGGTCCAATAAGCGGAGCGGGTAATTCTTGTTTGAAAACAAAAAATTGGCTATTTTTGTGTTGAAAAAAAGGAACCAAAATAAAAAAAAAATGTATGTACACAAGTACTCATTGAAAAAAAACCAATTTTGGTTAAAAGTAAAACTGCGTACAGACGGCGGTCAGATCTTACAATGTTGTAATTTTTCTGACAGTGGTGCCATTGTTAGATGCATATATTTAACACATCTGCCAAATGAAAATTAGCTTACAATGTTCATACAACTTCAAGAGATTTTTAGACAATTTTAATGACAACATTGTAAGACCTGACCACCGTCTGTACAAAGCTTAAAGGCGCAACCATAATGTGCTTAAGTTGGCTTAAGCAAATGTGCGAACATATGTAAATCATATAAGGCAAACCACATTGAACTTAAAGAAAATTTTTGTTAAGTTTTATGAAACTGTCATTTGCTTAGTCTGGGTTCACACTATGAAAGTTTTCTTTCAGAAAGTCAGAGTTTATAGGTGAGAGAGGAGAAAAGAAAAGCATGTTCTCTTCCCCTCTCACCAATAAACTCAGACTTTCTGAAAGAAAACTTTCATAGTGTGATCCCAGACTTAAGCAAAGTCCGAAACTGATCGCACATTCCGTAGGGAATCAAATTTTTTTGATTTTGTTTTTTAAATACATTTGAAAGACTTTTTGTTAATTTTTGACAGTAGGTTAAGCAAGGCTATGCATATTATGGTTCGGCCTTAATTAATACCCTTTGTACACTTGCATACATTTCGGATGAACGCATGGAAGATGTTGAAAATGTGAAATACGCGTTCACACTTGAAACATCTAACATTTACCATTAACAAAAAATGTCACCATTTCTGAAAAAAAAAACTTTTATTTTTTTAAAATACTGTTTTTCTACAAAAGTACCAACATTTTAAGAGATAACACCAAAATGTTTTTCTTATTCATTTTGTTTAATAATTTAAGCAAAATTAAGCAAAACAAGGCTTGCAAAAAGGAAAAACTTGAGAAATGGTAACGCTGCTTTCAAAGCAACTGCCATTTTGTCAGTGATGCCACTAAAAGAATAGAAAAATGTAAAAGGGAACAAAATGAGATGGTAACATTCTGTAAAGATGTAGAAAAATTCAGATTTTTAGCCCTATGTATTTCTTATGGGAAAATTTCAACATCTTCGCAAATTAATGTTAGATGTTAAATGTTGACATGTGTGAAAAGGCTATAAAATATGTTCCTATCTCATTTTATTCCATTCTACATCTTTCGATTATTTTAATGGCATCACTAGAAAAGTGCCAATAAGTTATGCTGGGTACACACAGTGCAATAAAAATGAATTTAATTCACTAGATTGCGTAAATGTGTTGCATAGTGTGTACCCAGCATTATATTATTATTGTGGCATCACTGACAAAAATAAGTTTATTTTGAAAGCAGCGTTACCATTTGTCAAGTTTTATCTTTTAGTGCAATGGTTTTTTGTTAAGTATTTTTTATATTTATAAACAAATTGAACTTCAAATACATTTTTGAGTTTTCTTTTTAAATTTTGGCACTTTTGTGAGAAAAAAACATTTTAAATTAAAAAATTTTTTTTTTCAAAAATGGTGACATTTTTGCTTGATGGTGGATGCAGGGTTGTCAGATTGATTTTGACCTTTTTCGCCAAATTCAATGTCAAAAATCGCCAAAATCGCCAAATCCTTTAATTTCAAGTTTTTGGCAGTAAAATACATATTTTTTAATTTATTAAAAATATTTTTTATAAATCCTTAAAAAATTAATTTGTTCCGCATCGCTAAAATACGCCAAAAATTCAAAAAAAGTCGCCATGATATATATTTTGCTTAATTTTTATTTAGAAAAAAGTAAAAATAGCTAGTGAATACAAAAATGGTACGATGTTTACTGTAAAATAGTTTAAAGCAGCAACAAAAAACGATTTTTTGCAGCTAGTATTAAAAAATATAATTGAGGTTCTATCTCATCCTTTAGCTCTTGAATTGTTGCTGGCTTATCGACGTATACCTTTTTTTTAAATAACCCCAAAGAAAGAAGTCCAACCGTGTCAAATTCTTGGTGGAGAACTGACATCGCCACCACGTGAGATAACACGGCTATTGACTTTGTCGGCGCAAAAGAGCGCTTGTTTAGTTAGCGGTGTGGCAAGTGGCACCGTCCTGTTGACACCCCAAATCGGCCACATCCATATCTTCCAATTCGGGCCATAAAAAGTTCGTAATCATCTCAAGATAGCGAACACCATCCACATTCACTGCCTGACCGGCCTTATATTGGAAAAAATACGGCCGGATGATGCCGCCAGCACATTAACCGCACCAAACAGTCACTCTTTGTGGGTGCATTGGTTTTTCGACAATCACTCTTGGATTGTCATTCACCCAAATGAGGCAATTCTGCTTATTGACTGAATCACTGAATCACGAAGTGCACGAAATGCATTTTGATATGAACGCCCATTTTCATAATAAGCCTAAATAGCTTTAACGCGTTGCTCGATTGTATATCTTTCCATGGTTCAAATTGAGTTAGTCTGAAATTGAGAAATATCAAATGAAGTGCAGAAAAAAACTTGACGTTTAAGTGTGGTTCACATTCAACATCGGCCCTTAAAATTTAACCAACCTTTACATTTTTATATATGTAGTTGCAGCTTTATTATGTATCTTAAACGCTTCACCGACAAAGCTCCCTATTTGTCTGCTTTTTTGGAATACATTGTAAGGGTATTGCATTTATTCAACGATGGTATAAAAAAAGTGCAACTTGTAACACCTAATAACGCGTTTAGAAGTTCGTAATGTATTCTACTTCGAAGGCGAGTTTTAGTAAAGTTCATAGCTGAAACACAGGCATTGCTAGTAATAATTACCAGCATATAAAGAACAGTCAAAGTAAGTTCCTTAAAATTGTACGTACCTTCCTTACCGTTTCAGATTTAACGTTTTGGCATAAACTTGTTTATCTTTCCAATTAACTAACGATAATTTTTTCATTGTGTTTCAAAAATGTCCAAAGGTATGTAAGATTTCATAAAAATATCACTAACAACAACGTATTGTATCTGTGATAACAAATTACCACATACATATAATGAAAAAATTTTCATAGACTTTAAATACATTTATGTTTAATTCTATTGATTGATTCTTTCAAAAGCACTTTATTTTCTCGGAGATATTCATTATCTTCATCAGCCATTTGAACATACTTTCAAATACTGACCATTCTTCTTATGAATGCCTCAAATTTCATACATAAAAATACTAGGTATAAGTATAATAAAAATAATATTATTTCTCAGTATTGAATTTAACGAATTTTAAAACAAAAGCATAGCTCATCAAAAATAGCCAACAAAATCGCCAACTTTTTTGTTAAATCGCCAAAAAATCGCCATGTCGCCAAATCAAAAATTAGGTCGCCAAATAAGTTTGAAAATCGCCACGTTTGGCGAGAAATCGCCACATCTGACAACCCTGGGTGGATGTTAGATGTGAGCAATGTAAACGAGTGTTTCATATTTTCTACATCTTTGATGGTAGATGTTAGATGTTGATCAGTGTAAAAAGCTTATAACTCTGCCTTTACACATGCAAGTAGTGGCATGCCACTGTTGTATACATATTAGCAAAGAAAATTTGTTCGAAATAGTCGAATCTCATGCCATTAACTTTTGTGATTACACATGCCACTGCGAGTTCATTTTCAAAATGTCGTAGAAGTGTCAACTTGAGCAAATTTGTTTACTTCTCAAATTAAAAAAAAAAAGACCAGAAAACAAAATAGAGTTACGGAGTTAATCATAATGCCACATTTTTGGGGAAATTTTTTTTCATTTATTTATATTAGCATTATTTTAACGATATTAATGCTCTATTATAAACAAACTTGCTTTTATTTATTTTTTCGAACTGGCAGTGGCATGTGTAAATGCTAGGTTAGAGGTTTTCTCATGTTATAACACGGTTGTTAATGCAAATGTTTTAACAACGGTTTTATAACATCATGTTATAACAGCAAATCATGTCTGTTGTTGACGGGGAGTTGAGGAAGAAGTACATAACACGCGTTAGTTCGTCAACAAGTATTGTGCGTTAAGCGTATAAAAAATTGCAAGTTACACAACACGCGTTATGCTGGGTACACACTATGCAACACATTTACGCAATCTAATCTAGTGAATTAAATTCATTTTCATTCATTCCAGATTGCATCAACATCAAAACGCTTTGATATTAGGTCTGTCTGCGTACTTTTCCAGTAGCAAATACTCAGTAAATTTTTTTGGGAGAGTAAGACCAATATTACTCTATCGGCTGAAAAAATCTCAAAAAGTACGCAGACAGTATCCAGTGAAATTTTGCAAGAAAACAGCTGATCGGTGTGTAAACGATTGAAATAACAAAGCAAAATAATTTTAGCATATGTGTACGCAAAATTGAATTCTCGAGGTAAATTAAAAATTAAATTAAAAAAAAAATTAAAAAATTATTAATTAAAGTGAAGCTTAAAAAGTGTTGTAAATTAAAAAACTTGTTTATTACACAGTTATTAGTTTGGTAAATCCAATTTCTCTTAATTTTAGTTTTATTTGTCGGGTTTTTTATAAAACTTCTTTTGCTTACATTGCCCAACATAGTGCCGGCTTACAATGCCCTCCAACAGCTTGACAACGGAGAAAAATAATTTGGATGTGAAGTGCTCGCCAGGAACACAATTCCAAATACTCGCCTCTTCAATTGCAAAGTTTGTCCCACAAAGTTCTGCTGGTTCTATCGGTTCTGCCATCTCCACTCCACTTACGCCACGGTCGCACTGTAGATTTGGAAATGTTTTGTTTATTATAATTTATTATAAACGTTAAAAATCTACACAATTCTAACTGCCATTGTTAAATTTAAATTTTTATATTCATTTCACAAAAACTATTTCATTCAAACAGCTGTTCAAACTATTTGCAAAATCTTGCAAGCGGAAATTTCTCCAGTAACATTTTGCAAGTTCTCTAACTTCCAACTGTCAAAAAATTCTCTTTTTGGCTCTCTCGCTGCAAGAGATTTGGAGTACGCAGACAACATTTTGCAAGATTTTGCAACATTTTGCGCAAAATATGTGTACGCAGACAGACCTATTTTGAGGTTGCATTGAAACAGATTGCATGTAGGTTGCACTGTGTGTACCCAGCATTACTAAGCCATTCCTGTCAGCTGTTTTTTATTTGTGCCTTAAAAACGGGTATGTAAGTATATCAAGATTTTGTTATTTTATTGAATTTATTCTTTTTATATAAATATTGTATGTTTTTTAAGCTTTTCAATAAGTTTTTCTTTCATGATTCCCAAATTTGTTAAATTGGCGCAAACACGTCAAAATATTTTGCATGTAGTTTGTTCTATGAAAATACACTAGTTTAACTTTTTTTGACATAAGACGACAGAGCGCGCGATTTAACTTCTCGGACCGACGGGGAGATAAAAAAAACACTTGTTTAGCTTTCCACTGTTAAAATATCAATCAATCTTTATTATGATTATTTTGTTTTTATATAAAATAAAATATGCTTATTCTACTATAATAATTGAACTTAAGTATTAAATTGTTTATTCTATTAATTTTACTTCCTACTTGCTGGTTTGACATTTTTATTTAGTTTGTTCTTATTTTAGGTTTATTGACATTTTGGTTTACTTTTCTTATTTTTACTTCCTACTTGCTGATTATTAATTTTAAGTTTAACATTCTTTTGTTTATTTTTATTTTAGGTTGAATTAATAGTGATTTGCTTATGCAGATAGTTTATGTATTGTTGTGTATGTTCTAACTCTCTTGGTGGTTTTGGTGGTGGTTGTGTTGTTGGGTTCATACCTGGGTATGTAACTCCTCCCCCCTTAGAGTAGAGCGATGGCCACAATGATTGAATTGGGGCTGAAGCGATGCCAGTTTCTGGGACGTAGTTATGTTTGATTATAACTGAAGCGCTTAGTGTAATGATTATGATCAGTGTTTAAAAAACTTAAGTCAAAAGTTGAAAAGTCGCAAAACTTTAACTTTTCTATGCTTTAACGTATCTCTGCTTTTTCAAATCAATACCCTTCACCATGGTGCGATAAGAACAGAAAGTTACATAAATAGCGTTCTTTGGATGTAAATAAATCTATTTTGAGCTATCCCCACATTTAATTTCGTCGTGCCGTAGTTTTTCACAGTTTCAAAAAATTGAGATAAGTCTGTTTCCAGTTTTGCCAAAGTTTAAGTCTTCAAATCGTCTTCCCTTGCAGAAGTTTTATAGAAATAAGCGGTATTCAGTATTGGTAGTAAAATACCCTTGCAGACTTTGTTAATCTTATTTTTTCTATCTCTCTCTCTCTTTTTTAGCAAATTCATTACTTTACAATAAATACCAAAAATACACTCACTTTGTAGTATAAAATCGAATTAAGTAAAACGGACATTTACGCTTAACACAAGGGTAAAAACCGCTATTGTAAATAGGTACATAGGTATTCAAATTCCCAAAATATTTTTCTTATGATAAACCTACGTCAAGATAATTTTGGCACGACGATTTGCCTTTATAAAATGTTTTCGTGATGACATCTTTTGAATAAAAAAGAAGAAACCCAAAGCAAACGATGAAAACATCTTTTATATACATAGGTAAATTGTAACATATGCAATGGTCTAGTAGCATTGGCGTGCTAAATAAGTAAAAAAAAATTCAAAATTCAAAAATTCAATTCTTTGAAAAGGTAATTGAATATTTAAATAAGAATTTAAGAAAATTTGCTCCGATCTTTAAGATATGAAACGGAACTATTTAAACAAAATTAATTACCTATAAAAAGAGAAAAATACCTAGGTATAAACAAAATTAATTAAAACAAGTAAGAGTGCTATATTCGGCTGTGCCGAATCTAATATACCCTTCACCATTGTGCGAGCAGAATACAGAGCAACTAGACGAAAACTAAATAAAACTGGTAAATATTTTTTTTTTAAATCAGAGACAACCGGTTTTGAACTTGGCTTTTCATAAGGGCCCATAATATATGTACTTTATAGGGTGTAGGATCAATATCGGTGAAGGGTATAAAAAGAGTAATTTTCGGGAATTCAGGGCTCTAATCACTGCATTCGTTACTATCGTATCGAATAAACTATTGAATTTTTTTGCATACGATAGACACTGGCGTATCGAATGAAAACTCGATAAATGTAATGTCGAGTTACTCGATGTCGAATGCTATTATTTCAAATTCAATACATTTCATTCGATATCGAGTTTCAAGATACCAAAATAAATAATTTCGATGAATTTTGCTCGATATCGTATGCGGTGATTAGACCCCAGTATTTCTGTTATAACTCATACAAATTTCCGACATTTTGATATATAAGTCATATCCATAGGACGTATAGCAGCCCTAAAATTTAGGTTTTTATAAAAATTTTGATGTTTTTTAGCCCATTTTTGGAGTATTTTGCTCATAAATTACCCATTGTCTAACCGATTTGATAGTTTTATATACTGACGTGTTGAAGAAGAAATTTACCATTTACTTTAGTTATAAAGCTTGGACTCGGGGAGATCTATGGTTCCCGAAAGTGGGTATTTAAAAAGAAATTTAATTTTGGTCATAACTTTTTTGTATCTGAACCGATTTTTCCGAGTTTTTTATAAAATATGTTCTACAAGAAATTTCAGATATTTTGGTATATAAGTCATATCCATAGGACGTATAGCAGCCCTAAAATTTTTCCGAGTTTTGCAGAGAATATGTTTTACTAAAGATTTCCGATGTTTTAATAAATAAGGCGTATCCATAGGTCATATATATGGCAGGCCTAAAAATTAGGTTTCTATAAATATTGACAAACGGACTGACAGACGGACATCGTTAAATCCACTTTTCTCCTCATAAGCACCCAATATATATACATACACTTTATATGGTCTGAAATCAATATTGTAGAAATAACAAACAGAATGACAAACTTATGTATGTAAACGAATTACCTATAAAATAAAAAAATAATTATAAAAAAATAAAATAAGTAAAAAAAAAATTAAATCAATAAAAATAAGGGTATAAAAAGGGTAAATTAAAAGGCGTAAATATGTATAAAATATACGTTTATGAAGTTCATAAATATATTTTAAAAATTTTAAAAATTAAAAACTGACCAATTTCTTTTTAGATAAAAAGAATTTATAAAAAACAAAAAAAAAATGGAATGAATGGGATTCGAACCAGTCCACCAATAACAAATTGTTAGGAGGCAGACCGTTTAGACCGTTCGACCATCGAACCGCATGTAAAGCCGATGTTGATTTGAGTATGTGATATCAATAATTATTAATAGTAAATTAAAGTATGTATGTGTTTTTTTTGTTTGTGTATAATACAGAAGGTAATATTAAATAAAAAAAAAGAAGTTTACCGCAAGTATTTTAAATGAAAAAAACCACAAAAAAAACAACACACAACTATTTTACAGGGTTACCATTAACCGTTTTGAAACGTAAACTGTCGTTTTGGTTAATAAAAGTCGCAAACCAATTTAAATGTTTTTTATTTATCAATAATACAACATAAACATACCAAGAAATTGCTTAAATTGTGTATGCTTTTAAATCGCTTTTGTGCAAAAGATATTATCAGGCCTATTCTGAAAATCACTTTAACTCAAATCACGTGATTTGAAATCACATGTGCCTACTAAAATCACACGTGTGATATTTTAGCGTCCCGTTTTTGTGTGATCTTCAATTGCAGAAAGCACACCAAGAAACACAACAACGGTATGACTTTCAAAACACCATAAAGTCACAGGTGTGATTTCAGAACAGGCCCGTATATAGGTATATATGAATATTTTTTGTATAAATTGTCTAAAAAAGTGACTAATATGTTATCAATGTGCAATAAAAAGGCAAAGATTGCTTTTAATATTTTGACGACACTAGATCACTGTTCGTTATGTTAGCGGTTTTTTGTAGTCGTAAAATTAGATGATGAGGGCATTTCTAATATTCCCTAAATACAATTTTTTTTAAAAGTGGATGACCCTGCTTGTTTGTATGGTTTTTAAGCAGTGTGATCATTTTGGCAATTTTGTAGCTTAACTTAGATTAAAAATTTTAATTTAGCTAAAATACTTTCATTAAGCGCTTCGCATTTTTTTTAAGCATTTTAATTAAATGTTTCTAGCTTTTTTTGAATTATTTTAAAAATTGAAGAATAGGTATTGATATAACTTAAGTTTTTTATGTATTATAATAAATTATAATAAATTTTGACTAAAAAAATAGTTGTAGTCAAAATAAAATTTCGTATGGAAATGGATTATTCTTATATTATAGTAAAAAAAAATTTCATTTTATATTTTTACAAGACGATAACCCTGCATGTTTGGGCGATTTTTAATGAAGACTTTTAAGTAGTGTGGGAATTTTTTATTTTTGAAAGTAAATTCAGCACCAAAAACTTAGATTTAGCTGTAAAATTTCCATTTGGCATTTTATTAGCTTTTTAGAAAAATGTTTTAAGCTTCTTTTGATTAATTTTTAAAGTTGGATGGAATAGTCTTAGCGATTAAAACTAAAATAAATTGTTATAAACTAACTTTTACGCAATTAATGATGACTGTTTTTTTAAAATATAAAAAAAATAATAATTCTTTTAAATCGAAATAGCTATAAAACCGTTTGTATTTTGTTTTTATTAGAGGGCCTTCCAATTTCAAGGTTAACCAATTGTGGTATTTATATCTGATGCTATATCAACTCCACCTAAATACTTGTTTAAATATTACCATTTATTTCAATTTTGTTTAAAATGAGTCACTTAAATGTATAAGGATTTAAAACAATATAATGAACAACTTTAAGAATTATTTGTAGCGTTTTCAAAATAATTTTTAGCATTTCTTTGCCTTGCCTAATGTCAGAGTAAGCTGTGAACAAATTTTAAGATCTGTTTCTATGTCATTGGTTTCGTCAATAAAATTATCCAAACTTAAATGTTTCTAGCTTTTTGATTAAATTAAACATTTACGTACGCAAATACTTATTGTTGAATGTTTTGCTTTCAAATAACAAATGGGATTTTTTTTAGAAATAATAAGATTTTTTAAAAATAATATGGCAACACGTGTGAGATTTTTGAATTGAAATGTAAGAAGAGATTATCAAAACATAGCAACAATCCGTCTCTAAAACTGAAAAAAACAACAATCATGAAAACAATGCCTACCAATACACATAAATAACTTTTGCATACTCGTACATACTACATACTTAGGTATTTACATTTAAGCCAAAAACAAATTGTAAAATATGGTTTTTGTTTCACATGTAAGGCGAACGATTCATATTTATATTGTTAATAAAATGAAAAAATCAAAAATCGCTGAATAATTTTAAAATCGTTTATAGAACTTTTTATAAAAAAAGTTAAAAAATTTTCTGTTTGGAAAAGGTGGAGATGCCGAGATTTGAACCCCGGCAATTTAACAAACAAACCTTCTTGGGCAACCGCCCAGACCATTGAGCTATTAACGTTGTTAAAAATAAAGAATTATAGTATAATATACTCCGTCATATTATTAGTTTAATATGTAGGTATGTATTTTTCAATTAAAGCGAACAATCATGTACAAGCATGTGTACATGTTTCTTATGCTTAAAATTCAACTCGTTCAAATAAAAAAACAAAAAAACAACAACCACAAGGGATTTTTTTTGGAAAAATTAGAGGCAGTCGTGGTTTTTTGGTCATATCTAAGCCATTTGTAGACCGATCTTGCTGAATTTCAGTAGCAAGAAATGGTGGACTGTGTGTAACATAAATGTAAAACAACCTAGCCGCTATCATGTCTGGATTATCCGGAAAACACGTATCAAACCTAAGACGGTCAGACGGACAGACAGACAGACGGACATCGTTAAATCAACTTCTCTTCTCATATGGACCCAGAATATATATACTTTATGGGGTCTAAAATCAATATTGTGGAAATTACAAACATTATGACAAACTTACATATACCCTTTTACACCTGTGGTGAAGGGTATAAAAAGGGTATAAAAATAAAATAAACAAGTAAGAGTGCTATATTCGGCTATGCCGAATCTTATATACCCTTCACCATGGTTTGGAAAGAACAGAAGTTTATATATATATTTAAATATATGTATATATACATGATTATTTATAAAATATATATCGTTTAGTTTAGGTATTAAAAAAAAACTATATTTTTGACATTACTTTTTTTTTTTACCGATATTCCGAGTTTTTCTAAAGATTTCCGATATTTTGATATCTAAAACGTATGAATAGGTCATAATACAGCTCTAAAATTTTAGTTTTTATAAAAATGTTAATGTTTTTAGTCCTTTTTTGGAGTATTTTGCACATAACTTAACCATTTTTAATCGATTTGGCAGATTTATATACCAACGTGCTAAAAAATAATATTTCCATTAAATTGGCTTATAGGCATATATATATATATATATACCTACATATATTTAAGCAAACTTAATTATAAAAAAACAAACTTAATTATAAAAAAAGAGTAACTTTTGGGATTTCAGTATTTTGATTATAACTCAGCCATTTTTTAACCGATTTGACAGATTTATATACCGACGTGTTTAGCAAGAAATTTACCATTTATTTGTTTTATAAAACTTGGACTCGGGAAGATCCATGGTTACCGAAAATGGGTATTTAAATTAATTAAATTAAAATTAATTTTGGTCATAACTTTTTTGTATCTGAACCGATTTTCCCGAGTTCTTTATAAAATATGTTCTACTAAAAATTCGATATTTTGGTATATAAGTCATATCCATAGGACATATGACAGCCCTAAAATTTAGGTTTTTATGCAATTTTAAATTTTTTTTGTACGGGAGGTACCACGCCCACTTCTCCAATCCCGCCCACATTTTTTAGGGTGGTGTGTATTGACAACCTAAATGTGTGTACCTAATTTGGAAACTTTGGCTCTTACCGTTCTCCAGATATACAGAAAAAAGCAATAAAAATACAACAACAAGGGATTTTTGGAAAAAATTAGAGGCAGTCGTGGTTTTTTGATCATATCTCAGCCATTTGTGGACCGATCTTGCTGAATTTCAATAGCACGAAATGGTGGACTATATGTGACATAAATGTAAAACAACCTAGCCGCTATCATGTCTGGTTTTCCCGGAAAACACATATCAAGCGTAAGACCCTACACCTCTGGTGAAGGGTATAAAAAGAGGGTAAATTAAAAGGCGTAAATATGTATAAAATATATGTAGGTATATAAAATTTATAAATATATTTAACAAATTTTAAAAAGTCAAAAACCATTCAATTTCTTTTTAGTTTAAAAAAAAGTTTTAAAAACCAAAAAAAAATAGCAATGAGTGGGACTCGAACCCTCAAAGCTACCAGAAAATTGTTAAAACCAGACTGGCGGCTAGACCATTCTTCCATCGAGCCACTTAAACAACTGTTGTTGATATGAGTACTTGATATCAATTAAATTAATCGTAAAATGAAGTATGTGTTTGTTGTTTTTGTATAATGCAGGAGGTATGTAATTTTAAGGAAAGAAATTCACCACGAATATTTTCAATAAAAAAAACCACTAACAAACAAAAAATAACACACAACTATTTTACAGGGCTACCATCACATATTTTTGAACGTAAAGGCACAAAAACGGTCGTTTTGGTTAATAAAAGTCGCAAACATATTTTAATGATTTTTATTTATCAATAATGCAACTTAAACAAAACAAACAATTGCTTAAATTGTGTATGCTTTGAAATCACTTTTGTGCAAAAAATATTATATGTATTTGAATTTATTTTTGTATAAATTGCCTAAAAAGCTGACTAATATGTTATCCATGTCAACAATAAAAATTAGACGATTGCTTTTAATATTATGACGACAGACTAGATCGCTGTTCGTTATACCACCCTTTTTGTAAAAAAATAGCATATGGGCACTTCCACAGAAAATCTCTCTTTTTGTCACGTCACGTCACCTTGCAATTATTCTTGTATTTTAGAACCACGTTGTTCAAATTTTTCCTCTCTTTCACTAAATGAAAACCTAGTTGCGTTCTACACCCAAATGCAAAAAAAGTAAATAATATTTTCATTATTCTTTGAGAAACGATTAAAAATGGTTGGTGACGTTACGTGACAAAAAGTAGAAATTTCTGTGGAAATACCAATATGTGACATAAATGTACAACAACCTAGCCCCCATAATTTGGCATTTTATTTAGTTTTCTAAAAAATGTTTTAAGCTTATTTTGATTAAAAGTAATAGGTATTCTTTTTATAAATTGTTATAAATAACTTTTACCCAATCAATGATAATTCTTTTTTTAATAAATTCTTGGAAATTTAATAGCAAGAAATGGTGGGCTATACATAAGTATGTGACATAAATGTTAAATAACCTAGCCTCTAGGTATCATGTCTGGGACCTTCTAACGTAAGACGGACATCGTTAAATTAACTTCACTCTTCATATGGACCCAGAATATATACATATGTATGCTTTATAAGGTCTAAGATCTTTATTGTAGGAATTACAAACGGAATGACAAACTTGTATGTATAAACACTTTTTCAGCTGTTGTGAATGGTATACAAAATAAATAAAAATAAAAATAAAATAAAAAAATAACATTTCCACCTGTAATAAAATTAAATAAAAAAGATAAAAAAAACACAAATAAGAGTGCTATATTCGGCTATGCCGTATCGTATGTAAGAACAACAAAAAGTTATACATATAAATATTGTTCTTTAGATATAAATAAATATAAATTGAGCACCGCCAACTTTTCATTTCGTCATGCCGAAGAATATGACAAAATCAAAAAATTTATATATCTAAGTCCGTTTCCTCTTTTGCCAAAGTTGATGTTTGAAATTCGTTATATAAATTTTTATTTAATCTTAAAATCGTGTATAAAAAAATTTAATAAAAAAAAAAAAAAGAAATTCATTTTTTAGACTTGAACTCGCAATCTTACGAGCCTTAATGATGAAACAGAACTGGGGCTGAACGTTTTTTTAAATGCAGTTTGACATAAAATTATGCCAGAGAATGCGGTCGAGAAATAAAATCAATTTTATTTTGAGGACGTTTTTTCTAATGCTCTCACATAAATACAATTATTCTCTTAACAATGCTACCATACTTTCATTCAATTTCATACATTTTGTAAACAAAGAAAAATAAGAACAAAAGAAAATGAAAGAAATGAGAGAGAATTTGAAGTTACTGCCGACGTTTTAATTATGGGCTTTAAAATTTTTGCTTGAAGTTGAAGACTCAGTTCTGTTTCATCATTTAAGCGAGAACTTAGACAACTCAGCTACGAACGGTTTGATTGAAGAAGCGTTAAATTAAAATATATTGAGAGAATTTTATGAACATACATACATGTGTATGCGTAAAAAACACATTAAAATCCACCACTTGTGGTGAAGATTATAAAAAAAAACAATAAAAACCGCAGCCAAGAGAAATGCAAGAAGAGATCAACGTAGCAGCAGCTTATTAGCAGTGTTGTCAGATCGATTTTGACCTTTTTCGCCAAATTCAATATCAAAAATCGCCAAAATCGCCAAAACCTTTGTTTACAAGTATTTGACAATAAAATACATATTTTTTAAATTATTAAAAATATTTTTTTATAAATCCTAAAAACAAAATTAGTTCCGTATCGCTTCAATACGCCAAAAATTCAAAAAAAGTCGCCAAAATATATATTTTGCTTAATTTTTATTTAGAGCGAAATAAAAATAGTTAGTGAACACAAAAAAGGTACGATGTTTACTATAAAATAATTTATAGTAGTCTACTTAAAGCAACAAAAAATATTTTTTGCGGCTAGTACTTAACAAATATTAAAAATGCACTATATACAATAGTTGCAGTTTCATTATATATCTAAAACGCTTCATTTGGAATACATTGTGAGGGTATTACATTTATTCAACAAAAGTACAAAAGAAGTGCAACATGTACTATTCCCATTCATATAACTTATCAGGCATGTTCTGAAAATTAGTTTTTGTGAAAGTGATTTGAAATCCAAAAAAAGGTGTTCTGGACAAAAAGCTTTTTTCATAAAATCACAAGTGATTTGAAATCTTGTGATTTTCAGAACATGCCTGTATAACTCCTAATAACGCGTCAAGAAGTTCGTATTGCATTCTAATTCAAAGGCGAGTTTTAGTGGCGTTCATAGTTTCAACACAGGCATTACTAGTTGTAATAACCGCATATTAAGGACAGCCAAAGTAAAGTCCTTAAAATGTTACGTACTGCCGTATCCTTGTAGCTTTAAAATGTTTTCCAAAACTTATTTAGTTATCTTTCCAATTAACCAACGCTTATTTTTTCCATTGTGTTTCATAAACGTCCAAAGGTATGATAGGATTCATAAAAATCTTTAAAATATCAATAACAACAACATATTTTATCTGTGATAATAAATTGCCACATACATATAAGTATAATGTGAAAATGTTTATAGACTTAAAACATATTCGTGTTTTAAGGAATTCTATTTATTGATTTTTTCAAGAGCAATTTTATATATAAAAAACTCTTTTCTAAAAGATTTTCATTAACTTCATCAGCCATTTGAACATACCTTCAAATACCTATCGTAGATATGATTGACTGAAATTTCGTTCATACAAATACGAGAATTAAAATAATATCATTTCTAAGTATTTAATTTAACGAATTTCAAAACAAATTCATAGGTCATCAAAAATAGCCAGTTGGCGATTTTAAAAATTTTATAAATCGCCAAAAAATCGCCATGTCGCCAAATCAAAAATTAGGTCGCCAAGCATGTTTGAAAATCGCCACGTTTGGCGAGAAATCGCCACATCTGACAACCCTGCTTATTAGACGAAACACAACAACAACAATTACGAAAGCAATGCCTTTATACATAAATACCCTGTAGGAAGTCAAACACATTTATAACTAACTTCAAACTGGTTTTTTTGTAACCACATCTAGTTGATTAAGTGACTTTTTTCCTTGTCGACGACTCATTATTTTAACATAGGCATGTCATAGGCAGTAGTCAATTGGCCATCTTTGCATGACTTTTTAACTGACTACTAACTACTTATTTTTCAACCTATTTGTAATTAGTTAAAAGTATTGTCAGTTTATAATAAATTATTTATATTTTAAATAATTTTTGTCAAAAAAATATACATATGTTCATATGAACATATGTATATCTTTATATATTTTGATATATAAATAATTATTTATGAAAATTTTGCATTAAACTGCCCTAAATGATGATGTATAATAGTCCTGAAATAAATACGCCACATAATTGCTAGTACATGAACAGATTTGTATCGATTTAATTTTTAATTATTTTAAAATGTTTGTATATATTTTTTTAATTTGACTTCATGGCATGCTTGTTTTACTTATTTTGCTTTTATTTGTGTTTTACGTGTGCCTTTTTGGTTGATATCTGCATGAGATTAAAACCAATTTGTAGTCATTTAAAAAAAAAGTTAATTTATAGTTGGTGTTTTTTGCAACTGACTATTTTATTTACTACAGGGTAACTTTTGCTCATTCATACATACTCATGTGCATACATATGTATGTCTTTGCAATAGCTAGGTTAACATACTAGTTAGTATGGATTTAATTAAATTACACAAAACTTTTTATGTACATATGTATATGCTTGCCGAAATAAAATAAAACACTGTGTCATTGCCAATAAAATGAAAATATCGAAAAGCTTTATAGGTAATTTTAAAATCGTTTTTAGGACATAAACAAATTAAATAAAAAGCAAGTAAGAGTGCTATATTCGGCTGTACCGAATCTTATATACCCTTCACCATTGTGCGAGCAGAATACAGAGCAACTAGACAAAAACTAAATAAAACTGGTAAATATTTTTTTTTAAATAAGAGACAACCGGTTTTGAACTTCGCTTTTCATAAGGGCACAGAATATATGTACTTTATAGGGGGTAGGATCAATATTGTATATACCTTTTTACCTTCGGTGAAGGGTATAAAAAGAATAATTTTCGGGAATTCAGGGTTCTAATCACTGCATTCGATACTATCGTATCGAATAAACTATTGATTTTTTTTGCATACGATAGACACTGGCGTATCGAATGAAAACTCGATAAATGTAATGTCGAGTTACTCGATGTCGAATGCTATTATTTCAAATTCAATACATTTCATTCGATATCGAGTTTCAAGATACCAAAATAAATAATTTCGATGAATTTTGCTCGATATCGTATGCGGTGATTAGACCCCAGTATTTCTGTTATAACTCATACAAATTTCCGACATTTTGATATATAAGTCATATCCATAGGACGTATAGCAGCCCTAAAATTTAGGTTTTTATAAAAATTTTGATGTTTTTTAGCCCATTTTTTGAGTATTTTGCTCATAAATTACCCATTGTCTAACCGATTTGATAGTTTTATATACCGACGTGTTAAGGAAGAATTTTACCATTTACTTAAGTTATATTTATATATAAACATTTATATAAACTTGTAAATATATATTTTAACAAAGTTAATTATAAAAAAGAGTAATTTTGTGGATTCAGTATTTCGGTTATAACTCTGCCATTTTTTAACCGATTTGGCAGATTTATATACCGACGTGTTGAAGAAGAAATTTACCATTAATTAATTTTGGTCATAACTTTTTTGTATCTGAACCGATTTTTCCGAGTTTTTTATAAAGTATATTCTACTAAAAATTTCCGATATTTTGATATATAAGTCATATCCATAGGACATATGGCAGCCCTTTTATAAAATTTTTAATTTTTTTTGTACGGGAGGTACCACGCCCACTTCTCCAATCCCGCCCACATTTTGTAGGATGGTGTGTATTGGCAACCTAAATGTGTGTACCTAATTTGGAAACTTTGGCTCTTGCCGTTCTCAAGATATACAGAAATAAAAAAAATACAACAACAAGGGATTTTTGGAAAAATTTAGAGGTAGTCGTGGTTTTTTGCTCATATCTACGTCATTTTTGGACTGATCTGGCTGAATTTCAATAGCAAGAAATGGTGGACTGTATGTAACATAAATGTAAAACAACCTAGCCGCTATCATGTCTGGATTATCCGGAAAACACATATCAAACGTAAGACGGACAGACGGACATCGTTAAATCAACTGCTCTTCTCATATGGACCCAGAATTTACATACTTTATGGGGTCTAAAATCAATATTGTGGAAATTACAAACGTTATGACAAACTTATATATACCATTTTACACCTGTGGTGAAGGGTATAATAAGGGTATAAAAAGGGTAAATTAAAAGGCGTAAATATGTATAAAATATTCGTATATGAAGTTCATAAATATATTTTAAAAATTTTAAAAAGTGAAAAACTGACCAATTTCTTTTTAGATAAAAAGAATTTATAAAAAACAAAAAAAAAAAAAAAATGGAATGAAAGGGATTCGAACCAGTAAACCAATAACGAATTGTTAGGAGGCAGACCGTTTAGACCGTTCGACCATCGAACCGCATGTAAAGCCGTTGTTGATTTGAGTATGAGATATCAATAATTATTAATAGTAAATTAAAGTATGTATGTGTTTGTTGTTTGTGTATAATGCAGAAGGTAATATTAAATAAAAAAAAAAAGAAGTTTACCGCAAGTATTTTAAATGAAAACAAGTAAGAGTGCTATATTCGGCTGTGCCGAATCTTATATACCCTTCACCATTGTGCGAGCAGAATACAGAGCAACTAGACAAAAACTAAATAAAACTGGTAAATATTTTTTTTTTAAATAAGAGACAACCGGTTTTGAACTTCGCTTTTCATAAGGGCCCAGAATATATGTACTTTATAGGGTGTATGATCAATATCGGTGAAGGGTATAAAAATAGTAATTTTCGGGAATTCAGGGCTCTAATCACTGCATTCGTTACTATCGTATCCAATAAACTATTGAATTTTTTTGCATACGATAGACACTGGCGTATCGAATGAAAACTCGATAAATGTAATGTCGAGTTACTCGATGTCGAATGCTATTATTTCAAATTCAATACATTTCATTCGATATCGAGTTTCAAGATACCAAAATAAATAATTTCGATGAATTTTGCTCGATATCGTATGCGGTGATTAGACCCCAGTATTTCTGTTATAACTCATACAAATTTCCGACATTTTGATATATAAGTCATATCCATAGGACGTATACACTGAAAAAATTTTCTTCACAGATCCAATGAAATTTACATTAAAATTCAACCTATGTAACCTTTCATTGGATTAATGAAGGATTAATAAAATCAATGACAAAATGTTCATTGATTTTATGAATCCTCATTGAAAAAATGGATAAAATAAACGTTTGTCATTAAACTAATGCAAAATTTTCATTGATTTTATGAAACATTTCATTAATCCAATGAAAGGTTACATAGGTTGAATTTTAATGTAAATTTCATTGGATCTGTGAAGAAATTTTTTTCAGTGTAGCAGCCCTAAAATTTAGGTTTTTATAAAAATTTTGATGTTTTTTAGCCCATTTTTGGAGTATTTTGCTCATAAATTACCCATTGTCTAACCGATTTGATAGTTTTATATACCGACGTGTTAAGGAAGAATTTTACCATTTACTTAAGTTATATTTATATATAAACATTTATATAAACTTGTAAATATATATTTTAACAAAGTGAATTATAAAAAAAGAGTAATTTTTGTGGATTCAGTATTTCGGTTATAACTCTGCCATTTTTTAACCGATTTGGCAGATTTATATACCGACGTGTTGAAGAAGAAATTTACCATTTACTTAAGTTATAAAGCTTGGACTCGGGGAGATCTATGGTTCCCGAAAGTAGGTATTTAAAAAAAAAAAATTAATTTTGGTCATAACTTTTTTGTATCTGAACCAATTTTACCGAGTTTTTTATAAAAAATGTTCTACAAGAAATTTCAGATATTTTGGTATATAAGTCATATCCATAGGACGTATAGTAGCCCTAAAATTTAGGCTTTTATAAAAATTTTGATGTTTTTTAGCCCATTTTTTGAGTATTTTGCTCATAAATTACCCATTGTCTAACCGATTTGATAGTTTTATATACCGACGTGTTAAGGAAGAATTTTACCATTTACTTAAGTTATATTTATATATAAACATTTATATAAACTTGTAAATATATATTTTAACAAAGTTAATTATAAAAAAGAGTAATTTTTGTGGATTCAGTATTTCGGTTATAACTCTGGCATTTTTTAACCTATTTGGCAGATTTTTATACCGACGTGTTGAAGAAGAAATTTACCATTTACTTTAGTTATAAAGCTTGGACTCGGGGAGATCTATGGTTCCCGAAAGTGGGTATTTAAAAAAAAATTTAATTTTGGTCATAACTTTTTTGTATCTGAACCGATTTTTCCGAGTTTTTTATAAAATATGTTCTACAAGAAATTTCAGATATTTTGGTATATAAGTCATATCCATAGGACGTATAGCAGCCCTAAAATTTTTCCGAGTTTTGCAGAGAATATGTTTTACTAAAGATTTCCGATGTTTTAATAAATAAGGCGTATCCATAGGTCATATATATGGCAGGCCTAAAAATTAGGTTTCTATAAATATTGACAAACGGACTGACAGACGGACATCGTTAAATCCACTTTTCTCCTCATAAGCACCCAATATATATACATACACTTTATATGGTCTGAAATCAATATTGTAGAAATAACAAACAGAATGACAAACTTATGTATGTAAACGAATTACCTATAAAATAAAAAAATAATTATAAAAAAATAAAATAAGTAAAAAAAAAATTAAATCAATAAAAATAAGGGTATAAAAAGGGTAAATTAAAAGGCGTAAATATGTATAAAATATACGTTTATGAAGTTCATAAATATATTTTAAAAATTTTAAAAATTAAAAACTGACCAATTTCTTTTTAGATAAAAAGAATTTATAAAAAACAAAAAAAAAAATGGAATGAATGGGATTCGAACCAGTCCACCAATAACAAATTGTTAGGAGGCAGACCGTTTAGACCGTTCGACCATCGAACCGCATGTAAAGCCGATGTTGATTTGAGTATGTGATATCAATAATTATTAATAGTAAATTAAAGTATGTATGTGTTTTTTTTGTTTGTGTATAATACAGAAGGTAATATTAAATAAAAAAAAAGAAGTTTACCGCAAGTATTTTAAATGAAAAAAACCACAAAAAAAACAACACACAACTATTTTACAGGGTTACCATTAACCGTTTTGAAACGTAAACTGTCGTTTTGGTTAATAAAAGTCGCAAACCAATTTAAATGTTTTTTATTTATCAATAATACAACATAAACATACCAAGAAATTGCTTAAATTGTGTATGCTTTTAAATCGCTTTTGTGCAAAAGATATTATCAGGCCTATTCTGAAAATCACTTTAACTCAAATCACGTGATTTGAAATCACATGTGCCTACTAAAATCACACGTGTGATATTTTAGCGTCCCGTTTTTGTGTGATCTTCAATTGCAGAAAGCACACCAAGAAACACAACAACGGTATGACTTTCAAAACACCATAAAGTCACAGGTGTGATTTCAGAACAGGCCCGTATATAGGTATATATGAATATTTTTTGTATAAATTGTCTAAAAAAGTGACTAATATGTTATCAATGTCAGCAATAAAAAGGCAAAGATTGCTTTTAATATTTTGACGACACTAGATCACTGTTCGTTATGTTAGCGGTTTTTTGTAGTCGTAAAATTAGATGATGAGGGCATTTCTAATATTCCCTAAATACATTTTTTTTTTAAAGTAGATAACCCTGCTTGTTTGTATGGTTTTTAAGCAGTGTGACCATTTTGGCAATTTTGCAGCTTAACTTAGATTAAAAATTTTAATTTAGCTAAAATACTTTCATTCAGGGTTTAAAAAGCTGCATTCAAAATCAAAAAATTGCTTTTTCTTCCACTTTCTGATTTTTCATTAGACAAAAATAAACCGTTGCTTTTACTTCTGATTCATTAAATGAAAACAGTCGCAGTGAAGGCAAAAGCAAAAAACGAAAAGTTGCACACAACAAAGAACATCGGCAGCCGACATGTTCGAAAGTGTTTGGTTTGACAGACTGAAACTTTTAATAAATCCCGAAGTTAACGAAGATGGGACGTTGTGTTCATTGTATGTATATGAAAGCGATAATGTTATTTAAAGTTTTATTTAATTTCAAAAAATTAAAAAGATTTGTTAAGCTTAAAAATAAATAAATATGTATGTACATATTTATGTATTTATGTACGCATGTATTATTTAAAAAAAATATGGAAAACAAAAACACAAACGCAACGTCCCATCTTCGTTAACTACGAGATTTTTTAAAAGTTTCAGTCGGTCAAACCCAGGGCTGTCAGATTTTTTTTAACTCCATCGCCAAACCGGATGCCAGAAATCGCCAAAAATCGCCAAACGTCGATTTTGTTCAGTTTTTGTGAAATTTCCTTATTTTTTAAATTAAATTTTGCATACAAAAAACGCTAGTATAATTTTTCAGTCAAAAATCGCCAAAAACTTAGAAAAAATACAAAAAAATCGCCAAAGTAAATTTTGTTTTGTTTCTGTAATTTTTTTTAAATAACATAAAATGGAGATCATATATGTATTCAGTTAAAAACTTAAATTAAGTACACAAGTCTATAAGATCGTACACTTCAGCCTCACCGATTTCATTACCGGAGTTTTGACCTTCATACTATTCGAATTACATACATACTATTAGAATTAAATAGTGACTGCATATAAAATTCACTTAATATGTTTTTTAAAATAGTAATGATAACAAAAAAATGACAAGTTGTTAAACAAAATTGCCGAAATAATATAAATGGTAAAAATAGCCAAGTTAATCGCCAGTTATATCAGAAATCGCCATAAAAGTCGCCAGTCGCCAAATGGGAAATCCCACCGCCAAACACGTTTCAAAATCGCCACGTTTGGCGAGAAATCGCCATATCTGACAGCCCTGGTCAAACCAAACCCTTCCGAACATGTTGACTGCCGATGTTCTTTGTTGTGTACAACACTTCGTTTTTTGCTTTTGCCTTCACTGCGACTGTTTTCATTTAATGAATCAGAATCAAAGGCAACAGTTATTTTGTCCAATGGCAAATGAAGATGTCGAAGTTACAGCACAATATTATGACTTTTACTATCTCAACTGCAGCTTTTTAAACGCTGCTTTCATTAAGCGCTTCGCATTTTTTTTAGCATTTTAATTAAATGTTTCTAGCTTTTTTAGAATTATTTTAAAAATTGAAGAATAGGTATTGATATAACTTAAGTTTTTTATGTATTATAATAAATTATAATAAATTTTGACTAAAAAAATAGTTGTAGTCAAAATTAAATTTCGTATGGAAATGGATAATTCTTATTTTATTGTAAAAAAAATTTCATTTTATTTTTTTACAAGACGATAACCCTGCATGTTTGGGCGATTTTTAATGAGGACTTTTAAGTAGTGTGGGAATTTTTTATTTTTGAAAGTAAATTCAGCACCAAAAACTTAGATTTAGCTGTAAAATTTCCATTTGGCATTTTATTAGCTTTTTAGAAAAATGTTTTAAGCTTCTTTTGATTAATTTTTAAAGTTGGATGGAATAGTCTTAGCGATTAAAACTAAAATAAATTGTTATAAACTAACTTTTACGCAATTAATGATGACTGTTTTTTTTTTAAATATAAAAAAATTAATCTGGTCTAAATATGTCTGTAAATTCTTTTAAATCGAAATAGCTATAAAACCGTTTGTATTTTGTTTTTGTTAGAGGGCCTTCCAATTTCAAGGTTAACCAATTGTGGTATTTATATCTGATGCTATATCAAATCCACCTAAAGGCCAGTTTACACGGTAATACAATGTATTACGACTTTGTAGAATCAAAATATTATGAAATTCTCTCCGTGTTTAAAAGAAAAAAATAAAAATCTTTTGTAAGTATAATTCATGTTTACACGGATGGTATAAGTAAAATCAAAAATAATAACAAAAAAGCAGATGGTTGCAGTTTTAAATATTTACAAAAACAACATGAAAATTTCCTGAGTTGATTTTAGTTGTTTTTGTAATTGTAAAAAAATGCTATCACCTTTAATGTACTCCGTTAAAATACACCTCTGGTGTGATGAGAATACATAAGTTTCTAAAATGGTTTAGAAAAAAACCATTTACCGACCGCTTGTCAGATTTTGTATCCGTATTCTCTCTTACTCAATAAATTTTGCTTTTACATGATAAGATTTTTCTCATTCAACATAATCTTTCGACATGTCGTAATACATTATATTACCGTGTAAACTGGCCTTAAATACTTGTTTAAATATTACCATTTATTTTAATTTTGTTTAAAATGAGTCACTTAAATGTATAAGGATTTAAAACAATATAATGAACAACTTTAAGAATTATTTGTAGCGTTTTCAAAATAATTTTTAGCATTTCTTTGCCTTGCCTAATGTCAGAGTAAGCTGTGAACAAATTTTAAGATCTGTTTCTATGTCATTGGTTTCGTCAATAAAATTATCCAAACTTAAATGTTTCTAGCTTTTTGATTAAATTAAACATTTACGTACGCAAATACTTATTGTTGAATGTTTTGCTTTCAAATAACAAATGGGATTTTTTTTAGAAATAATAAGATTTTTTAAAAATAATATGGCAACACGTGTGAGATTTTTGAATTGAACCCTGCAAATAATAGGACCAGTCCAAACACGCGTGTAAAGAGTAGTCCACAAAGGACCAGGACTAGTCCAAAAGTAACCCAATCGTATGGAAAAAACCTGGTCTATTTAACATTACGATGTCCTAGGAGAGGACCATATAACCCATCTTTGGACCACTAAGGAGTAGTTTTAAAACTACTCCATGGTATATAACCCACCTTTGGACCACTAAGGAGTAGTTTTAAAACTACTCCATGGTGCACACAAGAGGACTAGTTTTGAAGTCGTTTACAAACGAAGGCACGTCGTTAAAAAACGAAGACATGTCGTCTCACTACAAACACTTTTTAACAATGACATGGTCCATGCTTGCATTACATCGGACCAGTCCATGGAGTAGTCCATTTTATCAAAATGGGTCAGGTGGTCCAATTTTATTTGCTGGGAAATGTAAGAAGAGATTATCAAAACATAGCAACAATCCGTCTCTAAAACTGAAAAAAACAACAATCATGAAAACAATGCCTACCAATACACATAAATAACTTTTGCATACTCGTACATACTACATACTTAGGTATTTACATTTAAGCCAAAAACAAATTGTAAAATATGGTTTTTGTTTCACATGTAAGGCGAACGATTCATATTTATATTGTTAATAAAATGAAAAAATCAAAAATCGCTGAATAATTTTAAAATCGTTTATAGAAATATTTATAAAAAAAGTTTAAAAATTTTCTGTTTGGAAAAAGTGGAGATGCCGAGATTTGAACCCCGGCAATTTAACAAACAAACCTTCTTGGGCAACCGCCCAGACCATTGAGCTATTAACGTTGTTAAAAATAAAGAATTATAGTATAATATACTCCGTCATATTATTAGTTTAATATGTAGGTATGTATTTTTCAATTAAAGCGAACAATCATGTACAAGCATGTGTACATGTTTCTTATGCTTAAAATTCAACTCGTTCAAATAAAAAAACAACAACCACAAGGGATTTTTTTGGAAAAATTAGAGGCAGTCGTGGTTTTTTGGTCATATCTAAGCCATTTGTGGACCGATCTTGCTGAATTTCAATAGGAAGAAATGGTGGACTGTATGTAACATAAATGTAAAACAACCTAGCCGCTATCATGTCTGGATTATCCGGAAAAAACATATCAAACGTAAGACGGACAGACGGAGAGACGGACAGACGGACATCGTTAAATCAACTTCTCTTCTCATATGGACCCAGAATATATATACTTTATGGGGTCTAAAATCAATATTGTGGAAATTACAAACGTTATGACAAACTTATATATACCCTTTTACACCTGTGGTGAAGGGTATAAAAACGGCAGTCGTGTGCTCAGTTTTCTTCTGCATTTGATAAGTTACAAAAGCAAAATCACAAGCAGTGTCTTTGTTTTTGAAAGTTGTCAGAAGTCGCAGTCCTAAAAACAAGCGTTCTTTTTTTTAGCAGAAAAATATTCTCTTTTCTCTTCTGTACTTTTGTTACATTCTTCAAAATAAGACAATTTTAAATATTTTGATGTTTGTTATTAGGCTATCAGAGAAAAAAAAATTTTTGTAATTAAGGCAGCTACAAATTTTATATTCATCGCAATCGTGGATAAAATTTTTCTCGAAATTTTTTCTATTGTGCCAAAACCATTATTTCGTGAAAAAAGATTATTATAGGTAAAAATGAAAAAAATAAGAAGATTTAATTATTAGAGATTTATGGGAAAAATTGCAGGCAGTCATGGCTTTTATTTCATATCTTAGCCATTTGTATACAGATCTGGCTGAGTTATTATAGCCTACTATAAGGTACTATATTTAATATAAATGTAGAGCAATGATGATCAAAGGGTCTTCGGAAACCATATTTCAACAAATAAATGGTTAAGCTGACATCGTGAAATCTACTTTGCTACTCATAAGGACTAAGAATATTCATACATACTTTATAGAGTCTAAAGCCTAAAGTATACGGAATGTTGAAAGCCACATACGCATGTGGTTCTGATAGTTTTGACGTCATTAAAAAAGCACAATGGCCGTTGTGAATTATGTGATGACGGCAAAATTACGTCAGAACTATATGCGCATGTGGATTTTCACATTCCGTGTACTCTAGGCTCAACATTCATGATGAAGCAATTGCACACGGAATGGGCCTGTGATGAAGGGTAAACAAATTTGAATTTGCAAGTATCTTTTATTCTTAAGACTTTAAAAATAAAATCCTTAGGTTATTATAATATAGTAATTAAACCCGATTTAATTTAAAAATGTTTCCTTTTGATCTCGGTATATGTATGTACATTAAATAAATATATATGCAAAAACTACTATTGCTCGTACGCAGTGATGTTTTATTTTTTCATTACCGTACGGTAAATGTTAATTACTAACAATTTAAATTGGTAATTTCGTTATATTTTCCCTGAAGAAGTCACACAAATGGGTGACGAGATATTGGAAAAAATAATTTTAATATTTTTAATAAAAAAAAAAAAATAATAATAAATATTTTGTTTTGCAGAATCATAACATTCTTAATTTTTTATAAGTTATACATACATCAATTTTTTAACCTGCAGTCAGTGTTGGCATATTTATTTTTCAAAAAACTTTCAAGTTCGGAAAAAAAAACTTTTTTTCGACCAAAAAAACTTTTTCTTACAAATCGTTAAAAAAAATCACTAGAAATGCAGGCTGACTTCCAAAACGTACTTATACAAAGTTTGTATACAGTTTCACTACTATAATTTAATCATCTACATATTCAAAGTGCAGAAACAATGCAACTATGCGTTGTGTTTATTTTAACCTTTTGAAATGTAATACCATGTTCACACGGACAGCAATATTCGTGTTTCGCTCTCTTATTCCTGTTTCGCGCCCCAAACATGACTGAAACGACTTGTTTCCCCATACAAAATTTTGTGAGCGAAACAGGTCGTTTCATTTTGAAACAGGCTGCGAAACAGGAAAAATGTACTATCATCTCTAATTTTGATAACAATTATCGTTAGTTTATCTGTAGTGCGATTCACTAACTTTTATAACGATAATCGAATCGTTAAAATAAGTATAACGAAAATTTATCGAATATGCTATTCTGTAAAATTTTTAACGATATTCGCTGACGTTTAAAGTCAGCTGTTACTTTAAGCAATTTTTTTGTCGTTATCTTAGCGACAATAATTTAGTTTGTGTTTATTTTATCGATAAAATGTTTTTTATGTTTAAAATAGCTTACATACATACAAAGATATATTCATATGTATATGTATGAACAAAAACAAAATAATAAATTTAAAATTTGCAAAAAGAAAGCAAATTAAGAACAAAAATAAAATTCTAAATGTAAAATTCACAAAAAAAAAAATATAAAACCACAAATTAACCCTTCGTCTTACTTATGAGTCTGGCCAGACCTTTTTCAGTGCATTTTAAATGAAAAAATATGTGTAACAAGGGGGGTTAAGAACAAATTCATATGTTTTTATTTTATTCTCTTTTGTGCTTTTCGTTTTTTTTTTAACATTTTGTAGACAGAGATGTTACAAAAAAAAACAGCTGTGTACTATCGTTAAAAAAAATTACAGAATCACACTATCGTTACTGCAAGCGAATATAAATGTCGACAAATATTACGATTGTCGGATCGTTAAAAGTTAGTGAATCGCACCACTGAACTAGCTCTCAAAAAAAAAATCAAAACAAAATAAAATACAAAATTAAAATTGATGTTTAATAAAGTAAAGTGAAAATTATCAAATAATAATATTAATAAAAGTAATAAATAATATATTTTTAACTTTTAATTACTTTTTTATCTGTTTTAAATAAAATCACACTAACAACACAAAAAAAATGTCAAAATGAAACAAGAATGAATCGTATGAACAGCATGTTTGACAATCTAGTTTCAGAGAGCGAAACGAGTGGTTTTTGTCGTCGTATGAACATAGCATAAGTGATGCAGTGCATAATATAAAAATTTTTTTCCACTGTATTTTTTTATTTTTTTTTTGTTATGAACAATTTAACAGTCAAATCAGTGATGTTAACCGTACGGTAATTACCCTTTTTTAGGGTAATTTTGAACCGCAAAAGGTAGCAAGGTAATTTTATTTAAAACACGGTAATTTAAAGAAATTTGGATTGGGTCATTAATGTGACCCAAATGAGCAAACAAAATAACCGAAACTTATAATATCTGAAAAAAATAACAAAAATACTTTACCCTATAAGCTTTCAAAAAAAAGGTGGGACATAAAATAATTATTTTTTTGTGACACACTAATATACATACTGACATATTTATGTATGTAGGTTTTGATTAATAGTTTTAGCTTTTGAGAGGTGATTTTCAATTTCAAAATTAATATATGTTATAACAAAAAATTAAGAATAATCAATATGTTTCTACAAATGTTTAAGTAACACCGATAAGTGCAAAATATGAAAATTGAAATTACTTTTGTATTAAGATAGTAGGTACCACGTAGAACTTTACCCTCTCTACAGTCTCCTCAACAGAAACAACCGCACTATTCCCCTGATAAATCCCATATCCCCTAGCCACTTCTGTCGGAGACCTTGCATCGTAGGACAGTGGCAAAGTACATGCTCGATCGTCTCCAGCTCTTCTAAGACCACCCCTATCCAATCCCAGTAGAACCCCGATTGCCCCGCGTCCAGTCTGCCCTAGACACCCTGCAATCCGTTCTGTCCCTCCAGAATCGGTTAACATCATCACGGAATTTTTCCCGTATCACCTTATAGATCCACCCACGATGTGATCCAGTATCACTTCCGTCTTGGCTTAAGTACGGAGGGATTGATTTTTCTTGTGACTGAAACAAATCAAAAATTATTATATATAGTACATATATAATATGTATTATTACTTTTTTAATGTATACAGTACTTTTCGCTTATAGTCCATTCCCTTAAAGGCCAAAACGGATATAAGCCAAAACTGCCATATTCACATGCAGATTTTTTCGATTTTCATACAAATTATTTGTTCTAAGGTCCATTTCGCTTGTAGTCCATTTTCGTTTAAAAGGCCAAAAACGGATATAAGCCAAAACTGTCATATTCACATGCAGATTTTTTCGAATTTCATACAAATTATTTGTTCTAAGGTCCATTTCGCTTGTAGTATATAATTCTTCATGCAAAAATGTTCGCTTATAGTCCACTCTGTTTTTTATATATTTTTAATCAACTGGCAACATGTTTTAATTTACCTTTCTGGCAACTATTATAAATGCCAAATTTCGCAACTTATATTTCATGACATGGTGTCTTCGTCTGAAAATTTTTTGTTAAATAAACGTCCAACTGCATAAAAAAACGCTAATAAAAATATTAGAGTTTTTTTTATATAGACTTTGGCGTTTGGTATAACAAAAAATTGTCAGGTGAAGAGCACATGTAAAGATGCTATGAAATTGATATTTATGTTGTGTTTGATTTCGTCATCCAAAGAATTAAAATGAATCTCATACGGTTATAGTCCAAATTCGCTTATAGTCCAAAAAAGTTGTGCAACTATAGTAGTGGACTATAAGCGAAAAGTACTGTATAATTAAATGAATTACATAAAACATTATTGTCTTTATGTTCATCATATACATATATCCGCTTAGCGTATTAAACAAAAGTGTTTTAAGTTGAATGAATATTTTATTCAATATTATTTTAGAGCCTTATTCGTAAAAAATACAATAATTTTTGTTTAAAATTTATCTTATGACAAAAATTTCCATTTAACTTTATTATCACTGCTCTTATGTGCTGTGTTGTCATTTTAAAACAGCACATTAATGTTTTGATTAAAAATCTTTGCGTACGGTAATTTTAAGAAGGCCGTACGGTAATGAAAAAATAAAAGTTAACATCACTGAGTCAAATATCAAAAAGCATCAACTATAAGCCGATGCTCTGATTGCTGTTTCGCTGCGTTTCTAATACTTAACAGCGATGTTTTGGAATGGTATACATTGCATACATTTTGTACTGCGGCGTTATGAAACTTTATACTTTGTTCGAATACAAGGCAATTGACGTTTTGGAAGTCAGCCGCGGTGTTTTATTTCTGTTTATTAAAAAACATAACATAAAATAAATACATACATATGTATGAACTTATAAATATCCATTTGTTAAGCTTCACGTTCTAAATCATGAGTGAAGATTTATTTTTTAGAAATTATAACTTAACTTTTATAAGCTACTTAAATTTCAGAAAACTTTTTTTTAGAAAAAAAAACTTTTTTGCATCTAAAAAACTTGCAAAAAAAGATAAATCTTACGATATGACAACACTGCCTGCAGTTGAAAAAAACCTCTCAAAAGTTAAAATCATAAAACCTATATACATATGTATATATGTATACCAAAAATCCAAATTTATTTAAATTACCGTATTTTTAATGAAATTGCCTTGCTGCCTTTTGGGGCCAAAATTACAGTAAAAACTGTAATTATCGTACAGTTAAAATCACTCACTGCTCGCATGCATAAAAATATTTTAAATTTTATAAATTTTTACAAATTTTGTATTAAAAATTTTCCTAAACAAACAATTTCATAAACACAAGGAGTTTGCTTGTTTTTAAATATAAATCAAACAAAATTTGTTTTAAAACTAAATTGACCAATTTTTTTACGATTTTTTAAAACAGTAAAAGATGATTTTTTTATTTTTTCAGGAAATGGATTTTTTTTTACAATTTTATCTGGTAGCCCTGCACATATACATGTTTATTATATTTAATTCGACACGGTCATGAAATGTAACTGTTGCGCAATCGTTGAGTGTTTTATTATGAAAACAGTTACGGCTTTTGAACGTACTCATTAGCGGTATTCAATGTTTGGTGCGTTTTAGGTTGCAACGGTTTGGTTGTGCAATAATTTTACCATTGACAGTGAGCGGTATTTTTTTTAGCAACTTTGCAATGCTAGATGCAAGTTAGATAACAGCTGTTTTACGGAATTATTGGTCGTGAAAATTTACAAAAAGGTGTTTGATTATTTTGTGAAATTGTTTTAAAATGCCACGAAGCAGTGCAAAAGAAAATATTATCGAAGCGTAAGTAGAACTACGCCAATCGTTGGCCTTTTTATAAGATGCCTTAAGGTATCGTACCTTCCACCTTATAATATCCCAGGTCGCATCGATACCGCTTTTTTCAATAAATTTTTTATAAAACATTTGAGCTGTTGGTGTCTAAATAATAATAATAAAGAATTTACTTTTGAATAATTACGGACTTCTCTTAAATACTAACCTCTATGTTTTCTGACTCCTCCAAATAATCCAAAACAGTTTTTATTTCATCTGCCGTCCACTTTTTGTTGCGCTTTTCTCTTTTTAATTTTGTATTTAGAGTTGTCGGCTCCATATCTTAACTTTTGTTTCACGATTCTAAATTATTGTTTACAAATGTCAGCTGTTCGAGTATCAGTTATGTAAACGCAATACATGTAGCAAAAAAAAGCTAAACAGTTTTAGTGTTGCGCAAAAGCAATGATGTGACAATTACAATTCTGTATATTTTGTTGTTGGATTGCAAACAAAAGCTACAATATTTTGCATTTGCACTTCCGCAAGACCATTCGCATCAAACACTGAACTCCGCTATTGACTTTTCGTAAAAATTTAATATCTATGTATGTATGTGTGTACATGTGTGATATGTAGGTACATACATATTAAAAACAAGTAAGAGGTCTATATTCGGCTATGCCGAATCTTATAAACCCTTCACCATGGTTTGGAAAGAACAGAAGTTTATATATATGGATATCTAAATATATGTATATATACATGTATATTATATAATATGTATTGTTTAGTTTTATTTAATTATTTGCACATGCTTGCGTGCTATTAAATATATTAAGAGTTTAAGTATAGTTAGTTTAGTTTTGATCAAATTTTAGAATTTGGTCATAACTCGGCCATTTTGTAACAGATTTGACAGATTTTTATACCGACATCTTAAAGTATAAAATTACCATTTACTTTGGTAATAAAACTTGGAGTCGGGAAGATCTATGGTTCCCGAAAATAGGTATTTAAAAAAGCTATATATTTGCCATATCATTTTTTTCCCCGATTTTCCGATATTTTGATATCTAAAACGTATGAATAGGTCATATTACAGCTCTAAAATTTTAGTTTTTATAATAACAAGTAAGAGTGCTATATTCGGCTATGCCGAATCTTATATACCCTTCACCATGGTTTGGAAAGAACAGAAGCTTATATATATATTTAAATATATGTATATATATATGTATATTTATAAAATATATATAGTTTAGTTTTATTTAATTATTTGCACATGATTGCGTGCTATTAAATATATTAAAAGTTTAATTAATATATAGCACGTTAAGTTTTGATTGAATTTCAGTATTTGGTCATACCGACATCTTAAAGTATAAAATTACCATTTACTTTGGTGATAAAACTTGTAGTCGGGAAGTTCTATGGTTCACAAAAATAGGTATTAAAAAAAAACCTATATTTTTGACATTACTTTTCTTCTAAGTTTCCGAGTTTTTCTAAAGATTTCCGATATTTTGATATCTAAAACGTATGAATAGGTCATAATACAGCTCTAAAATTTTAGCTTTTATAAAAATGTTAATGTTTTTAGTCCTTTTTTGGAGTATTTTGCACATAACTTAACCATTTTTAACCGATTTGGCAGATTTATATACCAACGTGCTTAAAAATAATATTTCCTTTAAATTGGCTTTTAGGCATATATATATATATATATATATATATATATATATATATATATATATATATATATATATATATATATACCTAGATATGTGTACATATATTTAAGCAAACTTAATAATAAAAAAAAACAAACTTAATTATAAAAAGAGTAACTTTTGGGATTTCAGTATTTGGATTATAACTCAGCCATTTTTTAACCGATTTGACAGATTTATATACCGACGTGTTTAGCAAGAAATTTACCATTTATTTGTGTTATAAAACTTGGACTCGGGAAGATCCATGGTTACCGAAAATGGGTATTTAAAAAAAAAAATTTTGGTCATAACTTTTTTGTATCTGAACCGATTTTCCCGAGTTCTTTATAAAATATGTTCTACTAAAAATTTCCGATATTTTGGTATATAAGTCATATCCATAGGACATATGACAGCCCTAAAATTTAGGTTTTTATACAATTTTTAATTTTTTTTGTACGGGAGGTACCACGCCCACTTCTCCAATCCCGCCCACATTTTGTAGGGTGGTGTGTATTGACAACCTAAATGTGTGTACCTAATTTGGAAACTTTGGCTCTTACCGTTCTCCAGATATACAGAAAAAAGCAATAAAAATACAACAACAACAAGGGATTTTTGGAAAAAATTAGAGGCAGTCGTGGTTTTTTGATCATATCTCAGCCATTTGTGGACCGATCTTGCTGAATTTCAGTAGCACGAAATGGTGGACTATATGTGACATAAATGTAAAACAACCTAGCCGCTATCATGTCTGGTTTTCTCGGAAAACACATATCAAGCGTAAGACGGACAGACGGACGGATATCGTTAAATCAACTTCTCTCCTCATAAGGACCCAGAATATATATACTTTATAGGGTCTAAGATCAATATTGTAGAAATTACAAACGGAATGACAAACTTATATATACCCTTTTCCACCTGTGGTGAAGGGTATAACAACGTTGTCACTATCAATTCCATAAAAACCCAGAATATTTATAATACTGTTATCAAAGCTGATTTAATTTAAAAATTTTCCATTTTGATCTCGGTTTTTGTTAATATGTATATATCTAATTTCAAAAGATTTTGTTATTCGTGCTTAATTCCCAGTTTTTATTCTTGACAAAAACACTTGAAATTTATTGTTAATGGGATAAGCTATTCCTATGCGCATTTCACTGGTTGCTTAGGCCAGATCATCAGGAAACTTCATCCATAAAGATTTTAGAAAAACTAAAGATATTAAACCAAATAAAACTGTTAAACGTATAAGAATTATAGCAACAGTTCCACTTGCAATGATATCAAAGTTTAAACAAAACACATCAACAATAAACAACAGTGGGTTTATCTCATCTTACATTCCCCACTACAATTAGTTGAAATTCTCTCAACAATAATTGTAGTTGTAAGTAGGTTAAGAAAAACATAATAAAAACAACAACAACTTACAAAAGATGTCAATTAAGTGTTTTTTAGGCCGTGCACTTGCCTGTTTTATCAAAAAGTAATTTCAATTTTTTTTAATTTCAAAAGATTTTGTTATTCGTGCATATATCTATTTTAAAAAAGGATGTATGTTTATTTTTTCTTTTTGCTGTTGTAAGAATATTTATTTTATTTTTTGTTTAAAATGATATCTTCTCATGCCTTTGTGCAACTTCTCCAGGGAAAAATAACAATTTTAAATTGTTATCGGATTCAAGAAAATAAATAATTTTTTTAAAAATAATCCTCCAGCTTAACAAAATAAATATATAAATTTAATAAAGTTATTAAATACCCATGAACTTTAACTATGTTTTTGTTTGATTATTTTATAATAAAAGTCGAAACAAATTTGTTTAAAATTGATTTTAAATTGCACGATTCTTAAAACAAAGAAGACGATCTTTTTTATTTTTTTCTCAGGAAATTGACGATTTTGACACAAATTTATCTGTCAACACTGATTAAAACCAAAACAAGAAAAGGTTAAAAAAATTTAATATAACAAAATATAACAGTTGTTTTTTGTTTATTTTCATCATATAAATTATACATTCATCATTTATATTCCTTCCATTTCTTTATTTATTTTAAAAAAATAGTATATAAACATATTTTAAATTCAAAATATCTACATTTTGTTTTACTCGCCACCAATTTCAAATGTGACTTATTTTGACAGTTGTTGAAAGAAACTTTTCGCAAAATATTGTTATAGAAACACTTTTTCTCGCATCCTTCCAATAATTGCTGGAAAATTATTTAAATGACAGATAATTCTCGCAAAAAAAAAGATACAGAAACACTTGTGTGAGAAAAACCATTTTTTGTTTCCTTTCACACTATTTTTGTCGCAATTCACACGTTTTATGCGAAAAGTTTTACGATGTGAGAAATACAGAATCGGGCTACTGTTGTATAAAAATGTTGATGGAGAAGATTTAGTTTTTGTGCCAAAACTAATTGCAATTAAAAATTGAAATTATTAAAGATTTACACGCCCTTCAGGCGACAATGCATAAAATTAAACAGTAGTTTTACATACCACACATGGAAAAAAGGTATCTCGTATTATTAACAACTGCATCAAGTGTTTCATTCACAATAAAAAGCTTGGCAAAAAGACTTCGTTCGCTTAAATTACATTTAAAACAAAAACAAATTATAAAATATTGTTTTTGTTTTGCATGTAAACTATGCGAACGAAGTCTTCATTCGTTATCGACGAACAGGCCATAAGCTTCAAAAAGTGTGAATAAATCTTTGCTAGTGCTATATAGTTAGTGCTAAAAAGGAGAAGCATAAGCTGGAAAATTTCACTATTAAATGAGCTGCCAAAAATACCGGTATTTAAAAAAAAAAAATTAATTTTGGTCATAACTTTTTTGTATCTGAACCGATTTTCCCGAGTTCTTTATAAAATATGTTCTACTAAAAATTATATTATATATAAAAATCCGATATTTTGGTATATAAGTCATATCCATAGGACATATGAAAGCCCTAAAATTTAGGTTTTTATACAATTTTTAATTTTTTTTGTACGGGAGGTACCACGCCCACTTCTCCAATCCCGCCCACATTTTGTAGGGTGGTGTGTATTGACAACCTAAATATGTGTACCTAATTTGGAAACTTTGGCTCTTACCGTTCTCCAGATATACAGAAAAAAGCAATAAAAATACAACAACAACAAGGGATTTTTGGAAAAAATTAGAGGCAGTCGTGGTTTTTTGATCATATCTCAGCCATTTTTGGACCGAACTGGCTGAAATTCAATAGCAAACTTAAACGGAGTATATGTGATATAAACATATATCAACCTAGTCCACATCATTTCTGGGGTTTTTGGAAAACCCATTTCAACATACACACGGACAGACGGACAGACGGACAGACGGACAACCGGATTTGAACTTCGCTTTTCATAAGGACCCAGAATATATATACATTATAGGGTGTAGGATCAATATTGTGGAACATACAAACGGAATGACAAAGTTATATATACCCTCTTACCTTCGGTGAAGGGTATAAAAAGACATATTTTTTTGGATTTCAGTACTTTGGACATAACTCAGTCTTTTATTAACCGATTTGAAAGATTTATATACCGATGTCTTTAGGAATAAATTTACCATTTACTTTGTGATAAAACGTGGACTCAGAAAGACCTATGGCTCCCGTAAATGGGTATTTTTAAAAAAAAATTATATTTTGGTCATAACTTTTTTGTATCTGAACCGATTTTTCCAAAATTTTCAGAAAATATTTTCTACTAAAGATTTTCGATCTTTTGATATATAAGGCGTAGCCATAGGTCATATGACAGTCCAAAAATTCAGGTTTATATACAATTTTTGATTTTTTTTGTATGGGAGGTACCACGCCCACTTTTCCAATCCCGCCCATATTTTGTTGGATACTGTATATTGATAATCTAAATGTTTGTACCCAATCTGGAAACTTTGGCTCTTGCCGTTCTCAAGATATACAGAAATAAATAAAATACAACAACAACAAGGGATTTTTGGGCAAAATCAGAGGCAGTCGTGGTTTTTTGCTCATATCTCCGTCATTTTTGGACCGATCTGGCTGAAATTCAATAGCAAACTTAAACGGAGTATATGTGATATAAACATACATCAACCTAGTCCACATCATTTCTGGGGTTTTTGGAAAACCCATTTCAACATACACACGGACAGACGGACAGACGGACAACCGGATTTGAACTTCGCTTTTCATAAGGACCCAGAATATATATACATTATAAGGTGTAGGATCAATATTGTGGAACATACAAACGGAATGACAAAGTTATATATACCCTCTTACCTTCGGTGAAGGGTATAAAAAGAGTAACTTTTGGGATTTCAGTATTTGGATTATAACTCAGCCATTTTTTAACCGATTTGACAGATTTATATACCGACGTGTTTAGCAAGAAATTTACCATTTATTTGTGTTATAAAACTTGGACTCGGGAAGATCCATGGTTACCGAAAATGGGTATTTAAAAAAAAAAATTTTGGTCATAACTTTTTTGTATCTGAACCGATTTTCCCGAGTTCTTTATAAAATATGTTCTACTAAAAATTTCCGATATTTTGGTATATAAGTCATATCCATAGGACATATGACAGCCCTAAAATTTAGGTTTTTATACAATTTTTAATTTTTTTTGTACGGGAGGTACCACGCCCACTTCTCCAAACCCGCCCACATTTTGTAACATTTGAAAACACATATCAAGCGTAAGACGGACAGACGGACGGATATCGTTAAATCAACTTCTCTCCTCATAAGGACCCAGAATATATATACTTTATAGGGTCTAAGATCAATATTGTAGAAATTACAAACGGAATGACAAACTTATATATACCCTTTTCCACCTGTGGTGAAGGGTATAACAACGTTGTCACTATCAATTCCATAAAAACCCAGAATATTTATAATACTGTTATCAAAGCTGATTTAATTTAAAAATTTTCCATTTTGATCTCGGTTTTTGTTAATATGTATATATCTAATTTCAAAAGATTTTGTTATTCGTGCTTAATTCCCAGTTTTTATTCTTGACAAAAACACTTGAAATTTATTGTTAATGGGATAAGCTATTCCTATGCGCATTTCACTGGTTGCTTAGGCCAGATCATCAGGAAACTTCATCCATAAAGATTTTAGAAAAACTAAAGATATTAAACCAAATAAAACTGTTAAACGTATAAGAATTATAGCAACAGTTCCACTTGCAATAATATCAAAGTTTAAACAAAACACATCAACAATAAACAACAGTGGGTTTATCTCATCTTACATTCCCCACTACAATTAGTTGAAATTCTCTCAACAATAATTGTAGTTGTAAGTAGGTTAAGAAAAACATAATAAAAACAACAACAACTTACAAAAGATGTCAATTAAGTGTTTTTTAGGCCGTGCACTTGCCTGTTTTATCAAAAAGTAATTTCAATTTTTTTTAATTTCAAAAGATTTTGTTATTCGTGCATATATCTATTTTAAAAAAGGATGTATGTTTATTTTTTCTTTTTGCTGTTGTAAGAATATTTATTTTATTTTTTGTTTAAAATGATATCTTCTCATGCCTTTGTGCAACTTCTCCAGGGAAAAATAACAATTTTAAATTGTTATCGGATTCAAGAAAATAAATAATTTTTTTAAAAATAATCCTCCAGCTTAACAAAATAAATATATAAATTTAATAAAGTTATTAAATACCCATGAACTTTAACTATGTTTTTGTTTGATTATTTTATAATAAAAGTCGAAACAATTTTGTTTAAAATTGATTTTAAATTGCACGATTCTTAAAACAAAGAAGACGATCTTTTTTATTTTTTTCTCAGGAAATTGACGATTTTGACACAAATTTATCTGTCAACACTGATTAAAACCAAAACAAGAAAAGGTTAAAAAAATTTAATATAACAAAATATAACAGTTGTTTTTTGTTTATTTTCATCATATAAATTATACATTCATCATTTATGTTCCTTCCATTTCTTTATTTATTTTAAAAAAATAGTATATAAACATATTTTAAATTCAAAATATCTACATTTTGTTTTACTCGCCACCAATTTCAAATGTGACTTATTTTGACAGTTGTTGAAAGAAACTTTTCGCAAAATATTGTTATAGAAACACTTTTTCTCGCATCCTTCCAATAATTGCTGGAAAATTATTTAAATGACAGATAATTCTCACAAAAAAAAAGATACAGAAACACTTGTGTGAGAAAAACCATTTTTTGTTTCCTTTCACACTATTTTTGTCGCAATTCACACGTTTTATGCGAAAAGTTTTACGATGTGAGAAATACAGAAACGGGCTACTGTTGTATAAAAATGTTGATGGAGAAGATTTAGTTTTTGTGCCAAAACTAATTGCAATTAAAAATTGAAATTATTAAAGATTTACACGCCCTTCAGGCGACAATGCATAAAATTAAACATACCACACATGGAAAAAAGGTATCTCGTATTATTAACAACTGCATCAAGTGTTTCATTCACAATAAAAAGCTTGGCAAAAAGACTTCGTTCGCTTAAATTACATTTAAAACAAAAAAAAATTATAAAATATTGTTTTTGTTTTGCATGTAAACTATGCGAACGAAGTCTTCATTCGTTATCGACAAACAGGCCATAAGCTTCAAAAAGTGTGAATAAATCTTTGCTAGTGCTATATAGTTAGTGCTAAAAAGGAGAAGCATAAGCTGGAAAATTTCACTATTAAATGAGCTGCCAAAAATACCGGTATTTAAAAAAAAAAAATTAATTTTGGTCATAACTTTTTTGTATCTGAACCGATTTTCCCGAGTTCTTTATAAAATATGTTCTACTAAAAATTATATTATATATAAAAATCCGATATTTTGGTATATAAGTCATATCCATAGGACATATGAAAGCCCTAAAATTTAGGTTTTTATACAATTTTTAATTTTTTTTGTACGGGAGGTACCACGCCCACTTCTCCAATCCCGCCCACATTTTGTAGGGTGGTGTGTATTGACAACCTAAATATGTGTACCTAATTTGGAAACTTTGGCTCTTACCGTTCTCCAGATATACAGAAAAAAGCAATAAAAATACAACAACAACAAGGGATTTTTGGAAAAAATTAGAGGCAGTCGTGGTTTTTTGATCATATCTCAGCCATTTTTGGACCGATCTGGCTGAAATTCAATAGCAAACTTAAACGGAGTATATGTGATATAAACATATATCAACCTAGTCCACATCATTTCTGGGGTTTTTGGAAAACCCATTTCAACATACACACGGACAGACGGACAGACGGACAACCGGATTTGAACTTCGCTTTTCATAAGGACCCATAATATATATACATTATAGGGTGTAGGATCAATATTGTGGAACATACAAACGGAATGACAAAGTTATATATACCCTCTTACCTTCGGTGAAGGGTATAAAAAGACATATTTTTTTGGATTTCAGTACTTTGGACATAACTCAGTCTTTTATTAACCGATTTGAAAGATTTATATACCGATGTCTTTAGGAATAAATTTACCATTTACTTTGTGATAAAACGTGGACTCAGAAAGACCTATGGCTCCCGTAAATGGGTATTTTTTAAAAAAAATTATATTTTGGTCATAACTTTTTTGTATCTGAACCGATTTTTCCAAAATTTTCAGAAAATATTTTCTACTAAAGATTTTCGATCTTTTGATATATAAGGCGTAGCCATAGGTCATATGACAGTCCAAAAATTCAGGTTTATATACAATTTTTGATTTTTTTTGTATGGGAGGTACCACGCCCACTTTTCCAATCCCGCCCATATTTTGTTGGATACTGTATATTGATAATCTAAATGTTTGTACCCAATCTGGAAACTTTGGCTCTTGCCGTTCTCAAGATATACAGAAATAAATAAAATACAACAACAACAAGGGATTTTTGGGCAAAATCAGAGGCAGTCGTGGTTTTTTGCTCATATCTCCGTCATTTTTGGACCGATCTGGCTGAAATTCAATAGCAAACTTAAACGGAGTATATGTGATATAAACATCTACAATTTTTCTACAATTTTTAATAATTTTTGTACGGGAGGTACCACGCCCACTTCTCCAATCCCGCCCGCATTTTGTGGGATACTGTATCTGCATAATCTAAATGTTTGTACCAAATTTAGAAACTTTGGCTCTTGTCGTTCTCAAGATATACAGAAATAAAAAAATACAACAACAACAAGGGATTTTTGGGCAAAATCAGAGGCAGTCGTGGTTTTTTGCTCATATCTCCGTCATTTTTGGACCGATCTGGCTGAAATTCAATAGCAAACTTAAACGGAGTATATGTGATATAAACATACATCAACCTAGTCCACATCATTTCTGGGGTTTTTGGAAAACCCATTTCAACATACACACGGACAGACGGACAGACGGACAACCGGATTTGAACTTCGCTTTTCATAAGGACCCAGAATGTATATACATTATAGGGTGTAGGATCAATATTGTGGAACATACAAACGGAATGACAAAGTTATATATACCCTCTTACCTTCGGTGAAGGGTATAAAAATTTACTACCTACATACATATACACATGTACATGCATTTATTGTATATATGTATACATAGTATATGTAACCACAATTTAAAAAAAAAAGGAGATACCTAGGTCCCAAAAATTACGCACAGTAATAATTCGAAATGCTATTATAATATCCTAACCGCAACGGGAACCACGCATTTGCTCGATTTTTGGTATAATCACTCACTTTTAATAGGTAGTTATAGGTATTTATATTTATGTATATAAATAGATTAAAATATATACCTATTATGAAGTTTTTATCAATTTGAATTGATAATAAAAATCTTCTTTTATGAAGTTGGTTGTTTTGGAGTTTTTTTTTAGTTTTAAGAAAAACTTTTTTGGCACAAAATCTAATTATTGAAAAAGTCGCAATGAAAATCGTTCTGTCTTCAGTGGCTGCTGACAAACAATTGAAAATTTTCCAATTGTTTTTTCCCAAATTCGTTCTCTTTTCAAAACACTTGTTCTTTTTCAAGGTATATTTATAGCAGGTAGCCGCGAGATTACAACAATTGTACAATAAAACAAACAACAGGGCTTTTTATTGTTGTTTTATGATACGAACTGTCAAACAGCAAAGGGGTTGAAAAGAGACAAAAGATAAAACAAAAAACTTGTTTACTTGTTTACTATACAACTTTGACAGTTTGTATCGCAAAACAAGCAAATAAAAAATAACCAGCTGGCTTTCCGAGACTACCTGCTATAAATATACCTTGTTCTTTTTATTGTATAAATTGTAACGGTAAAATAACTACCAAAAAGCTTTGAAAGAGTATACAAGAATCTTCATAGAGGTTACCTCAATTCAACAACTCTATTAACTGCAATAAAAACAAAGTAATATATACCCTCTTACCTTCGGTGAAGGGTATAAAAACAACATGCAATAAGCACTGGAATCAGCTGAGAACTGTTTCCACCTTATTATTGCATAAAAACTACTTCAGTAAATAAAAAAAATATGTCAATACTCTCTTCGTGTATAAAGGCACGCATGAGTGTGAGCTTTCATATTATAAAAGTACACATTTAAAAAAAATTGTGAGGTCAACTCTATAACAACACTGCTTCTGTGGTTGGATAGTCAAAAATCTCTTGTATGAAATAGAATAGATCTTAACAACATATCGTTGGCTTAATATGCAAACCTCCTAACTCCATTTCAGTACATTTTAGAGGAGAGACAAAAAACTTTTTATATTTCGTATGCGCAGCTTAAGAGAAAAACCAAAAATATAGTTGGTTTAACACACTTTATGACTCAAATTGAAGGAAAACAAGTAAGAGGGCTATATTCGGCTATGCCGAATCTTATAAACCCTTCACCATGGTTTGGAAAGAACAGAAGTTTATATATATGGATATCTAAATATATGTATATATACATGTATATTATATAATATGTATTGTTTAGTTTTATTTAATTATTTGCACATGCTTGCGTGCTATTAAATATATTAAGAGTTTAAGTATAGTTAGTTTAGTTTTGATCAAATTTTAGAATTTGGTCATAACTCGGCCATTTTGTAACAGATTTGACAGATTTTTATACCGACATCTTAAAGTATAAAATTACCATTTACTTTGGTAATAAAACTTGGAGTCGGGAAGATCTATGGTTCCCGAAAATAGGTATTTAAAAAAAGCTATATATTTGCCATTTCATTTTTTTCCCCGATTTTCCGATATTTTGATATCTAAAACGTATGAATAGGTCATATTACAGCTCTAAAATTTTAGTTTTTATAATAAAAATTTTAATGTTTTTTAGTGCTTTTTTTGAGTATTTTGCCCATAACTTAACCATTTTTAACCGATTTAGCAGATTTATATACCAACGTGCTTAACAATAATATTACCATTAAATTGGGTTATAGGTATATATATATACTTACATATATGTATACATATTTAAACAAACTTAATTATAACAAGTAAGAGGGCTATATTCGGCTATGCCGAATCTTATAAACCCTTCACCATGGTTTGGAAAGAACAGAAGTTTATATATATGGATATCTAAATATATGTATATATACATGTATATTATATAATATGTATTGTTTAGTTTTATTTAATTATTTGCACATGCTTGCGTGCTATTAAATATATTAAGAGTTTAAGTATAGTTAGTTTAGTTTTGATCAAATTTTAGAATTTGGTCATAACTCGGCCATTTTGTAACAGATTTGACAGATTTTTATACCGACATCTTAAAGTATAAAATTACCATTTACTTTGGTAATAAAACTTGGAGTCGGGAAGATCTATGGTTCCCGAAAATAGGTATTTAAAAAAAGCTATATAATTGCCATATCATTTTTTTCCCCGATTTTCCGATATTTTGATATCTAAAACGTATGAATAGGTCATATTACAGCTCTAAAATTTTAGTTTTTATAATAAAAATTTTAATGTTTTTTAGTGCTTTTTTTGAGTATTTTGCCCATAACTTAACCATTTTTAACCGATTTAGCAGATTTATATACCAACGTGCTTAAGAATAATATTACCATTAAATTGGGTTATAGGTATATATATATACTTACATATATGTATACATATTTAAACAAACTTAATTATAAAAACAGTAATTTTTGGGATTGCAGTATTTTGGTCATAACTCTGCTATTTCTTAACCGATTTGACAGATTTATATATCGACGTGTTAAAGAAGAAATTTGCCAGTTATTTTGATTATAAAACTTGGACTCGGGAAGATCTATGGTTCCCGAAAAAAAAAAATTATATTTTGGTCATAACTTTTTCGTATCTGAACCGATTTTCCCGAGTGTTTCAGGTTTTTCTACAATTTTTAATAATTTTTGTACGGGAGGTACCACGCCCACTTCTCCAATCCCGCCCGCATTTTGTGGGATACTGTATCTGCATAATCTAAATGTTTGTACCAAATTTAGAAACTTTGGCTCTTGTCGTTCTCAAGATATACAGAAATAAAAAAATACAACAACAACAAGGGATTTTTGGGCAAAATCAGAGGCAGTCGTGGTTTTTTGCTCATATCTCCGTCATTTTTGGACCGATCTGGCTGAAATTCAATAGCAAACTTAAACGGAGTATATGTGATATAAACATAAATCAACCTAGTCCACATCATTTCTGGGGTTTTTGGAAAACCCATTTCAACATACACACGGACAGACGGACAACCGGATTTGAACTTCGCTTTTCATAAGGACCCAGAATATATATACATTATAGGGTGTAGGATCAATATTGTGGAACATACAAACGGAATGACAAAGTTATATATACCCTCTTACCTTCGGTGAAGGGTATAAAAATTTACTACCTACATACATATACACATGTACATGCATTTATTGTATATATGTATACATAGTATATGTAACCACAATTTAAAAAAAAAGGAGATACCTAGGTCCCAAAAATTACGCACAGTAATAATTCGAAATGCTATTATAATATCCTAACCGCAACGGGAACCACACATTTGCTCGATTTTTGGTATAATCACTCACTTTTAATAGGTAGTTATAGGTATTTATATTTATGTATATAAATAGATTAAAATATATACCTATTATGAAGTTTTTATCAATTTGAATTGATAATAAAAATCTTCTTTTATGAAGTTGGTTGTTTTGGAGTTTTTTTTTTAGTTTTAAGAAAAACTTTTTTGGCACAAAATCTAATTATTGAAAAAGTCGCAATGAAAATCGTTCTGTCTTCAGTGGCTGCTGACAAACAATTGAACATTTTCCAATTGTTTTTTCCCAAATTCGTTCTCTTTTCAAAACACTTGTTCTTTTTATTGTATAAATTGTAACGGTAAAATAACTACCAAAAAGCTTTGAAAGAGTATACAAGAATCTTCATAGAGGTTACCTCAATTCAACAACTCTATTAACTGCAATAAAAACAAAGTAATATATACCCTCTTACCTTCGGTGAAGGGTATAAAAACAACATGCAATAAGCACTGGAATCAGCTGAGAACTGTTTCCACCTTATTATTGCATAAAAACTACTTCAGTAAATAAAAAAAATATGTCAATACTCTCTTCGTGTATAAAGGCACGCATGAGTGTGAGCTTTCATATTATAAAAGTACACATTTAAAAAAAATTGTGAGGTCAACTCTATAACAACACTGCTTCTGTGGTTGGATAGTCAAAAATCTCTTGTATGAAATAGAATAGAACTTAACAACATATCGTTGGCTTAATATGCAAACCTCCTAACTCCATTTCAGTACATTTTAAAGGAGAGACAAAAAACTTTTTATATTTCGTATGCGCAGCTTAAGAGAAAAACCAAAAATATAGTTGGTTTAACACACTTTATGACTCAAATTGAAGGGGAAAAAAAAGTACATGCTGGTGGATGAGGCGTATCTTTCTCTTCCACACGGCATCAAAATCAAAGTTTTTTAAAAAGTGGATTTAGCAGGTTTGCATATTAAGGGAACGATATGAAAAATACATACAGTGCATACAATCGCAAAATGTAAGAGAATAGGTTGCCTATCGCAGCTTAAGAGAGTTTTTGTGTAAACTTTAGACACAAGACTCTGAATGTAAGAGTGTAAAGGCACGCATGAGTACGAGCTTTTTTGCTATTTTAAAATTTAAAAAACCAACAACACAACAACATAGAGTCCATGTCATTGTTTTTGGCAATGATATTAAAAGGAAGAGAATACCTAACGTAATGCAGCATCTTACATTAGTAAATATTATTTTACTTCAACCAGGGGTGCCAGAAGATTTTCATAAGCAATCGGCATATTTTCCAAAAAAAATCGGCATAATCGGCACTTTAATTTAAAATCGGTAAATTTAAAATACCTCTTTTAAATACAATAAAAGATATTTTTTTTTAATAACAAAACAGAAAAATGCAGCATTAACTAATGTTTAAAACATAATAATCAATAGAAATAAAAAAAAAAATAAACGTTTTATAAATAAATTGTAGTTAATCGGATGTAGCTGCATCATCCTCAATTCCGTATAATCTTATAAGAATAATTTTTTTATTGAAATTATTTTTATTGATAGTGAATGTAAATTTAGCTTACCCTCTCTCTTTTGTAAGCGTTTATTCATTTTCAAACTCATATACATATGTATAAAGATTTTTATAGTTTCCCTATAGAAAAAGATATTTTAAGCGTTGACCTTTTTTCTTTTATTCAGATTTAGTTCTTTAATTCTTCATAGTTGAATATTTTTGAAAGAAAACTTTTTTTTAACAAAAATCGGCTATAATTTAAAGGCAAAAAATCGGCAAATATGGCAGGGCTGACTGCAACAGTTACATATACATATGTATGTATATACCCTCTTGCCTTCGGTGAAGGGTATAAAAAGAGTAATTTTTGGGATTTCAGTGTTTTGGTAATAACCGATTTGGTAGATTTATATACTGTTCATTAAATTGGGTTATAGGTCTATATGTATAGATACTAACATATGTGTACATATATTTAAACAAACTTAATAATAAAAAAAGACATATTTTTTTGGATTTCAGTACTTTGGACATAACTCAGTCTTTTATTAACCGATTTGAAAGATTTATATACCGATGTCTTTAGGAATAAATTTACCATTTACTTTGTGATAAAACGTGGACTCAGAAAGACCTATGGCTCCCGTTAATGGGTATTTTTTAAAAAAAATTATATTTTGGTCATAACTTTTTTGTATCTGAACCGATTTTTCCAAAATTTTCAGAAAATATTTTCTACTAAAGATTTTCGATCTTTTGATATATAAGGCGTAGCCATAGGTCATATGACAGTCCAAAAATTCAGGTTTATATACAATTTTTGATTTTTTTTGTATGGGAGGTACCACGCCCACTTTTCCAATCCCGCCCATATTTTGTTGGATACTGTATATTGATAATCTAAATGTTTGTACCCAATCTGGAAACTTTGGCTCTTGCCGTTCTCAAGATATACAGAAATAAATAAAATACAACAACAACAAGGGATTTTTGGGCAAAATCAGAGGCAGTCGTGGTTTTTTGCTCATATCCCCGTCATTTTTGGACCGATCTGGCTGAAATTCAATAGCAAACTTAAACGGAGTATATGTGATATAAACATACATCAACCTAGTCCACATCATTTCTGGGGTTTTTGGAAAACCCATTTCAACATACACACGGACAGACGGACAGACGGACAACCGGATTTGAACTTCGCTTTTCATAAGGACCCAGAATATATATACATTATAGGGTGTAGGATCAATATTGTGGAACATACAAACGGAATGACAAAGTTATATATACCCTCTTACCTTCGGTGAAGGGTATAAAAAAGTAATTTTTGGGATTGCAGTATTTTGGTCATAACTCTGCTATTTCTTAACCGATTTGACAGATTTATATATCGACGTGTTAAAGAAGAAATTTGCCAGTTATTTTGATTATAAAACTTGGACTCGGGAAGATCTATGGTTCCCGAAAAAAAAAAATTATATTTTGGTCATAACTTTTTCGTATCTGAACCGATTTTCCCGAGTGTTTCAGGTTTTTCTACAATTTTTAATAATTTTTGTACGGGAGGTACCACGCCCACTTCTCCAATCCCGCCCGCATTTTGTGGGATACTGTATCTGCATAATCTAAATGTTTGTACCAAATTTAGAAACTTTGGCTCTTGTCGTTCTCAAGATATACAGAAATAAAAAAATACAACAACAACAAGGGATTTTTGGGCAAAATCAGAGGCAGTCGTGGTTTTTTGCTCATATCTCCGTCATTTTTGGACCGATCTGGCTGAAATTCAATAGCAAACTTAAACGGAGTATATGTGATATAAACATACATCAACCTAGTCCACATCATTTCTGGGGTTTTTGGAAAACCCATTTCAACATACACACGGACAGACGGACAACCGGATTTGAACTTCGCTTTTCATAAGGACCCAGAATATATATACATTATAGGGTGTAGGATCAATATTGTGGAACATACAAACGGAATGACAAAGTTATATATACCCTCTTACCTTCGGTGAAGGGTATAAAAATTTACTACCTACATACATATACACATGTACATGCATTTATTGTATATATGTATACATAGTATATGTAACCACAATTTAAAAAAAAAGGAGATACCTAGGTCCCAAAAATTACGCACAGTAATAATTCGAAATGCTATTATAATATCCTAACCGCAACGGGAACCACACATTTGCTCGATTTTTGGTATAATCACTCACTTTTAATAGGTAGTTATAGGTATTTATATTTATGTATATAAATAGATTAAAATATATACCTATTATGAAGTTTTTATCAATTTGAATTGATAATAAAAATCTTCTTTTATGAAGTTGGTTGTTTTGGAGTTTTTTTTTAGTTTTAAGAAAAACTTTTTTGGCACAAAATCTAATTATTGAAAAAGTCGCAATGAAAATCGTTCTGTCTTCAGTTGCTGCTGACAAACAATTGAACATTTTCCAATTGTTTTTTCCCAAATTCGTTCTCTTTTCAAAACACTTGTTCTTTTTATTGTATAAATTGTAACGGTAAAATAACTACCAAAAAGCTTTGAAAGAGTATACAAGAATCTTCATAGAGGTTACCTCAATTCAACAACTCTATTAACTGCAATAAAAACAAAGTAATATATACCCTCTTACCTTCGGTGAAGGGTATAAAAACAACATGCAATAAGCACTGGAATCAGCTGAGAACTGTTTCCACCTTATTATTGCATAAAAACTACTTCAGTAAATAAAAAAAATTTGTCAATACTCTCTTCGTGTATAAAGGCACGCATGAGTGTGAGCTTTCATATTATAAAAGTACACATTTAAAAAAAATTGTGAGGTCAACTCTATAACAACACTGCTTCTGTGGTTGGATAGTCAAAAATCTCTTGTATGAAATAGAATAGAACTTAACAACATATCGTTGGCTTAATATGCAAACCTCCTAACTCCATTTCAGTACATTTTAGAGGAGAGACAAAAAACTTTTTATATTTCGTATGCGCAGCTTAAGAGAAAAACCAAAAATATAGTTGGTTTAACACACTTTATGACTCAAATTGAAGGAAAAAAAAAAGGACATGCTGGTGGATGAGGCGTATCTTTCTCTTCCACACGGCATCAAAATCAAAGTTTTTTAAAAAGTGGATTTAGCAGGTTTGCATATTAAGGGAACGATATGAAAAATACATACAGTGCATACAATCGCAAAATGTAAGAGAATAGGTTGCCTATCGCAGCTTAAGAGAGTTTTTGTGTAAACTTTAGACACAAGACTCTGAATGTAAGAGTGTAAAGGCACGCATGAGTACGAGCTTTTTTGCTATTTTAAAATTTAAAAAACCAACAACACAACAACATAGAGTCCATGTCATTGTTTTTGGCAATGATATTAAAAGGAACAGAATACCTAACGTAATGCAGCATCTTACATTAGTAAATATTATTTTACTTCAACCAGGGGTGCCAGAAGATTTTCATAAGCAATCGGCATATTTTCCAAAAAAAATCGGCATAATCGGCACTTTAATTTAAAATCGGTAAATTTAAAATACCTCTTTTAAATACAATAAAAGATATTTTTTTTTAATAACAAAACAGAAAAATGCAGCATTAACTAATGTTTAAAACATAATAATCAATAGAAATAAAAAAAAAATAAACGTTTTATAAATAAATTGTAGTTAATCGGATGTAGCTGCATCATCCTCAATTCCGTATAATCTTATAAGAATAATTTTTTTATTGAAATTATTTTTATTGATAGTGAATGTAAATTTAGCTTACCCTCTCTCTTTTGTAAGCGTTTATTCATTTTCAAACTCATATACATATGTATAAAGGTTTTTATAGTTTCCCTATAGAAAAAGATATTTTAAGCGTTGACCTTTTTTCTTTTATTCAGATTTAGTTCTTTAATTCTTCATAGTTGAATATTTTTGAAAGAAAACTTTTTTTTTAACAAAAATCGTCTATAATTTAAAGGCAAAAAATCGGCAAATATGGCAGGGCTGACTGCAACAGTTACATATACATATGTATGTATATACCCTCTTGCCTTCGGTGAAGGGTATAAAAAGAGTAATTTTTGGGATTTCAGTGTTTTGGTAATAACCGATTTGGTAGATTTATATACTGTTCATTAAATTGGGTTATAGGTCTATATGTATAGATACTAACATATGTGTACATATATTTAAACAAACTTAATAATAAAAAAAAGACATATTTTTTTTGGATTTCAGTACTTTGGACATAACTCAGTCTTTTATTAACCGATTTGAAAGATTTATATACCGATGTCTTAAGGAATAAATTTACCATTTACTTTGTGATAAAACGTGGACTCAGAAAGACCTATGGCTCCCGTAAATGGGTATTTTTTAAAAAAAATTATATTTTGGTCATAACTTTTTTGTATCTGAACCGATTTTTCCAAAATTTTCAGAAAATATTTTCTACTAAAGATTTTCGATCTTTTGATATATAAGGCGTAGCCATAGGTCATATGACAGTCCAAAAATTCAGGTTTATGTACAATTTTTGATTTTTTTTGTATGGGAGGTACCACGCCCACTTTTCCAATCCCGCCCATATTTTGTTGGATACTGTATATTGATAATCTAAATGTTTGTACCCAATCTGGAAACTTTGGCTCTTGCCGTTCTCAAGATATACAGAAATAAATAAAATACAACAACAACAAGGGATTTTTGGGCAAAATCAGAGGCAGTCGTGGTTTTTTGCTCATATCTCCGTCATTTTTGGACCGATCTGGCTGAAATTCAATAGCAAACTTAAACGGAGTATATGTGATATAAACATACATCAACCTAGTCCACATCATTTCTGGGGTTTTTGGAAAACCCATTTCAACATACACACGGACAGACGGACAGACGGACAACCGGATTTGAACTTCGCTTTTCATAAGGACCCAGAATATATATACATTATAGGGTGTAGGATCAATATTGTGGAACATACAAACGGAATGACAAAGTTATATATACCCTCTTACCTTCGGTGAAGGGTATAAAAAAAGTAATTTTTGGGATTGCAGTATTTTGGTCATAACTCTGCTATTTCTTAACCGATTTGACAGATTTATATATCGACGTGTTAAAGAAGAAATTTGCCAGTTATTTTGATTATAAAACTTGGACTCGGGAAGATCTATGGTTCCCGAAAAAAAAAAATTATATTTTGGTCATAACTTTTTCGTATCTGAACCGATTTTCCCGAGTGTTTCAGGTTTTTCTACAATTTTTAATAATTTTTGTACGGGAGGTACCACGCCCACTTCTCCAATCCCGCCCGCATTTTGTGGGATACTGTATCTGCATAATCTAAATGTTTGTACCAAATTTAGAAACTTTGGCTCTTGTCGTTCTCAAGATATACAGAAATAAAAAAATACAACAACAAGGGATTTTTGGGCAAAATCAGAGGCAGTCGTGGTTTTTTGCTCATATCTCCGTCATTTTTGGACCGATCTGGCTGAAATTCAATAGCAAACTTAAACGGAGTATATGTGATATAAACATACATCAACCTAGTCCACATCATTTCTGGGGTTTTTGGAAAACCCATTTCAACATACACACGGACAGACGGACAACCGGATTTGAACTTCGCTTTTCATAAGGACCCAGAATATATATACATTATAGGGTGTAGGATCAATATTGTGGAACATACAAACGGAATGACAAAGTTATATATACCCTCTTACCTTCGGTGAAGGGTATACAAATTTACTACCTACATACATATACACATGTACATGCATTTATTGTATATATGTATACATAGTATATGTAACCACAATTTAAAAAAAAAGGAGATACCTAGGTCCCAAAAATTACGCACAGTAATAATTCGAAATGCTATTATAATATCCTAACCGCAACGGGAACCACACATTTGCTCGATTTTTGGTATAATCACTCACTTTTAATAGGTAGTTATAGGTATTTATATTTATGTATATAAATAGATTAAAATATATACCTATTATGAAGTTTTTATCAATTTGAATTGATAATAAAAATCTTCTTTTATGAAGTTGGTTGTTTTGGAGTTTTTTTTTAGTTTTAAGAAAAACTTTTTTGGCACAAAATCTAATTATTGAAAAAGTCGCAATGAAAATCGTTCTGTCTTCAGTGGCTGCTGACAAACAATTAAACATTTTCCAATTGTTTTTTCCCAAATTCGTTCTCTTTTCAAAACACTTGTTCTTTTTATTGTATAAATTGTAACGGTAAAATAACTACCAAAAAGCTTTGAAAGAGTATACAAGAATCTTCATAGAGGTTACCTCAATTCAACAACTCTATTAACTGCAATAAAAACAAAGTAATATATACCCTCTTACCTTCGGTGAAGGGTATAAAAACAACATGCAATAAGCACTGGAATCAGCTGAGAACTGTTTCCACCTTATTATTGCATAAAAACTACTTCAGTAAATAAAAAAAATATGTCAATACTCTCTTCGTGTATAAAGGCACGCATGAGTGTGAGCTTTCATATTATAAAAGTACACATTTAAAAAAAATTGTGAGGTCAACTCTATAACAACACTGCTTCTGTGGTTGGATAGTCAAAAATCTCTTGTATGAAATAAAATAGAATAGAACTTAACAACATATCGTTGGCTTAATATGCAAACCTCCTAACTCCATTTCAGTACATTTTAGAGGAGAGACAAAAAACTTTTTATATTTCGTATGCGCAGCTTAAGAGAAAAACCAAAAATATAGTTGGTTTAACACACTTTATGACTCAAATTGAAGGAAAAAAAAAGTACATGCTGGTGGATGAGGCGTATCTTTCTCTTCCACACGGCATCAAAATCAAAGTTTTTTAAAAAGTGGATTTAGCAGGTTTGCATATTAAGGGAACGATATGAAAAATACATACAGTGCATACAATCGCAAAATGTAAGAGAATAGGTTGCCTATCGCAGCTTAAGAGAGTTTTTGTGTAAACTTTAGACACAAGACTCTGAATGTAAGAGTGTAAAGGCACGCATGAGTACGAGCTTTTTTGCTATTTTAAAATTTAAAAAACCAACAACACAACAACATAGAGTCCATGTCATTGTTTTTGGCAATGATATTAAAAGGAACAGAATACCTAACGTAATGCAGCATCTTACATTAGTAAATATTATTTTACTTCAACCAGGGGTGCCAGAAGATTTTCATAAGCAATCGGCATATTTTCCAAAAAAAATCGGCATAATCGGCACTTTAATTTAAAATCGGTAAATTTAAAATACCTCTTTTAAATACAATAAAAGATATTTTTTTTTAATAACAAAACAGAAAAATGCAGCATTAACTAATGTTTAAAACATAATAATCAATAGAAATAAAAAAAAAATAAACGTTTTATAAATAAATTGTAGTTAATCGGATGTAGCTGCATCATCCTCAATTCCGTATAATCTTATAAGAATAATTTTTTTATTGAAATTATTTTTATTGATAGTGAATGTAAATTTAGCTTACCCTCTCTCTTTTGTAAGCGTTTATTCATTTTCAAACTCATATACATACATATGTATAAAGGTTTTTATAGTTTCCCTATAGAAAAAGATATTTTAAGCGTTGACCTTTTTTCTTTTATTCAGATTTAGTTCTTTAATTCTTCATAGTTGAATATTTTTGAAAGATAACTTTTTTTTAACAAAAATCGGCTATAATTTAAAGGCAAAAAATCGGCAAATATGGCAGGGCTGACTGCAACAGTTACATATACATATGTATGTATATACCCTCTTGCCTTCGGTGAAGGGTATAAAAAGAGTAATTTTTGGGATTTCAGTGTTTTGGTAATAACCGATTTGGTAGATTTATATACTGTTCATTAAATTGGGTTATAGGTCTATATGTATAGATACTAACATATGTGTACATATATTTAAACAAACTTAATAATAAAAAAAGACATATTTTTTTGGATTTCAGTACTTTGGACATAACTCAGTCTTTTATTAACCGATTTGAAAGATTTATATACCGATGTCTTAAGGAATAAATTTACCATTTACTTTGTGATAAAACGTGGACTCAGAAAGACCTATGGCTCCCGTAAATGGGTATTTTTTAAAAAAAATTATATTTTGGTCATAACTTTTTTGTATCTGAACCGATTTTTCCAAAATTTTCAGAAAATATTTTCTACTAAAGATTCAGGTTTATATACAATTTTTGATTTTTTTTGTATGGGAGGTACCACGCCCACTTTTCCAATCCCGCCCATATTTTGTTGGATACTGTATATTGATAATCTAAATGTTTGTACCCAATCTGGAAACTTTGGCTCTTGCCGTTCTCAAGATATACAGAAATAAATAAAATACAACAACAACAAGGGATTTTTGGGCAAAATCAGAGGCAGTCGTGGTTTTTTGCTCATATCTCCGTCATTTTTGGACCGATCTGGCTGAAATTCAATAGCAAACTTAAACGGAGTATATGTGATATAAACATACATCAACCTAGTCCACATCATTTCTGGGGTTTTTGGAAAACCCATTTCAACATACACACGGACAGACGGACAACCGGATTTGAACTTCGCTTTTCATAAGGACCCAGAATATATATACATTATAGGGTGTAGGATCAATATTGTGGAACATACAAACGGAATGACAAAGTTATATATACCCTCTTACCTTCGGTGAAGGGTATAAAAATTTACTACCTACATACATATACACATGTACATGCATTTATTGTATATATGTATACATAGTATATGTAACCACAATTTAAAAAAAAAGGAGATACCTAGGTCCCAAAAATTACGCACAGTAATAATTCGAAATGCTATTATAATATCCTAACCGCAACGGGAACCACACATTTGCTCGATTTTTGGTATAATCACTCACTTTTAATAGGTAGTTATAGGTATTTATATTTATGTATATAAATAGATTAAAATATATACCTATTATGAAGTTTTTATCAATTTGAATTGATAATAAAAATCTTCTTTTATGAAGTTGGTTTTTTGGAGTTTTTTTTTAGTTTTAAGAAAAACTTTTTTGGCACAAAATCTAATTATTGAAAAAGTCGCAATGAAAATCGTTCTATCTTCAGTGGCTGCTGACAAACAATTGAACATTTTCCAATTGTTTTTTCCCAAATTCGTTCTCTTTTCAAAACACTTGTTCTTTTTATTGTATAAATTGTAACGGTAAAATAACTACCAAAAAGCTTTGAAAGAGTATACAAGAATCTTCATAGAGGTTACCTCAATTCAACAACTCTATTAACTGCAATAAAAACAAAGTAATATATACCCTCTTACCTTCGGTGAAGGGTATAAAAACAACATGCAATAAGCACTGGAATCAGCTGAGAACTGTTTCCACCTTATAATTGCATAAAAACTACTTCAGTAAATAAAAAAAATATGTCAATACTCTCTTCGTGTATAAAGGCACGCATGAGTGTGAGCTTTCATATTATAAAAGTACACATTTAAAAAAATTGTGAGGTCAACTCTATAACAACACTGCTTCTGTGGTTGGATAGTCAAAAATCTCTTGTATGAAATAGAATAGAACTTAACAACATATCGTTGGCTTAATATGCAAACCTCCTAACTCCATTTCAGTACATTTTAGAGGAGAGACAAAAAACTTTTTATATTTCGTATGCGCAGCTTAAGAGAAAAACCAAAAATATAGTTGGTTTAACACACTTTATGACTCAAATTGAAGGAAAACAAGTAAGAGGGCTATATTCGGCTATGCCGAATCTTATAAACCCTTCACCATGGTTTGGAAAGAACAGAAGTTTATATATATGGATATCTAAATATATGTATAGATACATGTATATTATATAATATGTATTGTTTAGTTTTATTTAATTATTTGCACATGCTTGCGTGCTATTAAATATATTAAGAGTTTAAGTATAGTTAGTTTAGTTTTGATCAAATTTTAGAATTTGGTCATAACTCGGCCATTTTGTAACAGATTTGACAGATTTTTATACCGACATCTTAAAGTATAAAATTACCATTTACTTTGGTAATAAAACTTGGAGTCGGGAAGATCTATGGTTCCCGAAAATAGGTATTTAAAAAAAGCTATATATTTGCCATATCATTTTTTTCCCCGATTTTCCGATATTTTGATATCTAAAACGTATGAATAGGTCATATTACAGCTCTAAAATTTTAGTTTTTATAATAAAAATTTTAATGTTTTTTAGTGCTTTTTTTGAGTATTTTGCCCATAACTTAACCATTTTTAACCGATTTAGCAGATTTATATACCAACGTGCTTAAGAATAATATTACCATTAAATTGGGTTATAGGTATATATATATACTTACATATATGTATACATATTTAAACAAACTTAATTATAAAAAAAGTAATTTTTGGGATTGCAGTATTTTGGTCATAACTCTGCTATTTCTTAACCGATTTGACAGATTTATATATCGACGTGTTAAAGAAGAAATTTGCCAGTTATTTTGATTATAAAACTTGGACTCGGGAAGATCTATGGTTCCCGAAAAAAAAAATTATATTTTGGTCATAACTTTTTCGTATCTGAACCGATTTTCCCGAGTGTTTCAGGTTTTTCTACAATTTTTAATAATTTTTGTACGGGAGGTACCACGCCCACTTCTCCAATCCCGCCCGCATTTTGTGGGATACTGTATCTGCATAATCTAAATGTTTGTACCAAATTTAGAAACTTTGGCTCTTGTCGTTCTCAAGATATACAGAAATAAAAAAATACAACAACAACAAGGGATTTTTGGGCAAAATCAGAGGCAGTCGTGGTTTTTTGCTCATATCTCCGTCATTTTTGGACCGATCTGGCTGAAATTCAATAGCAAACTTAAACGGAGTATATGTGATATAAACATACATCAACCTAGTCCACATCATTTCTGGGGTTTTTGGAAAACCCATTTCAACATACACACGGACAGACGGACAGACGGACAACCGGATTTGAACTTCGCTTTTCATAAGGACCCAGAATATATATACATTATAGGGTGTAGGATCAATATTGTGGAACATACAAACGGAATGACAAAGTTATATATACCCTCTTACCTTCGGTGAAGGGTATAAAAATTTACTACCTACATACATATACACATGTACATGCATTTATTGTATATATGTATACATAGTATATGTAACCACAATTTAAAAATAAAGGAGATACCTAGGTCCCAAAAATTACGCACAGTAATAATTCGAAATGCTATTATAATATCCTAACCGCAACGGGAACCACACATTTGCTCGATTTTTGGTATAATCACTCACTTTTAATAGGTAGTTATAGGTATTTATATTTATGTATATAAATAGATTAAAATATATACCTATTATGAAGTTTTTATCAATTTGAATTGATAATAAAAATCTTCTTTTATGAAGTTGGTTGTTTTGGAGTTTTTTTTTAGTTTTAAGAAAAACTTTTTTGGCACAAAATCTAATTATTGAAAAAGTCGCAATGAAAATCGTTCTGTCTTCAGTGGCTGCTGACAAACAATTGAACATTTTCCAATTGTTTTTTCCCAAATTCGTTCTCTTTTCAAAACACTTGTTCTTTTTATACCCTTCACCACAGGTGTAAAAGGGTATATATAAGTTTGTCATAACGTTTGTAATTTCCACAATATTGATTTTAGACCCCATAAAGTATATATATTCTGGGTCCATATGAGAAGAGAAGTTGATTTAACGATGTCCGTCTGTCCGTCTGTCCGTCTTACGTTTGATATGTGTTTTCCGGATAAGCCAGACATGATAGCGGCTAGGTTGTTTTACATTTATGTCACATATAGTCCACCATTTCTTGCTTTTGAAATTCAGCAAGATCGGTCCACAAATGGCTGAGATATGATCAAAAAACCACGACTGCCTCTAATTTTTTCCAAAAATCCCTTGTTGTTGGTTTATTTTTATTGCTTTTTTCTGTATATCTGGAGAACGGTAAGAGCCAAAGTTTCCAAATTGGGTACACACATTTTGGTTGTCAATACACACCACCCTACAAAATGTGGGCGGGATGGGAGAAGTGGGCGTGGTACCTCCCGTACAAAAAAAAGTAAAAATTGTATAAAACCTTAATTTTAGGGCTGTCATATGTCCTATGGATATGACTTATATACCAAAATATCGGAAATTTTTAGTAGAACATATTTTATAAAGAACTCGGGAAAATCGGTTCAGATACAAAAAAGTTATGACCAAAATTATTTTTTTTTTTTTTAAATACCAATTTTCGGTAACCATGGATCTTCCCGAGTCCAAGTTTTATAACACAAATAAATGGTAAATTTCTTGCTCAACACGTCGGTATATAAATCTGTCAAATCGGTTAAAAAATGGCTGAGTTATAATCAAAATACTGAAATCCCAAAAGTTACTCTTTTTATACCCTTCACCACAGGTGTAAAATATATAAGTTTGTCATAACGTTTGTAATTTCCACAATATTGATTTTAGACCCCATAAAGTATATATATTCTGGGTCCATATGAGAAGAGAAGTTGATTTAACGATGTCCGTCTGTCCGTCTTACGTTTGATATGTGTTTTCCGGATAATCCAGACATGATAGCGGCTAGGTTGTTTTACATTTATGTCACATATAGTCCACCATTTCTTGCTATTGAAATTCAGCAAGATCGGTCCACAAATGGCTGAGATATGATCAAAAAACCACGACTGCCTCTAATTTTTTCCAAAAATCCCTTGTTGTTGTTGTATTTTTATTGCTTTTTTCTGTATATCTGGAGAACGGTAAGAGCCAAAGTTTCCAAATTGGGTACACACATTTTGGTTGTCAATACACACCACCCTACAAAATGTGGGCGGGATGGGAGAAGTGGGCGTGGTACCTCCCGTACAAAAAAAAGTAAAAATTGTATAAAAACCTTAATTTTAGGGCTGTCATATGTCCTATGGATATGACTTATATACCAAAATATCGGAAATTTTTAGTAGAACATATTTTATAAAGAACTCGGGAAAATCGGTTCAGATACAAAAAAGTTATGACCAAAATTATTTTTTTTTTTTTTAAATACCAATTTTCGGTAACCATGGATCTTCCCGAGTCCAAGTTTTATAACACAAATAAATGGTAAATTTCTTGCTCAACACGTCGGTATATAAATCTGTCAAATCGGTTAAAAAATGGCTGAGTTATAATCAAAATACTGAAATCCCAAAAGTTACTCTTTTTTATAATTAAGTTTGTTTTTTATTTTATAATTAAGTTTGTTTTTTTTTATAATTAAGTTTGCTTAAATATATGTACAAATATGTAGGTATATATATATATGCCTATAAGCCAACTTAATGGAAATATTATTTTTAAGCACATTGGTATATAAATCTGCCAAATCGGTTAAAAATGGTTAAGTTATGTGCAAAATACTCCAAAAAAGGACTAAAAACATTAACATTTTTATAAAAACTAAAATTTTAGAGCTGTATTATGACCTATTCATACGTTTTAGATATCAAAATATCGGAAATCTTTAGAAAAACTCGGAATATCGGTAAAAAAAAAAGTAATGTCAAAAATATAGTTTTTTTTTTAATACCTATTTTCGTGAACCATAGAACTTCCCGACTACAAGTTTTATCACCAAAGTAAATGGTAATTTTATACTTTAAGATGTCGGCATGACCAAATATTGAAATTCGATCAAAACTTAACGTGCTATATATTAATTAAACTTTTAATATATTTAATAGCACGCAATCATGTGCAAATAATTAAATAAAACTAAACGATATATATTTTATAAATATACATGTATATATACATGTATTTAAATATATATATAAACTTCTGTTCTTTCCAAGCCATGGTGAAGGGTATATAAGATTCGGCATAGCCGAATATAGCACTCTTACTTGTTATTGTATAAATTGTAACGGTAAAATAACTACCAAAAAGCTTTGAAAGAGTATACAAGAATCTTCATAGAGGTTACCTCAATTCAACAACTCTATTAACTGCAATAAAAACAAAGTAATATATACCCTCTTACCTTCGGTGAAGGGTATAAAAACAACATGCAATAAGCACTGGAATCAGCTGAGAACTGTTTCCACCTTATTATTGCATAAAAACTACTTCAGTAAATAAAAAAAAATATGTCAATACTCTCTTCGTGTATAAAGGCACGCATGAGTGTGAGCTTTCATATTATAAAAGTACACATTTAAAAAAAATTGTGAGGTCAACTCTATAACAACACTGCTTCTGTGGTTGGATAGTCAAAAATCTCTTGTATGAAATAGAATAGAACTTAACAACATATCGTTGGCTTAATATGCAAACCTCCTAACTTTTTATATTTCGTATGCGCAGCTTAAGAGAAAAACCAAAAATATAGTTGGTTTAACACACTTTATGACTCAAATTGAAGGAAAACAAGTAAGAGGGCTATATTCGGCTATGCCGAATCTTATAAACCCTTCACCATGGTTTGGAAAGAACAGAAGTTTATATATATGGATATCTAAATATATGTATAGATACATGTATATTATATAATATGTATTGTTTAGTTTTATTTAATTATTTGCACATGCTTGCGTGCTATTAAATATATTAAGAGTTTAAGTATAGTTAGTTTAGTTTTGATCAAATTTTAGAATTTGGTCATAACTCGGCCATTTTGTAACAGATTTGACAGATTTTTATACCGACATCTTAAAGTATAAAATTACCATTTACTTTGGTAATAAAACTTGGAGTCGGGAAGATCTATGGTTCCCGAAAATAGGTATTTAAAAAAAGCTATATATTTGCCATATCATTTTTTTCCCCGATTTTCCGATATTTTGATATCTAAAACGTATGAATAGGTCATATTACAGCTCTAAAATTTTAGTTTTTATAATAAAAATTTTAATGTTTTTTAGTGCTTTTTTTGAGTATTTTGCCCATAACTTAACCATTTTTAACCGATTTAGCAGATTTATATACCAACGTGCTTAAGAATAATATTACCATTAAATTGGGTTATAGGTATATATATATACTTACATATATGTATACATATTTAAACAAACTTAATTATAAAAAAAGTAATTTTTGGGATTGCAGTATTTTGGTCATAACTCTGCTATTTCTTAACCGATTTGACAGATTTATATATCGACGTGTTAAAGAAGAAATTTGCCAGTTATTTTGATTATAAAACTTGGACTCGGGAAGATCTATGGTTCCCGAAAAAAAAAATTATATTTTGGTCATAACTTTTTCGTATCTGAACCGATTTTCCCGAGTGTTTCAGGTTTTTCTACAATTTTTAATAATTTTTGTACGGGAGGTACCACGCCCACTTCTCCAATCCCGCCCGCATTTTGTGGGATACTGTATCTGCATAATCTAAATGTTTGTACCAAATTTAGAAACTTTGGCTCTTGTCGTTCTCAAGATATACAGAAATAAAAAAATACAACAACAACAAGGGATTTTTGGGCAAAATCAGAGGCAGTCGTGGTTTTTTGCTCATATCTCCGTCATTTTTGGACCGATCTGGCTGAAATTCAATAGCAAACTTAAACGGAGTATATGTGATATAAACATACATCAACCTAGTCCACATCATTTCTGGGGTTTTTGGAAAACCCATTTCAACATACACACGGACAGACGGACAGACGGACAACCGGATTTGAACTTCGCTTTTCATAAGGACCCAGAATATATATACATTATAGGGTGTAGGATCAATATTGTGGAACATACAAACGGAATGACAAAGTTATATATACCCTCTTACCTTCGGTGAAGGGTATAAAAATTTACTACCTACATACATATACACATGTACATGCATTTATTGTATATATGTATACATAGTATATGTAACCACAATTTAAAAATAAAGGAGATACCTAGGTCCCAAAAATTACGCACAGTAATAATTCGAAATGCTATTATAATATCCTAACCGCAACGGGAACCACACATTTGCTCGATTTTTGGTATAATCACTCACTTTTAATAGGTAGTTATAGGTATTTATATTTATGTATATAAATAGATTAAAATATATACCTATTATGAAGTTTTTATCAATTTGAATTGATAATAAAAATCTTCTTTTATGAAGTTGGTTGTTTTGGAGTTTTTTTTTAGTTTTAAGAAAAACTTTTTTGGCACAAAATCTAATTATTGAAAAAGTCGCAATGAAAATCGTTCTGTCTTCAGTGGCTGCTGACAAACAATTGAACATTTTCCAATTGTTTTTTCCCAAATTCGTTCTCTTTTCAAAACACTTGTTCTTTTTATACCCTTCACCACAGGTGTAAAAGGGTATATATAAGTTTGTCATAACGTTTGTAATTTCCACAATATTGATTTTAGACCCCATAAAGTATATATATTCTGGGTCCATATGAGAAGAGAAGTTGATTTAACGATGTCCGTCTGTCCGTCTGTCCGTCTGTCCGTCTTACGTTTGATATGTGTTTTCCGGATAAGCCAGACATGATAGCGGCTAGGTTGTTTTACATTTATGTCACATATAGTCCACCATTTCTTGCTTTTGAAATTCAGCAAGATCGGTCCACAAATGGCTGAGATATGATCAAAAAACCACGACTGCCTCTAATTTTTTCCAAAAATCCCTTGTTGTTGGTTTATTTTTATTGCTTTTTTCTGTATATCTGGAGAACGGTAAGAGCCAAAGTTTCCAAATTGGGTACACACATTTTGGTTGTCAATACACACCACCCTACAAAATGTGGGCGGGATGGGAGAAGTGGGCGTGGTACCTCCCGTACAAAAAAAAGTAAAAATTGTATAAAACCTTAATTTTAGGGCTGTCATATGTCCTATAGATATGACTTATATACCAAAATATCGGAAATTTTTAGTAGAACATATTTTATAAAGAACTCGGGAAAATCGGTTCAGATACAAAAAAGTTATGACCAAAATTATTTTTTTTTTTTTTAAATACCAATTTTCGGTAACCATGGATCTTCCCGAGTCCAAGTTTTATAACACAAATAAATGGTAAATTTCTTGCTCAACACGTCGGTATATAAATCTGTCAAATCGGTTAAAAAATGGCTGAGTTATAATCAAAATACTGAAATCCCAAAAGTTACTCTTTTTATACCCTTCACCACAGGTGTAAAAGGGTATATATAAGTTTGTCATAACGTTTGTAATTTCCACAATATTGATTTTAGACCCCATAAAGTATATATATTCTGGGTCCATATGAGAAGAGAAGTTGATTTAACGATGTCCGTCTGTCCGTCTGTCCGTCTTACGTTTGATATGTGTTTTCCGGATAATCCAGACATGATAGCGGCTAGGTTGTTTTACATTTATGTCACATATAGTCCACCATTTCTTGCTATTGAAATTCAGCAAGATCGGTCCACAAATGGCTGAGATATGATCAAAAAACCACGACTGCCTCTAATTTTTTCCAAAAATCCCTTGTTGTTGTTGTATTTTTATTGCTTTTTTCTGTATATCTGGAGAACGGTAAGAGCCAAAGTTTCCAAATTGGGTACACACATTTTGGTTGTCAATACACACCACCCTACAAAATGTGGGCGGGATGGGAGAAGTGGGCGTGGTACCTCCCGTACAAAAAAAATTAAAAATTGTATAAAAACCTTAATTTTAGGGCTGTCATATGTCCTATGGATATGACTTATATACCAAAATATCGGAAATTTTTAGTAGAACATATTTTATAAAGAACTCGGGAAAATCGGTTCAGATACAAAAAAGTTATGACCAAAATTATTTTTTTTTTTTTTAAATACCAATTTTCGGTAACCATGGATCTTCCCGAGTCCAAGTTTTATAACACAAATAAATGGTAAATTTCTTGCTCAACACGTCGGTATATAAATCTGTCAAATCGGTTAAAAAATGGCTGAGTTATAATCAAAATACTGAAATCCCAAAAGTTACTCTTTTTTATAATTAAGTTTGTTTTTTATTTTATAATTAAGTTTGTTTTTTTTTATAATTAAGTTTGCTTAAATATATGTACAAATATGTAGGTATATATATATATGCCTATAAGCCAACTTAATGGAAATATTATTTTTAAGCACATTGGTATATAAACCTGCCAAATCGGTTAAAAATGGTTAAGTTATGTGCAAAATACTCCAAAAAAGGACTAAAAACATTAACATTTTTATAAAAACTAAAATTTTAGAGCTGTATTATGACCTATTCATACGTTTTAGATATCAAAATATCGGAAATCTTTAGAAAAACTCGGAATATCGGTAAAAAAAAAAGTAATGTCAAAAATATAGTTTTTTTTTTAATACCTATTTTCGTGAACCATAGAACTTCCCGACTACAAGTTTTATCACCAAAGTAAATGGTAATTTTATACTTTAAGATGTCGGCATGACCAAATATTGAAATTCGATCAAAACTTAACGTGCTATATATTAATTAAACTTTTAATATATTTAATAGCACGCAATCATGTGCAAATAATTAAATAAAACTAAACGATATATATTTTATAAATATACATGTATATATACATGTATTTAAATATATATATAAACTTCTGTTCTTTCCAAGCCATGGTGAAGGGTATATAAGATTCGGCATAGCCGAATATAGCACTCTTACTTGTTATTGTATAAATTGTAACGGTAAAATAACTACCAAAAAGCTTTGAAAGAGTATACAAGAATCTTCATAGAGGTTACCTCAATTCAACAACTCTATTAACTGCAATAAAAACAAAGTAATATATACCCTCTTACCTTCGGTGAAGGGTATAAAAACAACATGCAATAAGCACTGGAATCAGCTGAGAACTGTTTCCACCTTATTATTGCATAAAAACTACTTCAGTAAATAAAAAAAAATATGTCAATACTCTCTTCGTGTATAAAGGCACGCATGAGTGTGAGCTTTCATATTATAAAAGTACACATTTAAAAAAAATTGTGAGGTCAACTCTATAACAACACTGCTTCTGTGGTTGGATAGTCAAAAATCTCTTGTATGAAATAGAATAGAACTTAACAACATATCGTTGGCTTAATATGCAAACCTCCTAACTTTTTATATTTCGTATGCGCAGCTTAAGAGAAAAACCAAAAATATAGTTGGTTTAACACACTTTATGACTCAAATTGAAGGAAAACAAGTAAGAGGGCTATATTCGGCTATGCCGAATCTTATAAACCCTTCACCATGGTTTGGAAAGAACAGAAGTTTATATATATGGATATCTAAATATATGTATAGATACATGTATATTATATAATATGTATTGTTTAGTTTTATTTAATTATTTGCACATGCTTGCGTGCTATTAAATATATTAAGAGTTTAAGTATAGTTAGTTTAGTTTTGATCAAATTTTAGAATTTGGTCATAACTCGGCCATTTTGTAACAGATTTGACAGATTTTTATACCGACATCTTAAAGTATAAAATTACCATTTACTTTGGTAATAAAACTTGGAGTCGGGAAGATCTATGGTTCCCGAAAATAGGTATTTAAAAAAAGCTATATATTTGCCATATCATTTTTTTCCCCGATTTTCCGATATTTTGATATCTAAAACGTATGAATAGGTCATATTACAGCTCTAAAATTTTAGTTTTTATAATAAAAATTTTAATGTTTTTTAGTGCTTTTTTTGAGTATTTTGCCCATAACTTAACCATTTTTAACCGATTTAGCAGATTTATATACCAACGTGCTTAAGAATAATATTACCATTAAATTGGGTTATAGGTATATATATATACTTACATATATGTATACATATTTAAACAAACTTAATTATAAAAAAAGTAATTTTTGGGATTGCAGTATTTTGGTCATAACTCTGCTATTTCTTAACCGATTTGACAGATTTATATATCGACGTGTTAAAGAAGAAATTTGCCAGTTATTTTGATTATAAAACTTGGACAGGGGAAGATCTATGGTTCCCGAAAAAAAAAAATTTTATATTTTGGTCATAACTTTTTCGTATCTGAACCGATTTTCCCGAGTGTTTCAGGTTTTTCTAAAATTTTTAATAATTTTTGTACGGGAGGTACCACGCCCACTTCTCCAATCCCGCCCGCATTTTGTGGGATACTGTATCTGCATAATCTAAATGTTTGTACCAAATTTAGAAATTTTGGCTCTTGTCGTTCTCAAGATATACAGAAATAAAAAAATACAACAACAACAAGGGATTTTTGGGCAAAATCAGAGGCAGTCGTGGTTTTTTGCTCATATCTCCGTCATTTTTGGACCGATCTGGCTGAAATTCAATAGCAAACTTAAACGGAGTATATGTGATATAAACATACATCAACCTAGTCCACATCATTTCTGGGGTTTTTGGAAAACCCATTTCAACATACACACGGACAGACGGACAACCGGATTTGAACTTCGCTTTTCATAAGGACCCAGAATATATATACATTATAGGGTGTAGGATCAATATTGTGGAACATACAAACGGAATGACAAAGTTATATATACCCTCTTATCTTCGGTGAAGGGTATAAAAATTTACTACCTACATACATATACACATGTACATGCATTTATTGTATATATGTATACATAGTATATGTAACCACAATTTAAACAAGTAAGAGTGCTATATTCGGCTATGCCGAATCTTATATACCCTTCACCATGGCTTGGAAAGAACAGAAGTTTATATATATATTTAAATACATGTATATATACATGTATATTTATAAAATATATATCGTTTAGTTTTATTTAATTATTTGCACATGATTGCGTGCTATTAAATATATTAAAAGTTTAATTAATATATAGCACGTTAAGTTTTGATCGAATTTCAGTATTTGGTCATGCCGACATCTTAAAGTATAAAATTACCATTTACTTTGGTGATAAAACTTGTAGTCGGGAAGTTCTATGGTTCACGAAAATAGGTATTAAAAAAAAAACTATATTTTTGACATTACTTTTTTTTTTACCGATATTCCGAGTTTTTCTAAAGATTTCCGATATTTTGATATCTAAAACGTATGAATAGGTCATAATACAGCTCTAAAATTTTAGTTTTTATAAAAATGTTAATGTTTTTAGTCCTTTTTTGGAGTATTTTGCACATAACTTAACCATTTTTAACCGATTTGGCAGATTTATATACCAATGTGCTTAAAAATAATATTTCCATTAAGTTGGCTTATAGGCATATATATATATACCTACATATTTGTACATATATTTAAGCAAACTTAATTATAAAAAAAAACAAACTTAATTATAAAATAAAAAACAAACTTAATTATAACAAGTAAGAGTGCTATATTCGGCTATGCCGAATCTTATATACCCTTCACCATGGCTTGGAAAGAACAGAAGTTTATATATATATTTAAATACATGTATATATACATGTATATTTATAAAATATATATCGTTTAGTTTTATTTAATTATTTGCACATGATTGCGTGCTATTAAATATATTAAAAGTTTAATTAATATATAGCACGTTAAGTTTTGATCGAATTTCAGTATTTGGTCATGCCGACATCTTAAAGTATAAAATTACCATTTACTTTGGTGATAAAACTTGTAGTCGGGAAGTTCTATGGTTCACGAAAATAGGTATTAAAAAAAAAACTATATTTTTGACATTACTTTTTTTTTTACCGATATTCCGAGTTTTTCTAAAGATTTCCGATATTTTGATATCTAAAACGTATGAATAGGTCATAATACAGCTCTAAAATTTTAGTTTTTATAAAAATGTTAATGTTTTTAGTCCTTTTTTGGAGTATTTTGCACATAACTTAACCATTTTTAACCGATTTGGCAGATTTATATACCAATGTGCTTAAAAATAATATTTCCATTAAGTTGGCTTATAGGCATATATATATATACCTACATATTTGTACATATATTTAAGCAAACTTAATTATAAAAAAAAACAAACTTAATTATAAAATAAAAAACAAACTTAATTATAAAAAAGAGTAACTTTTGGGATTTCAGTATTTTGATTATAACTCAGCCATTTTTTAACCGATTTGACAGATTTATATACCGACGTGTTGAGCAAGAAATTTACCATTTATTTGTGTTATAAAACTTGGACTCGGGAAGATCCATGGTTACCGAAAATTGGTATTTAAAAAAAAAAAAAATAATTTTGGTCATAACTTTTTTGTATCTGAACCGATTTTCCCGAGTTCTTTATAAAATATGTTCTACTAAAAATTTCCGATATTTTGGTATATAAGTCATATCCATAGGACATATGACAGCCCTAAAATTAAGGTTTTTATACAATTTTTACTTTTTTTTGTACGGGAGGTACCACGCCCACTTCTCCCATCCCGCCCACATTTTGTAGGGTGGTGTGTATTGACAACCAAAATGTGTGTACCCAATTTGGAAACTTTGGCTCTTACCGTTCTCCAGATATACAGAAAAAAGCAATAAAAATACAACAACAAGGGATTTTTGGAAAAAATTAGAGGCAGTCGTGGTTTTTTGATCATATCTCAGCCATTTGTGGACCGATCTTGCTGAATTTCAATAGCAAGAAATGGTGGACTATATGTGACATAAATGTAAAACAACCTAGCCGCTATCATGTCTGGATTATCCGGAAAACACATATCAAACGTAAGACGGACAGACGGACAGACGGACAGACGGACATCGTTAAATCAACTTCTCTTCTCATATGGACCCAGAATATATATACTTTATGGGGTCTAAAATCAATATTGTGGAAATTACAAACGTTATGACAAACTTATATATACCCTTTTACACCTGTGGTGAAGGGTATAAAAAGAGTAACTTTTGGGATTTCAGTATCAGACGGACATCGTTAAATCAACTTCTCTTCTCATATGGACCCAGAATATATATACTTTATGGGGTCTAAAATCAATATTGTGGAAATTACAAACGTTATGACAAACTTATATATACCCTTTTACACCTGTGGTGAAGGGTATAAAAAGAGTAACTTTTGGGATTTCAGTATTTTGATTATAACTCAGCCATTTTTTAACCGATTTGACAGATTTATATACCGACGTGTTGAGCAAGAAATTTACCATTTATTTGTGTTACAAAACTTGGACTCGGGAAGATCCATGGTTACCGAAAATTGGTATTTAAAAAAAAAAAAAAATAATTTTGGTCATAACTTTTTTGTATCTGAACCGATTTTCCCGAGTTCTTTATAAAATATGTTCTACTAAAAATTTCCGATATTTTGGTATATAAGTCATATCCATAGGACATATGACAGCCCTAAAATTAAGGTTTTTATACAATTTTTACTTTTTTTTGTACGGGAGGTACCACGCTCACTTCTCCCATCCCGCCCACATTTTGTAGGGTGGTGTGTATTGACAACCAAAATGTGTGTACCCAATTTGGAAACTTTGGCTCTTACCGTTCTCCAGATATACAGAAAAAAGCAATAAAAATACAACAACAACAAGGGATTTTTGGAAAAAATTAGAGGCAGTCGTGGTTTTTTGATCATATCTCAGCCATTTGTGGACCGATCTTGCTGAATTTCAATAGCAAGAAATGGTGGACTATATGTGACATAAATGTAAAACAACCTAGCCGCTATCATGTCTGGATTATCCGGAAAACACATATCAAACGTAAGACGGACAGACGGACAGACGGACAGACGGACAGACGGACATCGTTAAATCAACTTCTCTTCTCATATGGACCCAGAATATATATACTTTATGGGGTCTAAAATCAATATTGTGGAAATTACAAACGTTATGACAAACTTATATATACCCTTTTACACCTGTGGTGAAGGGTATAAAAAGAGTAACTTTTGGGATTTCAGTATTTTGATTATAACTCAGCCATTTTTTAACCGATTTGACAGATTTATATACCGACGTGTTGAGCAAGAAATTTACCATTTATTTGTGTTATAAAACTTGGACTCGGGAAGATCCATGGTTACCGAAAATTGGTATTTAAAAAAAAAAAAAAATAATTTTGGTCATAACTTTTTTGTATCTGAACCGCTTTTCCCGAGTTCTTTATAAAATATGTTCTACTAAAAATTTCCGATATTTTGGTATATAAGTCATATCCATAGGACATATGACAGCCCTAAAATTAAGGTTTTTATACAATTTTTACTTTTTTTTGTACGGGAGGTACCACGCCCACTTCTCCCATCCCGCCCACATTTTGTAGGGTGGTGTGTATTGACAACCAAAATGTGTGTACCCAATTTGGAAACTTTGGCTCTAACCGTTCTCCAGATATACAGAAAAAAGCAATAAAAATACAACAACAACAAGGGATTTTTGGAAAAAATTAGAGGCAGTCGTGGTTTTTTGATCATATCTCAGCCATTTGTGGACCGATCTTGCTGAATTTCAATAGCAAGAAATGGTGGACTATATGTGACATAAATGTAAAACAACCTAGCCGCTATCATGTCTGGCTTATCCGGAAAACACATATCAAACGTAAGACGGACAGACGGACAGACGGACATCGTTAAATCAACTTCTCTTCTCATATGGACCCAGAATATATATACTTTATGGGGTCTAAAATCAATATTGTGGAAATTACAAACGTTATGACAAACTTATATATACCCTTTTACACCTGTGGTGAAGGGTATAAAAAAAAGGAGATACCTAGGTCCCAAAAATTACGCACAGTAATAATTCGAAATGCTATTATAATATCCTAACCGCAACGGGAACCACACATTTGCTCGATTTTTGGTATAATCACTCACTTTTAATAGGTAGTTATAGGTATTTATATTTATGTATATAAATAGATTAAAATATATACCTATTATGAAGTTTTTATCAATTTGAATTGATAATAAAAATCTTCTTTTATGAAGTTGGTTGTTTTGGAGTTTTTTTTTAGTTTTAAGAAAAACTTTTTGGCACAAAATCTAATTATTGAAAAAGTCGCAATGAAAATCGTTCTGTCTTCAGTGGCTGCTGACAAACAATTGAACATTTTCCAATTGTTTTTTCCCAAATTCGTTCTCTTTTCAAAACACTTGTTCTTTTTATTGTATAAATTGTAACGGTAAAATAACTACCAAAAAGCTTTGAAAGAGTATACAAGAATCTTCATAGAGGTTACCTCAATTCAACAACTCTATTAACTGCAATAAAAACAAAGTAATATATACCCTCTTACCTTCGGTGAAGGGTATAAAAACAACATGCAATAAGCACTGGAATCAGCTGAGAACTGTTTCCACCTTATTATTGCATAAAAACTACTTCAGTAAATAAAAAAAATATGTCAATACTCTCTTCGTGTATAAAGGCACGCATGAGTGTGAGCTTTCATATTATAAAAGTACACATTTAAAAAAAATTGTGAGGTCAACTCTATAACAACACTGCTTCTGTGGTTGGATAGTCAAAAATCTCTTGTATGAAATAGAATAGAACTTAACAACATATCGTTGGCTTAATATGCAAACCTCCTAACTCCATTTCAGTACATTTTAGAGGAGAGACAAAAAACTTTTTATATTTCGTATGCATTTCGGTTTGTGCTTTGTTGTGATACAGACGTGTATTTTTAGCCCCGCATACGATTTGAACTATTAATTAATCACATTTGATTTTGTAATACATAAATATAAGCAGCGAATGGACGCTTAAAAAAAAAATAATATATTTTGTTATTTAAATTACTTAACATAATAGTGAACAATTTAAAACGATAAAATTAAATTAAATAAAACAGTAAAAATATATATGTATGTATGTACGTATGAATGTTCATACATGTGTATACATATTCTGAACAAAACATTTAAATTCTGGTTTTTTCTTTTGTTGTTGTAAAATACAATAAATAATAAAAATATTAAAGCAAAGCAAAACGGTGAAAAACAAAAACAACTCTTTGCATGAGTACAAACAGTGAAACAACACTAAGACAAAATGAAAGAAACGTTTACGTTTTAGTTAATGCGAATGAAAATAATGAAGAAATAAATAAAACAAAACAAAACAATATTAACTACCTAACGGCTAAGCCAATTACTCGAACACGTTCCCTCTCACCCTCGGTATTTACACAAACGGTGGATAGTGACTCATTAAAAAAACTACAACAAGATTTGGTGACAAGTGTTGCCAGGCCAGCAAGTATTGCCGTGACGTCAAAAACAAATTTAGTGGGAAATGATACCATGAACTCAAACACAAATGCAATGGAAAACCCCCCTGTAAAAAGTTGTCAAAAGCCTACAGTACAAGTTGGTATGGACAGGTACATAACAGTGCTTAAACGGGGACGCAGCCCTACCTCTGCAGCAGTTGCTTCGGCCTCAAAAGTACCATCTTTTGATAAAATAAATACTCAAAATCGTTTTGCAATTCTGGAGGATGAATCCTCTGAAGCACCAAACGTCATTAAACCATCCAAGCCTCCCCCGATATATCTAAGGGAGCAAAATTCAAATGAGCTCATAAAGAGTTTGATATCGGTGATAGGTGAAAATTCGTTTTACGTAGCGGCTATAAAGCGTGGAAGTATAAACGAGACAAAAATACAAGTCAATAATGAGAATGATTTTCGCAAAATAGTAAACAACTTCGAAACGCGTAAAAAAAACTTTTATACCTACCAACTGAAAAGCAGTAAAGGTCTACAGGTAGTGATTAAGGGTATTGACTCATGTGTGGACCCAGAAGAGGTTAAAACATTCCTAGAAGAAAAAGGCTTCAAGGTAAAACATGTAGTAAATATTAAAAATAGAGAAAAAATTCCCCAACCACTTTTTCGAGTGGAGTTTGAACCCGGCGACGTAAAACTTAAAAAAAACGAAACACATCCTATTTACAATTTAAAATATATTCTCTACAGAAGAATAACTATAGAAGAGCCACACAAAAAAAATGGACCTGTTCAGTGCTTAAACTGCCAAGAATTTGGCCATACCAAGGCATACTGCTACTTACCCCCTGTCTGCGTAGTATGTGGTGAACTACACGGTACCGTTTCTTGCGATAAGTCTAAAACCGACCCCAACGTAAAAAAATGTAGCAACTGTGGCGGTAATCACACTGCCAATTATAGAGGATGCCCAGTATATAATATTGTCAAGCAGACGGTTGGACCGAAAACAAATACCCCTCAAATGCAGGTTGCAAATCAGGTAAACACAAATGCAATTCAAGCCCCCCAGCCTAGTAATAACAGAACCTCTTACGCTAACGTCCTAAAATCAAACCATCAGCCAATGCAAGGTGCCTCGCCAAGTAATGATGAAACTCCGGTTTCTAATTTAAGTCGTTTAGAAATAACCATGGAAACATTAGTGCAAACAGTAAATAATTTTACGAACACAATGGGTAATATGATGCAGGAAATGCTTAGAATGCAATCGATGTTATTGCAAGCTGTACTTAACAAACCATGAACTGTTTAAAAATTTGTTTTTGGAACGCAAACGGCATCCGCCAACATAAAAATGAATTAGAATACTTTCTTAAAAATAAACAAATTGATGTCATGATGATTTCTGAAACTCATTTGACCTCAAGAAATACGTTTAAAATCAATGGTTATATACTATATGATACCAAGGACCCTCGAGATAGAGCTTGTGGAGGTTCTGCCATCTTAATAAAAACTCGAGTCAAACACTACATTATGTGTGATCACCGTGAAGACTATCTGCAAGCAACGACTATTTGTGTTGAGGAGCTAAATCGAAACATAGTAATTTCTTCTTTATACTCTCCACCTAGATTTTCCATATCAGAAGGCCAATATTATAAATATTTTAAATCATTAGGACCCTGTTTTCTGGCCGCTGGCGATTATAACGCTAAACATACCTTCTGGGGGTCACGACTTATAACACCAAAAGGTCGTGTTTTGTTTAACACAATCTCTAAAATGGGTTTAAATGTGGTCGCGAGCGGGCAACCAACATATTGGCCTACTGATCAGCAAAAAATTCCAGATGTTATCGACTTTGGCGTGGTTAAAAACATCCCCACAGAAACGATTCATGTTGAAGCTTCCTTAGAATTATCATCCGACCACACACCTACAATTGTTACTATATCGAACCCAAATAGAATTGTATTTCCGTCAGGTTACTTAGCGACGCCAGCCACACAAATAAATTGGTTAAAATATAAAAAATTTCTCAGTGCCCATTGCACAGAAAATATTCCGCTTAGTACACCGGAGAATGTGGATCTCTCTCTTGTTAACTTTGACAGTTATCTTAAACTAGCTGTTCAACACTCCAGCGTTACCCCCAAAAAAATTAAAAATAATAAAATATGTTCTTCAGATGTCGAGCGGCTCTTGACTGAAAAAAGGAGAGTTCGAAGAGAGTGGCAACTTTACAGATCCCCGCAACTTAAGATTTTATTAAAAGAATGCACAAAAAGGCTAAGAAAGTTGCTACAGAATCAGAAAACGGCTTCTCTAGAAAAATATCTTAAGGAACTTGATGCAACTCCACAATCTGACTACTCATTATGGCGTGCAGCTAGAAATCTAAAAAGGCCAGTTATATCTAAGCCACCATTAAGAAACTTGAATGGTAGTTGGGCAAGAAATGATAATGAAAAAGGAAACCTGTTTGTAAATCATTTGAAAAACGTATTTACACCAAATATATCTCACAATATTGCGGTCGAGTTACCACCTGTTGATGCTAGAGCAGCTTTTCCCCTCAGATTTGAGATAAGAGAAATCGAAAAGGCTATTTGTGACTTAAACACTAAGAAGGCACCTGGTATCATCAGTAATAAAATGCTTTTGGAGCTACCTCGCATAGCAAAGAAAATTATTCTTTTTATTTTTAATGCTATTTTACGCCTTGAATACTATCCTGAAAAATGGAAGGTTTCCTTAGTTACCATGATACCAAAGCCAGGTAAAGATCATACAAAAGTTGAGTCTTATAGACCTATTAGCTTATTATCAAATATGTCAAAGCTGTTTGAGAAATTATTAGTTTCAAAATTAACACCAATTTTAAGTGAAAATAGATGTATTCCAAACCATCAGTTCGGATTTAGAAGAAAACACAGCACAATCGAGCAGACTCATCGAATAGTAAATGTCATAAGAAAAGCATTTGAAGAAAAGAAATATTGCTCAGCACTCTTCATCGATGTTTCGCAAGCTTTTGACAAAGTCTGGCATGAAGGCTTATTACACAAATTGAAGCAAAATTTACCAGCAAACACACACAAGCTGCTAGAAAGCTACTTAGTCGGTCGTCAATTTATTATTAAAGAAGGAAATTTCTTAAGTTCACCTCAGCCCATTGCAGCTGGAGTCCCACAAGGCAGCATCCTGGTCCCCCTATTATACTTAATTTATACTTCGGACATGCCAACAAGCAACTACACACAAACTTCAACATTTGCAGACGATACAGCTTTTCTAAGCGTCCACGAAAACCGTTATGAAGCATCGCGTTACTTACAGCATCATATATTTCAACTAGAAATATGGTTAAGACAATGGAGGATAATGGTCAATGAGCAAAAATGTGTACATATAACATTCACTTTGCGCCGGGAATCTTGCCCCCCTATTACAATCAATAATCAAATAATTCCTCAACATTCGCATGTTAAATATCTCGGTATACATCTGGATCGGCGATTAACGTGGAAATGCCATATAGAGGCAAAATTAACTCAAATGAAACTAAAAGCCATTCAAATTCATTGGCTTATTGGAAGAAATTCTGTCCTTAGTCTCGATTGCAAGCTTCTACTTTACAACTCTATCTTAAAGCCTATCTGGTGCTACGGTATTCAACTATGGGGCACTGCCTCGGCCTCTAATATCGACAAAATTCAAAGGCGCCAAAATAAACTTCTTCGAATAATCACAGCCGCTCCCTGGTATGTTAAAAACTCAAACATTCATAAGGATCTCAATGTGCCATTAGTGAAATCTATGATTACAAAATACGCAATAAAATATTTAAAAAGGCTTGAACAACACCCAAATCCACTAGCTCGAAATATTTTAAATCATGGCGGCCACACTCGCTTAAGAAGAAGAGACACTGCAGCACTTACCCAATTAGATGAGCGATAAACACCTATAAAAGTGAACATAACCCGTGATGAAGAAAATTTTGTCTGGCACTGGCAGGAGATAAAATAACGTATTAGGTTAAGATTTGATTAATTATTGTTAGTTCATATTTAATATATGAAGATTCAATAAAACAATAATGACAAAAAAAAAAAAAAAAAAAAAAAATATTTCGTATGCGCAGCTTAAGAGAAAAACCAAAAATATAGTTGGTTTAACACACTTTATGACTCAAATTGAAGGAAAAAAAAAGTACATGCTGGTGGATGAGGCGTATCTTTCTCTTCCACACGGCATCAAAATCAAAGTTTTTTAAAAAGTGGATTTAGCAGGTTTGCATATTAAGGGAACGATATGAAAAATACATACAGTGCATACAATCGCAAAATGTAAGAGAATAGGTTGCCTATCGCAGCTTAAGAGAGTTTTTGTGTAAACTTTAGACACAAGACTCTGAATGTAAGAGTGTAAAGGCACGCATGAGTACGAGCTTTTTTGCTATTTTAAAATTTAAAAAACCAACAACACAACAACATAGAGTCCATGTCATTGTTTTTGGCAATGATATTAAAAGGAAGAGAATACCTAACGTAATGCAGCATCTTACATTAGTAAATATTATTTTACTTCAACCAGGGGTGCCAGAAGATTTTCATAAGCAATCGGCATATTTTCCAAAAAAAAATCGGCATAATCGGCACTTTAATTTAAAATCGGTAAATTTAGAATACCTCTTTTAAATACAATAAAAGATATTTTTTTTTAATAACAAAACAGAAAAATGCAGCATTAACTAATGTTTAAAACATAATAATCAATAGAAATAAAAAAAAATAAACGTTTTATAAATAAATTGTAGTTAATCGGATGTAGCTGCATCATCCTCAATTCCGTATAATCTTATAAGAATAATTTTTTTATTGAAATTATTTTTATTGATAGTGAATGTAAATTTAGCTTACCCTCTCTCTTTTGTAAGCGTTTATTCATTTTCAAACTCATATACATATGTATAAAGATTTTTATAGTTTCCCTATAGAAAAAGATATTTTAAGCGTTGACCTTTTTTCTTTTATTCAGATTTAGTTCTTTAATTCTTCATAGTTGAATATTTTTGAAAGAAAACTTTTTTTTAACAAAAATCGGCTATAATTTAAAGGCAAAAAATCGGCAAATATGGCAGGGCTAACTGCAACAGTGAAGGGTATAAAAAGGGTAATTTTTGGGATTTCAGTGTTTTGGTAATAACCGATTTGGTAGATTTATATACTGTTCATTAAATTGGGTTATATGTCTATATGTATAGATACTAACATATGTGTACATATATTTAAACAAACTTAATAATAAAAAAAGACATATTTTTTTGGATTTCAGTACTTTGGACATAACTCAGTCTTTTATTAACCGATTTGAAAGTTTTATATACCGATGTCTTTAGGAATAAATTTACCATTTACTTTGTGATAAAACGTGGACTCAGAAAGACCTATGGCTCCCGTAAATGGGTATTTTTTAAAAAAAATTATATTTTGGTCATAACTTTTTTGTATCTGAACCGATTTTTCCAAAATTTTCAGAAAATATTTTCTACTAAAGATTTTCGATCTTTTGATATATAAGGCGTAGCCATAGGTCATATGACAGTCCAAAAATGCAGGTTTATATACAATTTTTGATTTTTTTTGTATGGGAGGTACCACGCCCACTTTTCCAATCCCGCCCATATTTTGTTGGATACTGTATATTGATAATCTAAATGTTTGTACCCAATCTGGAAACTTTGGCTCTTGCCGTTCTCAAGATATACAGAAATAAATAAAATGCAACAACAACAAGGGATTTTTGGGCAAAATCAGAGGCAGTCGTGGTTTTTTGCTCATATCTCCGTCATTTTTGGACCGATCTGGCTGAAATTCAATAGCAAACTTAAACGGAGTATATGTGATATAAACATACATCAACCTAGTCCACATCATTTCTGGGGTTTTTGGAAAACCCATTTCAACATACACACGGACAGACGGACAGACGGACAACCGGATTTGAACTTCGCTTTTCATAAGGACCCAGAATATATATACATTATAGGGTGTAGGATCAATATTGTGGAACATACAAACGGAATGACAAAGTTATATATACCCTCTTACCTTCGGTGAAGGGTATAAAAAAGACATATTTTTTTGGATTTCAGTACTTTGGACATAACTCAGTCTTTTATTAACCGATTTGAAAGATTTATATACCGATGTCTTTAGGAATAAATTTACCATTTACTTTGTGATAAAACGTGGACTCAGAAAGACCTATGGCTCCCGTAAATGGGTATTTTTTAAAAAAAATTATATTTTGGTCATAACTTTTTTGTATCTGAACCGATTTTTCCAAAATTTTCAGAAAATATTTTCTACTAAAGATTTTCGATCTTTTGATATATAAGGCGTAGCCATAGGTCATATGACAGTCCAACAATTCAGGTTTATATACAATTTTTGATTTTTTTTGTATGGGAGGTACCACGCCCACTTTTCCAATCCCGCCCATATTTTGTTGGATACTGTATATTGATAATCTTAATGTTTGTACCCAATCTGGAAACTTTGGCTCTTGCCGTTCTCAAGATATACAGAAATAAATAAAATACAACAACAACAAGGGATTTTTGGGCAAAATCAGAGGCAGTCGTGGTTTTTTGCTCATATCTCCGTCATTTTTGGACCGATCTGGCTGAAATTCAATAGCAAACTTAAACGGAGTATATGTGATATAAACATACATCAACCTAGTCCACATCATTTCTGGGGTTTTTGGAAAACCCATTTCAACATACACACGGACAGACGGACAGACGGACAACCGGATTTGAACTTCGCTTTTCATAAGGACCCAGAATATATATACATTATAGGGTGTAGGATCAATATTGTGGAACATACAAACGGAATGACAAAGTTATATATACCCTCTTACCTTCGGTGAAGGGTATAAAAAAAGACATATTTTTTTGGATTTCAGTACTTTGGACATAACTCAGTCTTTTATTAACCGATTTGAAAGATTTATATACCGATGTCTTTAGGAATAAATTTACCATTTACTTTGTGATAAAACGTGGACTCAGAAAGACCTATGGCTCCCGTAAATGGGTATTTTTTAAAAAAAATTATATTTTGGTCATAATTTTTTTGTATCTGAACCGATTTTTCCAAAATTTTCAGAAAATATTTTCTACTAAAGATTTTCGATCTTTTGATATATAAGGCGTAGCCATAGGTCATATGACAGTCCAAAAATTCAGGTTTATATACAATTTTTGATTTTTTTTGTATGGGAGGTACCACGAACACTTTTCCAATCCCGCCCATATTTTGTTGGATACTGTATATTGATAATCTAAATGTTTGTACCCAATCTGGAAACTTTGGCTCTTGCCGTTCTCAAGATATACAGAAATAAATAAAATACAACAACAACAAGGGATTTTTGGGCAAAATCAGAGGCAGTCGTGGTTTTTTGCTCATATCTCCGTCATTTTTGGACCGATCTGGCTGAAATTCAATAGCAAACTTAAACGGAGTATATGTGATATAAACATACATCAACCTAGTCCACATCATTTCTGGGGTTTTTGGAAAACCCATGAACTTCGCTTTTCATAAGGACCCAGAATATATATACATTATAGGGTGTAGGATCAATATTGTGGAACATACAAACGGAATGACAAAGTTATATATACCCTCTTACCTTCGGTGAAGGGTATAAAAAAGAGTAATTTTTGTGGATTCAGTATTTCGGTTATAACTCTGCCATTTTTTAACCGATTTTGCAGATTTATATACCGACGTGTTGAAGAAGAAATTTACCATTTACTTAAGTTATAAAGCTTGGACTCGGGGAGATCTATGGTTCCCGAAAGTAGGTATTTAAAAAAAAAAATTAATTTTGGTCATAACTTTTTTGTATCTGAATCGATTTTTCCGAGTTTTTTATAAAAAATGTTCTACAAGAAATTTCAGATATTTTGGTATATAAGTCATATCCATAGGACGTATAGCAGCCCTAAAATTGTTCCGAGTTTTGCAGAGAATATGTTTTAGGTTTCTATAAATATTGACAAACGGACTGACAGACGGACATCGTTAAATCCACTTTTCTCCTCATAAGCACCCAATATATATACATACACTTTATATGGTCTGAAATCAATATTGTAGAAATAACAAACAGAATGACAAACTTATGTATGTAAACGAATTACCTATAAAATGAAAAAATAATTATAAAAAAATAAAATAAGTAAAAAAAAAAATTAAATCAATAAAAATAAGGGTATAAAAAGGGTAAATTAAAAGGCGTAAATATGTATAAAATATACGTTTATGAAGTTCATAAATACATTTTAAAAATTTTAAAAATTAAAAACTGACCAATTTCTTTTTAGATAAAAAGAATTTATAAAAAACAAAAAAAAAATGGAATGAATGGGATTCGAACCAGTCCACCAATAACAAATTGTTAGGAGGCAGACCGTTTAGACCGTTCGACCATCGAACCGCATGTAAAGCCGATGTTGATTTGAGTATGTGATATCAATAATTATTAATAGTAAATTAAAGTATGTATGTGTTTTTTTTGTTTGTGTATAATACAGAAGGTAATATTAAATAAAAAAAAAGAAGTTTACCGCAAGTATTTTAAATGAAAAAAACCACAAAAAAAACAACACACAACTATTTTACAGGGTTACCATTAACCGTTTTGAAACGTAAACTGTCGTTTTGGTTAATAAAAGTCGCAAACCAATTTAAATGTTTTTTATTTATCAATAATACAACATAAACATACCAAGAAATTGCTTAAATTGTGTATGCTTTTAAATCGCTTTTGTGCAGAAGATATTATCAGGCCTATTCTGAAAATCACTTTAACTCAAATCACGTGATTTGAAATCACATGTGCCTACTGCAGAAAGCACACCAAGAAACACAACAACGGTATGACTCTCAAAACACCATAAAGTCACAGGTGTGATTTCAGAACAGGCCCGTATATAGGTATATATGAATATATTTTTGTATAAATTGTCTAAAAAAGTGACTAATATGTTATCAATGTCAGCAATAAAAAGGCAAAGATTGCTTTTAATATTTTGACGACACTAGATCACTGTTCGTTATGTTAGCGGTTTTTTATAGTCGTAAAATTAGATGATGAGGGCATTTCTAATATTCCCTAAATACAATTTTTTTTTTAAGTGGATGACCCTGCTTGTTTGTATGGTTTTTAAGCAGTGTGACCATTTTGGCAATTTTGTAGCTTAACTTAGATTAAAAATTTTAATTTAGCTAAAATACTTTCATTAAGCGCTTCGCATTTTTTTTAAGCATTTTAATTAAATGTTTCTAGCTTTTTTTGAATTATTTTAAAAATTGAAGAATAGGTATTGATATAACTTAAGTTTTTTATGTATTATAATAAATTATAATAAATTTTGACTAAAAAAAATAGTTGTAGTCAAAATGAAATTTCGTATGGAAATGGATAATTCTTATATTATAGTAAAAAAAATTTCATTTTATATTTTTACAAGACGATAACCCTGCATGTTTGGGCGATTTTTAATGAAGACTTTTAAAGGCCAGTTTACACGGTAATACATTGTATTACGACATAATGTAGAATGAGAGAAATCATATCATCTAAAAGCAAAATGCATTGAGTAAGAGAGAATACGAATACAAAATCTGACAAGCGGTCGGTAAATGGTTTTTTTCTAAACCATTTTAGAAACTTGTGTATTTTCATCACACCAGAGGTGCATTTTAACGGTGTATATTGAAGGTGGTGACATTTTTATACAATTACAAAAACAACTAAAATCAATTCAGGAAATTTTCATGTTGTTTTTGTAAAAATTGTAAAACTGCAACCATCTGCTTTTTTGTTATTAATTTTGATTTTACTTATACCATCCGTGTAAACATAAAGTATACTCTCAACAGATTTTTCTTTTTTTCTTTTAAACACGGAGAGAATTTCATATTATTTTGATTCTACAAAGTCGTAATTCATTGTATTACCGTGTAAACTGGCCTTAAGTAGTGTGGGAATTTTTTATTTTTGAAAGTAAATTCAGCACCAAAAACTTAGATTTAGCTGTAAAATTTCCATTTGGCATTTTATTAGCTTTTTAGAAAAATGTTTTAAGCTTCTTTTGATTAATTTTTAAAGTTGGATGGAATAGTCTTAGCGATTAAAACTAAAATAAATTGTTATAAACTAACTTTTACGCAATTAATGATGACTGTTTTTTTAAAATATAAAAAAAAAATAATCTGGTCTAAATATGTTTGTAAATTCTTTTAAATCGAAATAGCTATAAAACCGTTTGTATTTTGTTTTTATTAGAGGGCCTTCCAATTTCAAGGTTAACCAATTGTGGTATTTATATCTGATGCTATATCAAATCTACCTAAATACTTATTTAAATATTACCATTTATTTTAATTTTGTTTAAAATGAGTCACTTAAATGTATAAGGATTTAAAACAATATAATGAACAACTTTAAGAATTATTTGTAGCGTTTTCAAAATAATTTTTAGCATTTCTTTGCCTTGCCTAATGTCAGAGTAAGCTGTGAACAAATTTTAAGATCTGTTTCTATGTCATTGGTTTCGTCAATAAAATTATCCAAACTTAAATGTTTCTAGCTTTTTGATTAAATTAAACATTTACGTACGCAAATACTTATTGTTGAATGTTTTGCTTTCAAATAACAAATGGGATTTTTTTTAGAAATAATAAGATTTTTTAAAAATAATATGGCATAACGTGTGAGATTTTTGAATTGAAATGTAAGAACCCTGTCGGAAACTGAGTTAACTTAAAATTAACTTTAAGCTAACTATTTCGCAACTAGGGCTAACTGACACTTGGATTACTTTTCAATGTAAACAACTAACTATTTTAACATTGCGATGTCCTAGGAAGTAGTCAATTGTCCGACTCTGCACTACTTTCAGTTAACTTAAAAGTTAACTTTTTGTAGCTACCCAGGAAGTCAATAAAGTAAAATTTTTTTTATTTTTTTTTAATTATTTTTTTTTTAGTTTTTCTTATTTTATTTTACTTTATTTTTTATTTTTTTTTTCTGTCTCTGGTGGGATTCGATCCGCGCAACCTCGGTGCTGATAGACTAGCTCGCTACCAGCTAGTCTACCGGGGCATTGTAGTTTTTATATTAAAAAACTATGTTTTTTGTTTGTTTGTTAATCGACTTGGCTCTTTCTACTTAAAATATACAGTGTTTGTATACACTTTGGTTAATGTAAATTTTCCATTGCTTAGTTGTTGGCTTTAAGTTAGTCTATACAAGCTAACTTAAAGTTGGCTTTTTTTGTAGTTAGCTACTCATTTGACGGCAGGGAAGAGATTATCAAAACATAGCAACGATCCGTCTCTAAAACTGAAAAAACAACAATCATGAAAACAATGCCTACCAATACACATAAATAACTTTTGCATACTCGTACATACGACATACTTAGGTATTTACATTTAAGCCAAAAAAAATTGTAAACTATGGTTTTTGTTTCACATGTAAGGCGAACGATTCATATCTATATTGTTAATAAAATTAAAAAATCAAAAATCGCTGAATAACTTTAAAATCGTTTATAGAAATCGTTATAAAAAAAGTTAAAAAATTTTCTGTTTGGAAAAGGTGGAGATGCCGAGATTTGAACCCCGGCAATTTAACAAACAAACCTTCTTGGGCAACCGCCCAGCCCATTGAGCTATTAACGTTGTTAAAAATAAATAATTATAGTATAATATACTCCGTCATATTATTAGTTTAATATGTAGGTATGTATTTTTCAATTAAAGCGAACAATCATGTACAAGCATGTGTACATGTTTCTTATGCTTAAAATTCAACTCGTTCAAATAAAAAAACAAAAAAACAACAACCACAAGGGATTTTTTTTGGAAAAATTAGAGGCAGTCGTGGTTTTTTGGTCATATCTAAGCCATTTGTGGACCGATCTTGCTGAATTTCAATAGCAAGAAATGGTGGACTGTGTGTAACATAAATGTAAAACAACCTAGCCGCTATCATGTCTGGATTATCCGGAAAACACGTATCAAACGTAAGACGGACATACGGACAGACGGACATCGTTAAATCAACTTCTCTTCTCATATGGACCCAGAATATATATACTTTATGGGGTCTAAAATCAATATTGTGGAAATTACAAACGTTATGACAAACTTATATATACCCTTTTACACCTGTGGTGAAGGGTATAATTATAGAAATGTTTGAGTATAAAAATCAGACAAAACTATGGAAATTTTTAAAATAAAAGAAGTAAAATTCTCGTTTGATTTCAAGTTCAAACGATTTAGATTTTTAATATATGGCCAATATCCTTTTTGGTTCAAAACAAATTTTTATATTGAATTTAAGATGTTTTAAGAAGATTTGGGTTTGCCTAGAACACTTTTTTGCAATTTTTAAATAAAATTTGAATACTTATTTAAATTTCTTTTTAAAGCGGTAAAGTGATTGATTTCTTTTTAAAGTTTTTAAAATTTATGATCTTAAAAAAATTTAATTTTTAGTCCGTTTTTAAAGTTTCTTGACGTCTTAAGGATTTGAAATGTTTAATAAACTTTCCTGTGATATATAAAATATTTTGAAAAAGTCTTCTGATATTAATGTTATTGGCATTTAAAATCAGTTATTTTAATAAATTTTTGATCGGTTTTGATAATCATATAAAAGAATTTAAATATGTTTTTCTAATGGCCAATTTCACCAATTCTATTTAAATATAGTTCTTCATTTCATTCTATTATTATTTGCCAAGAAAAACGAATTTTAAACAAAAATTGTTATTTAAATAAATTGGAGAAATAGGCCGTATAAATATATTTTTTTATCTGAAATATTGCTATGTATGATGTAACGTTGTTTATCTTATATACTTTACTTAAATACTACACAGAAAAAAAAAATAAAATTGATTTCAATCAAAAAAATTTGTGATATTAATTAAAAAATTATTAAATTTGCACTATTAAACAAATTAAAAGTATCAATTGAAGCACAGCCGCGAATAACGTTTTAAGTTACAAAATAATAATTTTTCAGGAGAGCAAAAAAACGTATTTTAACAGGCAGCATTATTTGTTTTAAAAATTTTTTTCTATTATTAAAAATAAGAATAATAAAAACTTTTATGCAAAAGTCTTTTAAAACATTATTCTGCACTGCAAAACCATTTCGGTTTCATCATTTTGTTAGTAACTTGCAATGTTCTTCCACTGGCTGACACTTTGTACGCCATTTTGAAGACGTTTAAGTGCATTGTTGTGGTTGATTTGATGTTTATCTGCTAAAAAACAGTTTTAGCAAAATGAGGCGTTTACAACGTTATTCGCGGCTGTGCTTCAATTGTATATATTTTTGGATATCAACCACATTTTCTGCTGATATAAGATCGTTTAAATGACTTGTTTAAATTTTTAATTAAAAATGATTTTAATTTTGATTAAAAAAAAAAAAAAAAATTTACTGGCAAGAATTTTTTTCTGTGTAATAACCAGGGAAACCATAAATATGCAATTGCATGTTTTTTCTTGTGCGACCAATGAAGGCAGAAACAATATATTTATCCGATTTAGAGCTTTTTATAAATTTTGGCATCAATTTGTTAGTGCATATTTTTGCATATTTTACCCTTTGCAGCATTTTTTTTGCATAATTCAGTTAAAAGAGCCTTTTTGCGGCATCTTTTTAGTTTTTAGTGCATATTTTGCCTTTTTGAGGCATATTTTGATACATGTTGAATTTTTTAGATGCCTACAAGAGCTTTCGTAGCAATTAAAAAAAAAATTTATAATAATAATTTCACATATTACCCATAAAAACTTATTTCCAAACTAGACTCTTTGTGTCCATAAACCATCTAAATATGTTGTTTTTTAGATTAAATTCGTCCCAAAAATATTCTACTGAAAATTAAATTCTTTTTAAATCAGTTCACATTTTGCCAAAGTTTTCAGCTACAAAGCTTTAATAGCTTTAACTTCCTTTAAAGAGTTAACATTAATAAACAATTTAGCGACCGTCCTTTTAATCTCTTTATGACAAAAAATCTCATATGGATGTTAATATCTAGATAATATTCTGCACAAATAACTCTGAAATAAATTTGAAACTCTTTACATAGCTTCGTTTATGTGAGCCAATTACTGCCCATCGTTTACAAATAGGGCAACATTTCGAAAATTCGTCTGCAAATATATTGAAGTTTGGGCTTTCCCGATTATAATTTTAGAATTGTTTTTATTACATGGAACTTTTATTAAATTGTTGAATATTTTGTTTTCAAATAAGCAATTTTTGATTTTTTTTTTTTTTGGAGCATATTTTCAAGTTTTTACTGCATATTTTATGCGCATAAAACGCATTTTTTAGAGCATATTTTTGGTTTCCCTGGTAATAACGATTTGGAAATTGTTTTAGAAGATCTCCAAAAATAAAAAAAAAAAAAATTTAAGATTGTATTTTTACTGCCTGTTTTTAGAAAACGTAAGCAAGTGAGTGAGTGAGAAATTATATTGAAAACAACAATAATAAACGAAAATTTGTTTTTGTTTTCAATATAATTTCTCACTCACTCACTTGCTTACGTTTTCTAAAAACAGGCAGTTAATCGAATAATTTTTAGGAATCAGTTTTTTTTTTGTACTGTAATGGTGTTATTGATTTTGTTCAACATTTTTCATTTTTCGAATTTATTCTATGAGCTAAATTTCAGTTATGTATTTTATAAAGCTTTTTTGTAATAGTTCTATTCCTACAATTTTTCAGAAATGACTTTATACACTACCAGACTATTATATTGTATTTTCTTTTTTACATTTTACCTTAGCCTTCCTTTGGAAAGCAATGAGGTATATTGAATGTACAGAAAAATTTACAATTATTAGACACCAGCAGAATGTAATGCATTTTCTGGCCCGCTACGGAATTATTTCCTTCCGAAGGTAACTTTTATATTATATTCAACATTTTTCATTTTTCGAATTTATTCTATGAGCTAAATTCCAGTTATGTATTTTATAAAGCTTTTTTGTAATAGTTCTATTCCTACAATTTTGCAGAAATGACTTTATACACTACCAGACTATTATATTGTATTTTCTTTTTTACATTTTACCTTAGCCTTCCGTTGGAAAGCAATGAGGTATATTGAATGTACAGAAAAATTTTTTACATTGGTATTTTTTTCTGTGTGTAAGACAAATTTTATATAAACATTTTTTTAATTAGCCTTAAATAAAACTGAAATATTTTTTATGAATAAGGGGGTTAAAGTTTAATAGTATTTGTATAGATTGCTTTAAAAAATAGTATGAGATAGGATTTTAAATGATATACAAAAGGTTATTTTAATGTTAGTTTGTAATTTGTAAATCTTTTAAATGATGTATTCAATATATGTAAGTCATAATTTGTTTTTGGACTAGGAAAAGTTTATTTTGAATTCTGATGGCAAAAATTTTAATTTTGTTGTAATAATCTATATTGACGAAGAGTGTAGGTAGCAAGGAACTCAGAGCAGAAAGGGCTTTTTAAACTCTGCTTTCAAATTCAAAGTCATGACTTTTTTCAGCAAAAAAGTCGTAATGTAAGTTTTTTTTAAAGATATTAATTGTATATGTGGCTTTTGAAGCAATTTATTTTATTATATGTTTTTTTTTTTTTTTTATAAAATACTAGCTGTTTGGTCCCGGCGCTGCTCGGGATTTTCCTATCTTCTATCGGCAGTTTTTTTTTTTTATAAACCATCAGTGAAAGTCACGAACATAGGACAACTTATTTTTATATATGTACTAGCTTAACCCGTTGCGCTTCGCTACAATGCTTTAGCCAACTTTGAAGACTCTCCCTTTAATAGTTCTACAGTAGAGATATTTATTTTTATTTTCAAAAGTGTAGTATACCATAAGAGTGACTTCTACAAAGTTTGAACATTCTTACTATAACAGTTCTTAAGATAAGAGATATTAAACATCGTCGTTCTATGGGGAAAACCACTTCCCCCGCTGCTACTTTATTTAAATTTCGGGGCTCAGAAGATCGTACTACCAAAAGTTCAACAAAATGCGTTCAGTGGCTCTTATTAATATTTCTATATATGAGGGGTACTGCTCCTCCCCCGTCTACCCCGCCCATTTGTATATTGAAATTTATAGTTTACTATAATAATAGCTTTAACCACTTTTGAAGACTCTGCCTTTAATAATTCTTCAGTTGAGCGATATTTAATATATGCATCCTATGGGAGGTATTTCCCCCCTGCGCCTATCCGCTTTATTGTTATTTTCAAAAGTGTTGTATACCATAAGAGTGACTTCTAGAAAGTTTGAACATTCTCACTATTACAGTTCTTTAGATATGCGATGTTAAACATTGGCGTCCTATGGGGGATTCCACTTCCCCCGCTGCTATTTTATTTTAATTTTGGGGCTCAGAAGATCTTACTACCAAAAGTTCTGCATAATGCGTGCAGCGGATCTTAATATATGCGATAATTAATATTGGCATCCTATGGGGGATACCAATTCCCCTGCCCCTATCGAAAAAATAAGTAGCCTATTTTATTTTCAGGGCTCACGTGATGTATCTGTAAAAATTTCAGGAAAATCGGTTCAGTAGTTTAGGAGTCTATAAGCCAACAAACAAACAAACAAACACACATACAAACATTTTTCATTTTTATATATATAGATAAATTGAAATCAGATTCCAAAAAAGACAACTTTTTTCTTTTTAAGCATTTTTTTGATTGTTTTTATTTAAAGTAGATTTTTAATATATTTAAGTAAAAAAGATAAATTGTTGGTCTAGTCCAGTGATAACCAAGCCCCGAACTAAGAAAGCCCCGAACGCACGCTCACAAAGATATTATGTGCTTGTGTGCGGTCGCAGAGACTGATGATAGTCTGATGTTTTGAAACGAACAAAGTTGTAACATACATGTGAATTGCCGACCGTGACTGTGTGAAAAATACGATTATTGACTGGCTCGCGAGTCTATGGAGTGGTTATCACTGGTCTAGTCTATTTGCTAACCAAAATAATTTTGAATTGAAAAATTTCAATAAAATTTTTTAAATTGACAATTTTATATTGAAAATTAAACATTAATGGCTGTATTTATAAAAAATTTTAAATTTAAAAAAGGTTTACAAAACAAATTTTGTATGAAAATTCTCCTTAATAAACGTTTGTTAAATTTAATAATCGTTTATAAATACGGGGGTAACAATTATATATTGAGAATTTTATATTGACAATTTTATATTGAGAATTTTATATTGACAATTTTAAATTGACAATTTTAAACTGACAACCTAAAGTAGTAAATTGTTAAGATTTTGTATTAAAAAAGTGGCTTTGTGTTTTAGTTGAAGTACTTTTTAACTAATAAGATTTTCTTTTTATAAATTTTGAAGTTAAAATAATCTAGACAAAATCAAATTTTCTATTATTTGGAATTAATCGATAAAATAAAAAAAAAAATAAAAAAAATTTATATTTTGATCGTAGATTTTTAGGTTGTATGATTTTGTATTCTTAAAACCGAGATTTAAAATAATACAATTTATCTAAAATATCGTTTATGTTTAGGAGAAATAATAAAAACATTTAAAAAACAATTTTTTTAAGAAACGCTTTTCTTAAAAAAGAAAATTTAAAAAAAATTTTTTAAAATTTGTGAGCCGATTACGGATAGTAGCACAACTGGGGTCTAATCACCGCATTCGATACTATCGTATCGAATAAACTATCGAATGTTTTTGCATACGACAAACACTGACATATCGAATGAAAACTCGATAAATGTTATCTCGAGTTACTCGATAACGAATGCTATTATTTCCAATTCCAGAATTTTCTATAGATATCGAGTTTCATGATCCCAAAATAAATAATTTTGATCAATTTTGCTCGATATCGTATGCGGTGATTAGACCCCTGAAGTTGAGTTGAGCCAGCAGCGGAATTAAAATATTAGGCTTAAAATGTTAAAAGTAAATTAAAAATGGAAATTTTATAAATCGGTATTTCCACAGGAAAGTCTTCCTTTTGTCACCCAGAATTTTAAATTGTTTCTCAAAAAATAATTCATATTTTTTTTTTTTAGTGTAAAGCCCACTTAAGTGAAAGAGAGGAGAAATTTGAACAGCATGGGTCTAAAATACAAGATTAATTGCTTGTTGACGTAACGTAATATACCTGCGGAAGTGCCCATATGTAACAAAAGAGCTTTATTTGTTTAATTTTTTGAAAATTAAAGAGCTTTTTTTAATGATATTTGTTTCAAAATCAGCAAATTGAAAAAAAATAAAATAAAACATTTTTATTTTCTTACACTGAAATTAAAAAAAGCTTTAAAAGTATTAAAAAAGTAAAGCTTTAACAAATAAAAGAGCTCTAGGTATTCGCCGATTTAAATTCAGAATTTAATTATAATTAAGCTCTTTTTAAAAATTTATATTGTTAAAAAGAACATAAGTGGGGAACAGAATAGTCGGTATAGTACAACGTTACGAATAGCGCTGCAAGCTGTCAAAAGTTTAAAACGGCAGTTTCAGAGTAGTGTCAACAGAATACGTAGTTGCTGTAGTCGTTTCAGTTGAAGTTGAAGCGTAAAATTCGAAATTTTGAACTTTGTTCTACTACTTTATTCTGTTCCAGGCCTTAAGAAAAATAATTTTAAAAGTATAAAAAACTTAAAAGTTTAAAATTTTTAAAAGATAATTTGGAATTTCTTTTATTTATAGAAAAGCTTTAATTTCCTTATATTTTGGATAACAGCAAACACTTTTTTTCCGTAAAATAATTTAAAGAATTTTACAGTTTTTATTTGCAATAAAGCTTTTGAAACTTTTTAAATCTTAGAAACCGTTTCATTATAAATTCAAGAAATTTAACTGCCAATTTCTCGATATCGAAAGAACGCTTTCTTTCGCACAAACCCATTTGAAAAACAAGTAAGAGTGCTATATTCGGCTGTGCCGAATCTTATATACCCTTCACCATTGTGCGAGCAGAATACAGAGCAACTAGACAAAAACTAAATAAAACTGGTAAATATTTTTTTTTAAATAAGAGACAACCGGTTTTGAACTTCGCTTTTCATAAGGGCCCAGAATATATGTACTTTATAGGGTGTAGGATCAATATCGGTGAAGGGTATAAAAAGAGTAATTTTCGGGAATTCAGGGCTCTAATCACTGCATTCGTTACTATCGTATCGAATAAACTATTGAATTTTTTTGCATACGATAGACACTGGCGTATCGAATGAAAACTCGATAAATGTAATGTCGAGTTACTCGATGTCGAATGCTATTATTTCAAATTCAATACATTTCATTCGATATCGAGTTTCAAGATACCAAAATAAATAATTTCGATGAATTTTGCTCGATATCGTATGCGGTGATTAGACCCCAGTATTTCTGTTATAACTCATACAAATTTCCGACATTTTGATATATAAGTCATATCCATAGGACGTATAGCAGCCCTAAAATTTAGGTTTTTATAAAAATTTTGATGTTTTTTAGCCCATTTTTGGAGTATTTTGCTCATAAATTACCCATTGTCTAACCGATTTGATAGTTTTATATACCGACGTGTTAAGGAAGAATTTTACCATTTACTTAAGTTATATTTATATATAAACATTTATATAAACTTGTAAATATATATTTTAACAAAGTTAATTATAAAAAAGAGTAATTTTTGTGGATTCAGTATTTCGGTTATAACTCTGCCATTTTTTAACCGATTTGGCAGATTTATATACCGACGTGTTGAAGAAGAAATTTACCATTTACTTAAGTTATAAAGCTTGGACTCGGGGAGATCTATGGTTCCCGAAAGTAGGTATTTAAAAAAAAAAATTAATTTTGGTCATAACTTGTTTGTATCTGAACCGATTTTTCCGAGTTTTTTATAAAAAATGTTCTACAAGAAATTTCAGATATTTTGGTATATAAGTCATATCCATAGGACGTATAGCAGCCCTAAAATGGGATTCGAACCAGTCAACCAATAACAAATTGTTAGGAGGCAGACCGTTTAGACCGTTCGACCATCGAACCGCATGTAAAGCCGATGTTGATTTGAGTATGTGACAGTGTTGCAAAATTGAAATTTTGAAATGGTACTGAACTTCAGCTAAAAGAGTATTTTTCTCACCAAATGGTACTTTTTGTTGAAAAAACCCAATAATTTATGAAAATAAAAGGAACAAAAAATATTTTATTGGAATTCATTTATCTAAGTATTAAATAGCAAACAATATTTATATTTGAGGTACACATGTAAATACTATTTCTGTTATACATAAGCGTCAAGCGCCCCATCCATTTACCATATTTTTGTAATTCAATTGATGCTCAGAAATGTGGTATTGATAAAATACCAAAAGCAATATGTGAAATGTCAGCAAACATTAGTTTCGTTCTTAATATTGGGTATATTTTTCAAAGAATTTTAAATATATTCAGTTCTGAAAGATAAATCCCCTTGAACACGGAATGGAGAATTAATATTATTATAGTTATCTTTATCGTTAGTAAATAACATTAGTATCATCAGTATTATGCCATTGGGTTTTCCGGAAACAATTTTTTCTGAAGTGAAGCTGATTATCATTTTTAAGGTTTTATGTTCAAAACAAAAATTAGTTCTTAATGTTTCGCAAATGGTCGAATAACACGTTTTCCCTAACATTGCATGTTTCTATAAATATGGTTTTCATTTAACATAGTATCCAATGCAACAAACACATGAAAATCTATGCCTGCTTTCGAAATGATCACATCACAGTTAAAAAGCTAAAAGTTAAAAAGCTCAAAGGATAAAAAGTACGAAAAACAACGCGGGGGTACTGCGGTATTTTTAATATGAAAAAGTACTGAAAAAAGTACCAAAGTACTGAATTTTTCAACACTGGTATGTGATATCAATAATTATTAATAGTAAATTAAAGTATGTATGTGTTTGTTGTTTGTGTATAATACAGAAGGTAATATTAAATAAAAAAAAAGAAGTTTACCGCAAGTATTTTAAATTAAAAAAACCACAAAAAAAAACAACACACAACTATTTTACAGGGTTACCATTAACCGTTTTGAAACGTAAACTGTCGTTTTGGTTAATAAAAGTCGCAAACCAATTTAAATGTTTTTTATTTATCAATAATACAACATAAACATACCAAGAAATTGCTTAAATTGTGTATGCTTTTAAATCGCTTTTGTGCAGAAGATATTATCAGGCCTATTCTGAAAATCACTTTAACTCAAATCACGTGATTTGAAATCACATGTGCCTACTAAAGGTCTGCATGACTACATTTAAAAGGCATATGAATACATTCATTTGTTTTTTAAGTAGGTAAAGTTAAATACAACAAACGATTTAAGTACGCAGTGCTTTACATTTTATGTTAAAAAAACAAATGAATGAACACACAAGGCGAAAGAGAAAAGAAAACAACTGTATTTAAACAGAAAAAAATACTACCACATTCAAATAAAACAGACATAATAAAATGTGTATAAGTTTCGAATATAATATTATTTGAATGTTTTACTCATTACATGAATACATTAATATTATTACTAGTAACTTTTGTTATGGAAATCGAAAACGTAAAACGCAAGAATTTTAAAGTCCTTTTTAATATAATTTTAATCCAATTTTTATTATATTTGTTCCAAATTCTGTTTAATAGAGATATATTTGTAATGAGAATAAACATAAGTACTAATTTTACTATGTAGTATTTCTTGCACACAGTCTAACTGTTACCATATACTTGCGTGTGTTTGCATTTGCAAATTGAGTAAATAAATATTCAAAGAAAAAGAGTGAATAGAATGTGTGCCTTTGTTATGATAAAGTAAAACACAGACTACACTCTCTTTTATATTTTAACTCTTAAACTCTGTAAACCACTCTTTAACTATTTAAATATTTGAATGAATATTGGAATGCTTGTGTGTAATAAACAAATGAATGTATTCTTGCAGCTCTTTAGTGCCTACTAAAATCACACGTGTGATATTTTAGCGTCCCGTTTTTGTGTGATCTTCAATTGCAGAAAGCACACCAAGAAACACAACAACGGTATGACTTTCAAAACACCATAAAGTCACAGGTGTGATTTCAGAACAGGCCCGTATATAGGTATATATGAATATTTTTTGTATAAATTGTCTAAAAAAGTGACTAATATGTTATCAATGTCAGCAATAAAAAGGCAAAGATTGCTTTTAATATTTTGACGACACTAGATCACTGTTCGTTATGTTAGCGGTTTTTTGTAGTCGTAAAATTAGATGATGAGGGCATTTCTAATATTCCCTACATACAATTTTTTTTTAAAGTGGATGACCCTGCTTGTTTGTATGGTTTTTAAGCAGTGTGACCATTTTGGCAATTTTGTAGCTTAACTTAGATTAAAAATTTTAATTTAGCTAAAATACTTTCATTAAGCGCTTCGCATTTTTTTTAAGCATTTTAATTAAATGTTTCTAGCTTTTTTTGAATTATTTTAAAAATTGAAGAATAGGTATTGATATAACTTAAGTTTTTTATGTATTATAATAAATTATAATAAATTTTGACTAAAAAAAATAGTTGTAGTCAAAATGAAATTTCGTATGGAAATGGATAATTCTTATATTATAGTAAAAAAAATTTCATTTTATATTTTTACAAGACGATAACCCTGCATGTTTGGGCGATTTTTAATTTTTTTTTTTAAGTAGTTTGGGAATTTTTTATTTTTGAAAGTAAATTCAGCACCAAAAACTTGGATTTAGCTGTAAAATTTCCATTTGGCATTTTATTAGCTTTTTAGAAAAATGTTTTAAGCTTCTTTTGATTAATTTTTAAAGTTGGATGGAATAGTCTTAGCGATTAAAACTAAAATAAATTGTTATTAACTAACTTTTACGCAATTAATGATGACTGTTTTTTTAAAATATAAAAAAAATAATCTGGTCTAAATATGTTTGTAAATTCTTTTAAATCGAAATAGCTATAAAACCGTTTGTATTTTGTTTTTATTAGAGGGCCTTCCAATTTCAAGGTTAACCAATTGTGGTATTTATATCTGATGCTATATCAAATCTACCTAAATACTTGTTTAAATATTACCATTTATTTTAATTTTGTTTAACCCTTAAATGCATACTGTTGCCAATTGGCTACATACCAGTTCAAGCTAATTTTCTTTATGTTCCATTGTGAGTGCATTTATAAAAGTTCGTTTCTAAGCACACACAAGCAGTATGAATAAAAATAAATCGTTACTTTGTTTTTAGTTGCTTTGATTTGTATTTATTTGGCATTTCATTGAGATGGCTGATAAAGATCAGTTTCTTAGTTAAAATCAAATTTTGTATTTTTTTGTTTTTTAAGGACCGTGTATTATCACATCGGAAAAAAATAAATTTGCATCTGTTGACAGGTTAGCTATGGCCTGGTCATGTTTAATTTAACAATATTACTGAATAAATGCAATATTTTTAAAAAAAAATGTATGTTGCCAAATGTCTACAACATGCGTTTGTGACATAAATATTACTTGACGGTTACAATTTGTTTTGGGTAGACTGTGGTTAGACTGTGCCGTTAAATTTCCCGTTAAACGAACCACATAATTTATTTCGACAATTATTATACGTCAATTCCATTAAAGTATTACCTATGGACTCAGGAAATATACTTGTTGGGCACAATTCACATAAATCGGATTGGAAAGAACTGCAAATTACCTGCCGCAAAAAATTTATGAAACGGTCTGTTGCACGGGGTTTCTATGAGAAATTTGTTACAAATTATTAAAGTATAGCTATCTCTGTGACATGCTGAAAGGAGAATAAGCTTGTTGCGTAAGCTTCAAATGACGTAGGCGCGGAACCGGTTGAAGATGCCAATAGACATGAAAAATCGCAAAAAACACAAACTTTAATAGATTGTCCAAAAACGGTAGAAAATTATAACGCCCATATGGGAGGAGTTGACCTTATGATAGCTTTTTAGGCAGGTATTAAATAGCATGAAAAGTCTTAAGTGGTACTTAAGATTAATTTACCATATCACGTAATAATTTCATGAATACTCTAAAAAACAAACCACCCAAACATTTAATTGCCAGATTCTAAATCAGATCTGGCGGAAACATTGTGCTCCTATAAATCATATGAAAACAAACGAGGAAGACCTTCAACCAGAGAGGCAGATGTGGGTAAAGGCCCCGAGGACCTCCAAAACCTACACCGACACCAGATAAGAACCGATGGTATATGACATACTGAAAAGAGATGTTCCACTAAAAACAGGTGCAAACTTCCAGAGTGCAATGGATTTTCACGGACTGAGTGTACTAAATGTATAGTTGCTTTGTGCCAGATCAAAAATGGCATTTGTTTTGTATTGCTTCATAAATAGAAACAAATTTCTGAATACCTGTATGTTATATAAATATATATGTGACTATTGTTCATGTCTTAAAAATTCAAGTACCAAACGCATATTGTTGCCAAAAATCTACATACCGTTTTTATCGAAAATAACACTCAAAACTAATTTCTAAAATTTTTTTATTATTTTTTACGAAATCTACGCCTAAGTTTCTATTAAAAAACATTTTTTTCAATCCAAAAGAAAAAATCATGCATTTAAGGGTTAAAATGAGTCACTTAAATGTATAAGGATTTAAAACAATATAATGAACAACTTTAAGAATTATTTGTAGCGTTTTCAAAATAATTTTTAGCATTTCTTTGCCTTGCCTAATGTCAGAGTAAGCTGTGAACAAATTTTAAGATCTGTTTCTATGTCATTGGTTTCGTCAATAAAATTATCCAAACTTAAATGTTTCTAGCTTTTTGATTAAATTAAACATTTACGTACGCAAATACTTATTGTTGAATGTTTTGCTTTCAAATAACAAATGGGATTTTTTTTAGAAATAATAAGATTTTTTAAAAATAATATGGCAACACGTGTGAGATTTTTGAATGGAAATGTAAGAAGAGATTATCAAAACATAGCAACAATCCGTCTCTAAAACTGAAAAAAACAACAATCATGAAAACAATGCCTACCAATACACATAAATAACTTTTGCATACTCGTACATCCCAGTTGGCCACGTCTTTAAGACATCCTCGAAGACGGATGCAAGACAATGTTAATTTCTGCACGACATGTGAGGGACAGCGGGAACAAATCGTCAACGACATTTTCGAACAAGTGTCGCGAAAATCGTGAACGACAATGTCGCCTACTTTATCATTAACGACTACCTGCATGACAATGTCGTCTATTTCGACGTGCACGACAAAAATTATTAAATGGTTATCTAATTCAGACAGTTTTTTAGTATAGTTGGAATTTTAATTTCTGTTATTTGTTTTATATTCGACTCCTATAAGCAATCCTAAAGTTGACAGTAAAGTACTAACTGCATGTAATCCATTTTCCCGCCCGCGAATAATTTCATCATCATTTTTGGTTTTGCTGTTTAGAACTAATGTGTTAATTTTTTGTAGGTATTTAAATCAACAATTAAAAAAAAAGAATGTGCGAATTTTAAGAAAACCAAGCAAGTGATTGAATAGCATTCAAGAAAACTTTGTAGTCAGTAGCTTTTATACAAGACAACTTATAAGACAGTGTCGCTCATACTGTCCCACATAGAGTTTAATAGAGGACAACTTATAAGACAAAGTTGCTCATACTGTCCCATATAAAGCTGAATAGAAGACAACTTACAAGCCAACGTCGCTCAAACTGTCGTGCACGACGATTTCCTGTTAATTGTCTTCTAGAAAACCTAAACAACGGGGGACAAGTCGTGCATACATCATTTACGACGATGTCGTCAACGGCAATCTGGCCAACTGGGATACTACATACTTAGGTATTTACATTTAAGCCAAAAACAATGGTTTTTGTTTCACATGTAAGGCGAACGATTGATACTTATATTGTTAATAAAATGAAAAAATCAAAAATCGCTGAATAATTTTAAAATCGTTTATAGAAATATTTATAAAAAAAAGTTAAAAAATTTTCTGTTTGGAAAAGGTGGAGATGCCGAGATTTGAACCCCGGCAATTTAACAAACAAACCTTCTTGGGCAACCGCCCAGACCATTGAGCTATTAACGTTGTTAAAAATAAAGAATTATAGTGTAATATACTCCGTCATATTATTAGTTCAATATGTAGGTATGTATTTTTCAATTAAAGCGAACAATCATGTACAAGCATGTGTACATGTTTCTTGAGCTTAAAATTCAACTCGTTCAAATAAAAAAACAAAAAAACAACAACCACAAGGGATTTTTTTTGGAAAAATTAGAAGCAGTCGTGGTTTTTTGGTCATATCTAAGCCATTTGTGGACCGATCTTGCTGAATTTCAATAGCAAGAAATGGTGGACTGTGTGTAACATAAATGTAAAACAACCTAGTCGCTATCATGTCTGGATTATCCGGAAAACACGTATCAAACGTAAGACGGACAGACGGTCAGACGGACAGACGGACATCGTTAAATCAACTTCTCTTCTCATATGGACCCAGAATATATATACTTTATGGGGTCTAAAATCAATATTGTGGAAATTACAAACGTTATGACAAACTTATATATACCCTTTTACACCTGTGGTGAAGGGTATAAAAACCACAAAAAAAAACAACACACAACTATTTTACAGGGTTACTAATAACCGATTTGATACGTAAACTGTCGTTTTGGTTAATAAAAGTCGCAAACCAATTTAAATGTTTTTTATTTATCAATAATACAACATAAACATACCAAGAAATTGCTTAAATTGTGTATGCTTTTAAGTCGCTTTTGTGCAGAAGATATTTTCAGGCCTGTTCTGAAAATCACTTTAACTCAAATCACGTGATTTGAAATCACATGTGCCTACTAAAATCACACGTGTGATATTTTAGCGTCCCGTTTTTGTGTGATCTTCAATTGCAGAAAGCACACCAAGAAACACAACAACGGTATGACTTTCAAAACACCACAAAGTCACAGGTGTGATTTCAGAACAGGCCCGTATATAGGTATATATGAATATATTTTTGTATAAATTGTCTAAAAAAGTGACTAATATGTTATCAATGTCAGCAATAAAAAGGCAAAGATTGCTTTTAATATTTTGAAGACCCTAGATCACTGTTCGTTATGTTAGCGGTTTTTTGTAGACGTAAAATTAGATGATGAGGGCATTTCTAATATTCCCTAAATACATTTTTTTTTTTAAAGTAGATAACCCTGCTTGTTTGTATGGTTTTTAAGCAGTGTGACCATTTTGGCAATTTTGCAGCTTAACTTAGATTAAAAATTTTAATTTAGCTAAAATACTTTCATTCAGGGTTTAAAAAGCTGCAGTCAAAATCAAAAAATTGCTTTTTCTTCCACTTTCTGATTTTTCATTAGACAAAAATAAACCGTTGCTTTTACTTCTGATTCATTAAATGAAAACAGTCGCAGTGAAGGCAAAAGCAAAAAACGAAAAGTTGCACACAACAAAGAACATCGGCAGCCGACATGTTCGAAAGTGTTTGGTTTGACAGACTGAAACTTTTAATAAATCCCGAAGTTAACGAAGATGGGACGTTGTGTTCATTGTATGTATATGAAAGCGATAATGTTATTTAAAGTTTTATTTAATTTCAAAAAATTAAAAAGATTTGTTAAGCTTAAAAATAAATAAATATGTATGTACATATTTATGTATTTATGTACGCATGTATTATTTAAAAAAAATATGGAAAACAAAAACACAAACGCAACGTCCCATCTTCGTTAACTACGAGATTTTTTAAAAGTTTCAGTCGGTCAAACCCAGGGCTGTCAGATTTTTTTTAACTCCATCGCCAAACCGGATGCCAGAAATCGCCAAAAATCGCCAAACGTCGATTTTGTTCAGTTTTTGTGAAATTTCCTTATTTTTTAAATTAAATTTTGCATACAAAAAACGCTAGTATAATTTTTCAGTCAAAAATCGCCAAAAACTTAGAAAAAATACAAAAAAATCGCCAAAGTAAATTTTGTTTTGTTTCTGTAATTTTTTTTAAATAACATAAAATGGAGATCATATATGTATTCAGTTAAAAACTTAAATTAAGTACACAAGTCTATAAGATCGTACACTTCAGCCTCACCGATTTCATTACCGGAGTTTTGACCTTCATACTATTCGAATTACATACATACTATTAGAATTAAATAGTGACTGCATATAAAATTCACTTAATATGTTTTTTAAAATAGTAATGATAACAAAAAAATGACAAGTTGTTAAACAAAATTGCCGAAATAATATAAATGGTAAAAATAGCCAAGTTAATCGCCAGTTATATCAGAAATCGCCATAAAAGTCGCCAGTCGCCAAATGGGAAATCCCACCGCCAAACACGTTTCAAAATCGCCACGTTTGGCGAGAAATCGCCATATCTGACAGCCCTGGTCAAACCAAACCCTTCCGAACATGTTGACTGCCGATGTTCTTTGTTGTGTACAACACTTCGTTTTTTGCTTTTGCCTTCACTGCGACTGTTTTCATTTAATGAATCAGAAGCAAAGGCAACAGTTATTTTGTCCAATGGCAAATGAAGATGTCGAAGTTACAGCACAATATTATGACTTTTACTATCTCAACTGCAGCTTTTTAAACGCTGCTTTCATTAAGCGCTTCGCATTTTTTTTTTAGCATTTTAATTAAATGTTAAAAAATGTTTTTTAGAATTATTTTAAAAATTGAAGAATAGGTATTGATATAACTTAAGTTTTTTATGTATTATAATAAATTATAATAAATTTTGACTAAAAAAATAGTTGTAGTCAAAATTAAATTTCGTATGGAAATGGATAATTCTTATTTTATTGTAAAAAAATTTCATTTTATTTTTTTACAAGACGATAACCCTGCATGTTTGGGCGATTTTTAATGAGGACTTTTAAGTAGTGTGGGAATTTTTTATTTTTGAAAGTAAATTCAGCACCAAAAACTTAGATTTAGCTGTAAAATTTCCATTTGGCATTTTATTAGCTTTTTAGAAAAATGTTTTAAGCTTCTTTTGATTAATTTTTAAAGTTGGATGGAATAGTCTTAGCGATTAAAACTAAAATAAATTCTTATAAACTAACTTTTACGCAATTAATGATGACTGTTTTTTTTTTAAATATAAAAAAATTAATCTGGTCTAAATATGTCTGTAAATTCTTTTAAATCGAAATAGCTATAAAACCGTTTGTATTTTGTTTTTGTTAGAGGGCCTTCCAATTTCAAGGTTAACCAATTGTGGTATTTATATCTGATGCTATATCAAATCTACCTAAATACTTGTTTAAATATTACCATTTATTTTAATTTTGTTTAAAATGAGTCACTTAAATGTATAAGGATTTAAAACAATATAATGAACAACTTTAAGAATTATTTGTAGCGTTTTCAAAATAATTTGTAGCATTTCTTTGCCTTGCCTAATGTCAGAGTAAGCTGTGAACAAATTTTAAGATCTGTTTCTATGTCATTAGTTTCGTCAATAAAATTATCCAAACTTTCCAAATGTTTCTAGCTTTTTGATTAAATTAAACATTTACGTACGCAAATACTTATTGTTGAATGTTTTGTTTTCAAATAACAAATGGGATTTTTTTTAGAAATAATAAGATTTTTTAAAAATAATATGGCAACACGTGTAAGATTTTTGAATTGAAATGTAAGAAGAGATTATCGAAACATAGCAACAATCCGTCTCTAAAACTGAAAAAAACAACAATCATGAAAACAATGCCTACCAATACACATAAATAACTTTTGCATATTCGTACATACTACATACTTAGGTATTTACATTTAAGCCAAAAACAATGGTTTTTGTTTCACATATAAGGCGAACGATTGATATTTATATTGTTAATAAAATGAAAAAATCAAAAATCGCTGAATAATTTTAAAATCGTTTATAGAAATATTTATAAAAAAAGTTTAAAAATTTTCTGTTTGGAAAAAGTGGAGATGCCGAGATTTGAACCCCGGCAATTTAACAAACAAACCTTCTTGGGCAACCGCCCAGACCATTGAGCTATTAACGTTGTTAAAAATAAAGAATTATAGTATAATATACTCCGTCATATTATTAGTTTAATATGTAGGTATGTATTTTTCAATTAAAGCGAACAATCATGTACAAGCATGTGTACATGTTTCTTATGCTTAAAATTCAACTCGTTCAAATAAAAAAACAACAACCACAAGGGATTTTTTTGGAAAAATTAGAGGCAGTCGTGGTTTTTTGGTCATATCTAAGCCATTTGTGGACCGATCTTGCTGAATTTCAATAGGAAGAAATGGTGGACTGTATGTAACATAAATGTAAAACAACCTAGCCGCTATCATGTCTGGATTATCCGGAAAAAACATATCAAACGTAAGACGGACAGACGGACATCGTTAAATCAACTTCTCTTCTCATATGGACCCAGAATATATATACTTTATGGGGTCTAAAATCAATATTGTGGAAATTACAAACGTTATGACAAACTTATATATACCCTTTTACACCTGTGGTGAAGGGTATAAAAACGGCAGTCGTGTGCTCAGTTTTCTTCTGCATTTGATAAGTTACAAAAGCAAAATCACAAGCAGTGTCTTTGTTTTTGAAAGTTGTCAGAAGTCGCAGTCCTAAAAACAAGCGTTCTTTTTTTTAGCAGAAAAATATTCTCTTTTCTCTTCTGTACTTTTGTTACATTCTTCAAAATAAGACAATTTTAAATTTTTTGATGTTTGTTATTAGGCTATCAGAGAAAAAAAAATTTTTGTAATTAAGGCAGCTACAAATTTTATATTCATCGCAATCGTGGATAAAATTTTTCTCGAAATTTTTTCTATTGTGCCAAAACCATTATTTCGTGAAAAAAGATTATTATAGGTAAAAATGAAAAAAATAAGAAGATTTAATTATTAGAGATTTATGGGAAAAATTGCAGGCAGTCATGGCTTTTATTTCATATCTTAGCCATTTGTATACAGATCTGGCTGAGTTATTATAGCCTACTATAAGGTACTATATTTAATATAAATGTAGAGCAATGATGATCAAAGGGTCTTCGGAAACCATATTTCAACAAATAAATGGTTAAGCTGACATCGTGAAATCTACTTTGCTACTCATAAGGACTAAGAATATTCATACATACTTTATAGAGTCGAAAGCCTAAAGTATACGGAATGTTGAAAGCCACATACGCATGTGGTTCTGATAGTTTTGACGTCATTAAAAAAGCACAATGGCCGTTGTGAATTATGTGATGACGGCAAAATTACGTCAGAACTATATGCGCATGTGGATTTTCACATTCCGTGTACTCTAGGCTCAACATTCATGATGAAGCAATTGCACACGGAATGGGCCTGTGATGAAGGGTAAACAAATTTGAATTTGCAAGTATCTTTTATTCTTAAGACTTTAAAAATAAAATCCTTAGGTTATTATAATATAGTAATTAAACCCGATTTAATTTAAAAATGTTTCCTTTTGATCTCGGTATATGTATGTACATTAAATAAATATATATGCAAAAACTACTATTGCTCGTACGCAGTGATGTTTTATTTTTTCATTACCGTACGGTAAATGTTAATTACTAACAATTTAAATTGGTAATTTCGTTATATTTTCCCTGAAGAAGTCACACAAATGGGTGTCGAGATATTGGAAAAAATAATTTTAATATTTTTAATAAAAAAAAAAAAATAATAATAAATATTTTGTTTTGCAGAATCATAACATTCTTAATTTTTTATAAGTTACACATACATCAATTTTTTAACCTGCAGTCAGTGTTGTCATATTTATTTTTCAAAAAACTTTCAAGTTCGGAAAAAAAAACTTTTTTTCGACCAAAAAAACTTTTTCTTACAAATCGTTAAAAAAAATCACTAGAAATGCAGGCTGACTTCCAAAACGTACTTATACAAAGTTTGTATACAGTTTCACTACTATAATTTAATCATCTACATATTCAAAGTGCAGAAACAATGCAACTATGCGTTGTGTTTATTTTAACCTTTTGAAATGTAATACCATGTTCACACGGACAGCAATATTCGTGTTTCGCTCTCTTATTCCTGTTTCGCGCCCCAAACATGACTGAAACGACTTGTTTCCCCATACAAAATTTTGTGAGCGAAACAGGTCGTTTCATTTTGAAACAGGCTGCGAAACAGGAAAAATGTACTATCATCTCTAATTTTGATAACAATTATCGTTAGTTTATCTGAACTAGCTCTCAAAAAAAAATCAAAACAAAATAAAATACAAAATTAAAATTGATGTTTAATAAAGTAAAGTGAAAATTATCAAATAATAATATTAATAAAAGTAATAAATAATATATTTTTAACTTTTAATTACTTTTTTATCTGTTTTAAATAAAATCACACTAACAACACAAAAAAAATGTCAAAATGAAACAAGAATGAATCGTATGAACAGCATGTTTGACAATCTAGTTTCAGAGAGCGAAACGAGTGGTTTTTGTCGTCGTATGAACATAGCATAAGTGATGCAGTGCATAATATAAAAATTTTTTTCCACTGTATTTTTTTATTTTTTTTTGTTATGAACAATTTAACAGTCAAATCAGTGATGTTAACCGTACGGTAATTACCCTTTTTTAGGGTAATTTTGAACCGCAAAAGGTAGCAAGGTAATTTTATTTAAAACACGGTAATTTAAAGAAATTTGGATTGGGTCATTAAAGTGACCCAAATGAGCAAACAAAATAACCGAAACTTATAATATCTGAAAAAAATAACAAAAATACTTTACCCTATAAGCTTTCAAAAAAAAGGTGGGACATAAAATAATTATTTTTTTGTGACACACTAATATACATACTGACATATGTATGTATGTAGGTTTTGATTAATAGTTTTAGCTTTTGAGAGGTGATTTTCAATTTCAAAATTAATATATGTTATAACAAAAAATTAAGAATAATCAATATGTTTCTACAAATGTTTAAGTAACACCGATAAGTGCAAAATATGAAAATTGAAATTACTTTTGTATTAAGATAGTAGGTACCACGTAGAACTTTACCCTCTCTACAGTCTCCTCAACAGAAACAACCGCACTATTCCCCTGATAAATCCCATATCCCCTAGCCACTTCTGTCGGAGACCTTGCATCGTAGGACAGTGGCAAAGTACATGCTCGATCGTCTCCAGCTCTTCTAAGACCACCCCTATCCAATCCCAGTAGAACCCCGATTGCCCCGCGTCCAGTCTGCCCTAGACACCCTGCAATCCGTTCTGTCCCTCCAGAATCGGTTAACATCATCACGGAATTTTTCCCGTATCACCTTATAGATCCACCCACGATGTGATCCAGTATCACTTCCGTCTTGGCTTAAGTACGGAGGGATTGATTTTTCTTGTGACTGAAACAAATCAAAAATTATTATATATAGTACATATATAATATGTATTATTACTTTTTTATTGTATACAGTACTTTTCGCTTATAGTCCATTCCCTTAAAGGCCAAAACGGATATAAGCCAAAACTGCCATATTCACATGCAGATTTTTTCGATTTTCATACAAATTATTTGTTCTAAGGTCCATTTCGCTTGTAGTCCATTTTCGTTTAAAAGGCCAAAAACGGATATAAGCCAAAACTGTCATATTCACATGCAGATTTTTTCGAATTTCATACAAATTATTTGTTCTAAGGTCCATTTCGCTTGTAGTATATAATTCTTCATGCAAAAATGTTCGCTTATAGTCCACTCTGTTTTTTATATATTTTTAATCAACTGGCAACATGTTTTAATTTACCTTTCTGGCAACTATTATAAATGCCAAATTTCGCAACTTATATTTCATGACATGGTGTCTTCGTCTGAAAATTTTTTGTTAAATAAACGTCCAACTGCATAAAAAAACGCTAATAAAAATATTAGAGTTTTTTTTATATAGACTTTGGCGTTTGGTATAACAAAAAATTGTCAGGTGAAGAGCCCATGTAAAGATGCTATGAAATTGATATTTATGTTGTGTTTGATTTCGTCATCCAAAGAATTAAAATGAATCTCATACGGTTATAGTCCAAATTCGCTTATAGTCCAAAAAAGTTGTGCAACTATAGTAGTGGACTATAAGCGAAAAGTACTGTATAATTAAATGAATTACATAAAACATTATTGTCTTTATGTTCATCATATACATATATCCGCTTAGCGTATTAAACAAAAGTGTTTTAAGTTGAATGAATATTTTATTCAATATTATTTTAGAGCCTTATTCGTAAAAAATACAATAATTTTTGTTTAAAATTTATCTTATGACAAAAATTTCCATTTAACTTTATTATCACTGCTCTTATGTGCTGTGTTGTCATTTTAAAACAGCACATTAATGTTTTGATTAAAAATCTTTGCGTACGGTAATTTCTTCTCAAAAACGGTAATTTTAAGAAGTCCGTACGGTAATGAAAAAATAAAAGTTAACATCACTGAGTCAAATATCAAAAAGCATCAACTATAAGCCGATGCTCTGATTGCTGTTTCGCTGCGTTTCTAATACTTAACAGCGATGTTTTGGAATGGTATACATTGCATACATTTTGTACTGCGGCGTTATGAAACTTTATACTTTGTTCGAATACAAGGCAATTGACGTTTTGGAAGTCAGCCGCGGTGTTTTATTTCTGTTTATTAAAAAACATAACATAAAATAAATACATACATATGTATGAACTTATAAATATCCATTTGTTAAGCTTCACGTTCTAAATCATGAGTGAAGATTTATTTTTTAGAAATTATAACTTAACTTTTATAAGCTACTTAAATTTCAGAAAACTTTTTTTTAGAAAAAAAAAACTTTTTTGCATCTAAAAAACTTGCAAAAAAAGATAAATCTTACGATATGACAACACTGCCTGCAGTTGAAAAAAACCTCTCAAAAGTTAAAATCATAAAACCTACATACATATGTATATATGTATACCAAAAATCCAAATTTATTTAAATTACCGTATTTTTAATGAAATTGCCTTGCTGCCTTTTGGGGCCAAAATTACAGTAAAAACTGTAATTATCGTACAGTTAAAATCACTCACTGCTCGCATGCATAAAAATATTTTAAAAATTATAAAATTTTACAAATTTTGTATTAAAAATTTTCCTAAACAAACAATTTCATAAACACAAGGAGTTTGCTTGTTTTTAAATATAAATCAAACAAAATTTGTTTTAAAACTAAATTGACCAATTTTTTTACGATTTTTTAAAACAGTAAAAGATGATTTTTTTATTTTTTCAGGAAATGGATTTTTTTTTTACAATTTTATCTGGTAGCCCTGCACATATACATGTTTATTATATTTAATTCGACACGGTCATGAAATGTAACTGTTGCGCAATCGTTGAGTGTTTTATTATGAAAACAGTTACGGCTTTTGAACGTACTCATTGACTTTTCGTAAAAATTTAATATCTATGTATGTATGTGTGTACATGTGTGATATGTAGGTACATACATATTAAAAACAAGTAAGAGTGCTATATTCGGCTGTGCCGAATCTTATATACCCTTCACCATTGTGCGAGCAGAATACAGAGCAACTAGACAAAAACTAAATAAAACTGGTAAATATTTTTTTTTTTAAATAAGAGACAACCGGTTTTGAACTTCGCTTTTCATAAGGGCCCAGAATATATGTACTTTATAGGGTGTAGGATCAATATTGTATATACCTTTTTACCTTCGGTGAAGGGTATAAAAAGAGTAATTTTCGGGAATTCAGGGTTCTAATCACTGCATTCGATACTACCGTATCGAATAAACTATTGAATTTTTTTGCATACGATAGACACTGGCGTATCGAATGAAAACTCGATAAATGTAATGTCGAGTTACTCGATGTCGAATACTATTATTTCAAATTCAATACATTTCATTCGATATCGAGTTTCAAGATACCAAAATAAATAATTTCGATGAATTTTGCTCGATATCGTATGCGGTGATTAGACCCCAGTATTTCTGTTATAACTCATACAAATTTCCGACATTTTGATATATAAGTCATATCCATAGGACGTATAGCAGCCCTAAAATTTAGGTTTTTATAAAAATTTTGATGTTTTTTAGCCCATTTTTTGAGTATTTTGCTCATAAATTACCCATTGTCTAACCGATTTGATAGTTTTATATACCGACGTGTTAAGGAAGAATTTTACCATTTATTTAAGTTATATTTATATATAAACATTTATATAAACTTGTAAATATATATTTTAACAAAGTTAATTATAAAAAAAGAGTAATTTTTGTGGATTCAGTATTTCGGTTATAACTCTGCCATTTTTTAACCGATTTGGCAGATTTATATACCGACGTGTTGACGAAGAAATTTACCATTTACTTTAGCTATAAAGTTTGGACTCGGGGAGATCTATGGTTCCCGAAAGTTGGGTATTTAAAAAAAAAAAATTAATTTTGGTCATAACTTTTTTGTATCTGAACCGATTTTCCCGAGTTTTTTATAAAATATGTTCTACTAAAAATTTCCGATATTTTGATATATAAGTCATATCCATAGGACATACGGCAGCCCTTTAATTTAGGTTTTTATAAAAATTTAAATTTTTTTTGTACGGGAGGTACCACGCCCACTTCTCCAATCCCGCCCACATTTTGTAGGATGGTGTGCATTGGCAACCTTAATGTGTGTACCTAATTTGGAAACTTTGGCTCTTGCCGTTCTCAAGATATACAGAAATAAAAAAAATACAACAACAACAAGGGATTTTTGGAAAAATTTAGAGGTAGTCGTGGTTTTTTGCTCATATCTACATCATTTTTGGACCGATCTGGCTGAATTTCAATGGCAAGAAATGGTGGACTGTATGTAACATAAATGTAAAACAACCTAGCCGCTATCATGTCTGGATTATCCGGAAAACACATATCAAACGTAAGACGGACAGACGGACATCGTTAAATCAACTTCTCTTTTCACATGGACACATTCGGTTTGTGCTTTGTTGTGATACAGACGTGTATTTTTAGCCCCGCATACGATTTGAACTATTAATTAATCACATTTGATTTTGTAATACATAAATATAAGCAGCGAATGGACGCTTAAAAAAAAATAATATATTTTGTTATTTAAATTACTTAACATAATAGTGAACAATTTAAAACGATAAAATTAAATAAAATAAAACAGTAAAAATATATATGTATGTACGTATGAATGTTCATACATGTGTATACATATTCTGAACAAAACATTTAAATTCTGGTTTTTTCTTTTGTTGTTGTAAAATACAATAAATAATAAAAATATTAAAGCAAAGCAAAACGGTGAAAAACAACTCTTTGCATGAGTACAAACAGTGAAACAACACTAAGACAAAATGAAAGAAACGTTTTCGTTTTAGTAAATGCAAATGAAAATAATGCAGAAATAAATAAAACAAAACAAAACAATATTAACTACCTAACGGCTAAGCCAATTACTCGAACACGTTCCCTCTCACCCTCGGTATTTACACAAACGGTGGATAGTGACTCATTAAAAAAACTACAACAAGATTTGGTGACAAGTGTTGCCAGGCCAGCAAGTATTGCCGTGACGTCAAAAACAAATTTAGTGGGAAATGATACCATGAACTCAAACACAAATGCAATGGAAAACCCCCCTGTAAAAAGTTGTCAAAAGCCTACAGTACAAGTTGGTATGGACAGGTACATAACAGTGCTTAAACGGGGACGCAGCCCTACCTCTGCAGCAGTTGCTTCGGCCTCAAAAGTACCATCTTTTGATAAAATAAATACTCAAAATCGTTTTGCAATTCTGGAGGATGAATCCTCTGAAGCACCAAACGTCATTAAACCATCCAAGCCTCCCCCGATATATCTAAGGGAGCAAAATTCAAATGAGCTCATAAAGAGTTTGATATCGGTGATAGGTGAAAATTCGTTTTACGTAGCGAGACAAAAATACAAGTCAATAATGAGAATGATTTTCGCAAAATAGTAAACAACTTTGAAACGCTTAAAAAAAACTTTTATACCTACCAACTGAAAAGCAGTAAAGGTCTACAGGTAGTGATTAAGGGTATTGACTCATGTGTGGACCCAGAAGAGGTTAAAACATTCCTAGAAGAAAAAGGCTTCAAGGTAAAACATGTAGTAAATATTAAAAATAGAGAAAAAATTCCCCAACCACTTTTTCGAGTGGAGTTTGAACCCGGCGACGTAAAACTTAAAAAAAACGAAACACATCCTATTTACAATTTAAAATATATTCTCTACAGAAGAATAACTATAGAAGAGCCGCACAAAAAAAATGGACCTGTTCAGCGCTTAAACTGCCAAGAATTTGGCCATACCAAGGCATACTGCTACTTACCCCCTGTCTGCGTAGTATGTTGTGAACTACACGGTACAGTTTCTTGCGATAAGTCTAAAACCGACCCCAACGTAAAAAAATGTAGCAACTGTGGCGGTAATCACACTGCAAATTATAGAGGATGCCCAGTATATAATATTGTCAAGCAGACGGTTGGACCGAAAACAAATACCCCTCAAATGCAGGTTGCAAATCAGGTAAACACAAATGCAATTCAAGCCCCCAGCCTAGTAATAACAGAACCTCTTACGCTAACGTCCTAAAATCAAACCATCAGCCAATGCAAGGTGCCTCGCCAAGTAAAGATGAAACTCCGGTTTCTAATTTAAGTCGTTTAGAAAAAACCATGGAAACATTAGTGCAAACAGTAAATAATTTTACGAACACAATGGGTAATATGATGCAGGAAATGCTTAGAATGCAATCGATGTTATTGCAAGCTGTACTTAACAAACCATGAACTGTTTAAAAATTTGTTTTTGGAACGCAAACGGCATCCGCCAACATAAAAATGAATTAGAATACTTTCTTAAAAATAAACAAATTGATGTCATGATGATTTCTGAAACTCATTTGACCTCAAGAAATACGTTTAAAATCAATGGTTATATACTATATGATACCAAGGACCCTCGAGATAGAGCTTGTGGAGGTTCTGCCATCTTAATAAAAACTCGAGTCAAACACTACATTATGTGTGATCACCGTGAAGACTATCTGCAAGCAACGACTATTTGTGTTGAGGAGCTAAATCGAAACATAGTAATTTCTTCTTTATACTCTCCACCTAGATTTTCCATATCAGAAGGCCAATATTATAAATATTATAAATCATTAGGACCCTGTTTTCTGGCCGCTGACGATTATAACGCTAAACATACCTTCTGGGGGTCACGACTTATAACACCAAAAGGTCGTGTTTTGTTTAACACAATCTCTAAAATGGGTTTAAATGTGGTCGCGAGTGGGCAACCAACATATTGGCCTACTGATCAGCAAAAAATTCCAGATGTTATCGACTTTGGCGTGGTTAAAAACATCCCCACAGAAACGATTCATGTTGAAGCTTCCCTAGAATTATCATCCGACCACACACCTACAATTGTTACTATATCGAACCCAAATAGAATTGTATTTCCGTCAGGTTACTTAGCGACGCCAGCCACACAAATAAATTGGTTAAAATATAAAAAATTTCTCAGTGCCCATTGCACAGAAAATATTCCGCTTAGTACACCGGAGAATGTGGATCTCTCTCTTGTTAACTTTGACAGTTATCTTAAACTAGCTGTTCAACACTCCAGCGTTACCCCCAAAAAAATTAAAAATAATAAAATATGTTCTTCAGATGTCGAGCGGCTCTTGACTGAAAAAAGGAGAGTTCGAAGAGAGTGGCAACTTTACAGATCCCCGCAACTTAAGATTTTATTAAAAGAATGCACAAAAAGGCTAAGAAAGTTGCTACAGAATCAGAAAACGGCTTCTCTAGAAAAATATCTTAAGGAACTTGATGCAACTCCACAATCTGACTACTCATTATGGCGTGCAGCTAGAAATCTAAAAAGGCCAGTTATATCTAAGCCACCATTAAGAAACTTGAATGGTAGTTGGGCAAGAAATGATAATGAAAAAGGAAACCTGTTTGTAAATCATTTGAAAAACGTATTTACACCAAATATATCTCACAATATTGCGGTCGAGTTACCACCTGTTGATGCTAGAGCAGCTATTCCCCTCAGATTTGAGATAAGAGAAATCGAAAAGGCTATTTGTGACTTAAACACTAAGAAGGCACCTGGTATTGATAAAATCAGTAATAAAATGCTTTTGGAGCTACCTCGCATAGCAAAGAAAATTATTCTTTTTATTTTTAATGCTATTTTACGCCTTGAATACTATCCTGAAAAATGGAAGGTTTCCTTAGTTACCATGATACCAAAGCCAGGTAAAGATCATACAAAAGTTGAGTCTTATAGACCTATTAGCTTATTATCAAATATGTCAAAGCTGTTTGAGAAATTATTAGTTTCAAAATTAACACCAATTTTAAGTGAAAATAGATGTATTCCAAACCATCAGTTCGGATTTAGAAGAAAACACAGCACAATCGAGCAGACTCATCGAATAGTAAATGTCATAAGAAAAGCATTTGAAGAAAAGAAATATTGCTCAGCACTCTTCATCGATGTTTCGCAAGCTTTTGACAAAGTCTGGCATGAAGGCTTATTACACAAATTGAAGCAAAATTTACCAGCAAACACACACAAGCTGCTAGAAAGCTACTTAGTCGGTCGTCAATTTATTATTAAAGAAGGAAATTTCTTAAGTTCACCTCAGCCCTTTGCCGCTGGAGTCCCACAAGGCAGCATCCTGGGCCCCCTATTATACTTAATTTATACTTCGGACATGCCAACAAGCAACTACACACAAACTTCAACATTTGCAGACGATACAGCTTTTCTAAGCGTCCACGAAAATCGTTATGAAGCATCGCGTTACTTACAGCATCATATATTTCAACTAGAAATATGGTTAAGACAATGGAGGATAATGGTCAATGAGCAAAAATGTGTACATATAACATTCACTTTGCGCCGGGAATCTTGCCCCCCCTATTACAATCAATAATCAAATAATTCCTCAACATTCGCATGTTAAATATCTCGGTATACATCTGGATCGGCGATTAACGTGGAAATGCCATATAGAGGCAAAATTAACTCAAATTAAACTAAAAGCCATTCAAATTCATTGGCTTATTGGAAGAAATTCTGTCCTTAGTCTCGATTGCAAGCTTCTACTTTACAACTCTATCTTAAAGCCTATCTGGTGCTACGGTATTCAACTATGGTTCACTGCCTCGGCCTCTAATATCGACAAAATTCAAAGGCGCCAAAATAAACTTCTTCGAATAATCACAGCCGCTCCCTGGTATGTTAAAAACTCAAACATTCATAAGGATCTCAATGTGCCATTAGTGAAATCTATGATAACAAAATATGCAATAAAATATTTAAAAAGGCTTGAACAACACCCAAATCCACTAGCTCGAAATATTTTAAATCATGGCGGCCACACTCGCTTAAGAAGAAGAGACACTGCAGCACTTACCCAATTAGATGAGCGATAAACACCTATAAAAGTGAACATAACCCGTGATGAAGAAAATTTTGTCTGGCACTGGCAGGAGATAAAATAACGTATTAGGTTAAGATTTGATTAATTATTGTTAGTTCATATTTAATATATGAAGATTCAATAAAAAAATAATGAAAAAAAAAAAAAAAACATGGACCAGAATATATATACTTGATGGGGTCTAAAATCAATATTGTGGAAATTACAAACGTTATGACAAACTTATATATACCCTTTTACACCTGTGGTGAAGGGTATAAAAAAGAGTAATTTTTGTGGATTCAGTATTTCGGTAATAACTTTGCCATTTTTTAACCGATTTGGCAGATTTATATACCGACGTGTTGAAGAAGAAGTTTACCATTTACTTTAGTTATAAAGCTTGGACTCGGGGAGATCTATGGTTCCCGAAAGTTGGGTATTTAAAAAAAAAAAAATTTAATTTTGTTCATAACTTTTTTGTATCTGAACCGATTTTCCCGAGTTTTTTATAAAATATGTTCTACTAAAAATTTCCGATATTTTGATATATATGTAAGTCATATCCATAGGACATATAGCAGCCCTTAAATTTAGGTTTTTATAAAATTTTTTTGTACGGGAGGTACCACGCCCACTTCTCCAATCCCGCCCACAATTTGTAGGATGGTGTGTATTGGCAACCTAAATGTGTGTACCTAATTTGGAAACTTTGACTCTTGCCGTTCTCAAGATATACAGAAATAAAAAAATACAGCAACAAGGGATTTTTGGAAAAATTTAGAGGTAGTCGTGGTTTTTTGCTCATATCTACGTCATTTTTGGACCGATCTGGCTGAATTTCAATAGCAAGAAATGGTGGACTATATGTAACATAAATGTAAAACAATCTAGCCGCTATCATGTCTGGATTATCCGGAAAACACATATCAAACGTAGGACGGACAGACGGACATCGTTAAATCAACTTCTCTTCTCATATGGACCCAGAATATATATACTTTATGGGGTCTAAAATCAATATTGTGGAAATTACAAACGTTATGACAAACTTATATATACCCTTTTACACCTGTGGTGAAGGGTATTATAATTGTATAGAACGCAACATATACACATACATACATACGTCAAATATAAAATATTTTACAACTTTGATGATGCTTTCTAAAGAAATGAAATAAATGTAAAGTTTTCATGTTTTAAATAAAGCGTTAAACATTTTTATTTGTTTATGTTTTATTTATTTATTTTCATATTTATTATAATTAAAATTATAATAACCTTAAAGCTAAAAGCAGTAGCAACAATAGCTATCGGCTTGTTTTATTTGTTTATAATGCATTTTTAAAATCATGTAAATATTATTCATCTTCATCTTCAAATAAAGGCAACGTTTGTATGGCTGTGTCAAGAAAACTTGGATTTAATTTAACCAGCAAAATGTTTTCAAGTACCTCTTGACTGAGTCGATTACGGTAGTCAGTTAATACCAGCCTTAGTGTCGAAAATGCTCGCTCAATAGTGACCTAGTACAAAAAAATATAGTATTAAGCTACCGTCAATATAATTTTGAATTTATACATATTTACCTGTGTTGGTGGCACCCCAAAACAAACATTGCTAATTGCGTACAATTCTGGGTCTGTGTATTGTTTTTGCTTCCAAAACATAAGCACATCTTTATCGGTTCTTTGAAAAGGAAGTTGGAGGTTTTCAATTTTTGTGTAAACGTTTGATGTACTATTAATATTTTTTTGAACTCCTAGTTCTAAATATTCATACAACAGTTCTTCTTCCTCATCAAAAAAATGATCAACAGGTGAATTGGAAGCCAAACTTGGCGTGGTACATAAGGAACCAGTAGAATACATTTCATTGATTCTATCCCAAATTACCTTTAAGTGAAGAATTTCATCGGTTTTTTGTTGTGTCAGAGTATGTTGGAAACAAGGGTCCAGAAACAAACAAGAAATTAGAAATTTATTATTAAATAATATTTTTTATCTTGTATCTATTGACTTTAAAATCATGTCTCCAATTGTTTTTATCAATTCCTAACTCGAACTTTTTACAATTTTTTCCGTACATAATTTCAGTTTTAACCATTGTGCATAAAACCCGGCATAGTGCAGTTGCTCCTCTTGAAACTTTTTTTATTGATTTTTGCAAGGGGTTAAAAATTGTGCAATAGCATTCAATAAAATCCCAAAAAGATGCATCTATTTCAAAATTCTCATCTTCAGATCTATTTCTAATAGCTTCGATTTTAGTGTGTACTTCTTTAGCTGCAAGCAGGTCTTCCAACATAGTATATGTTGAACCCCATATAGTTGGGCAATCAAGTTGAGGCATTTTTAATTTTTTCAGCTCAAATATTTCGCGAAACCCATTCGATGTTTTACGGATATATTTTGCAAGGTTGCGACAATTCCATAGATATTTAAGAATGTCCGAAGATTTTATAACATCTAGAGCAACCAGCTGGGTTGTATGTGCAACACAGCGGCAAACTTGTATATTTCCTATGAGAACGGTTGGAACTTTTTCTAAGAAGGCAATTTTTTGTAAATATTCTTCGTTAGCACATGACTCATCGCTATCCCCAACATCTTCGCAAACAAATGACAAAATATTTGTCGCTTTTAACATATTTGCACCGATATCGGATGTTATTGAAACTATTTGGTTTAAATTGATGTCGTATCGTTTAAGCACATTGAACACTTCCGCGGCGAGATTTTTGGATGTGCTTGAACCAACACCTTTCAATTCTATCATTCCCAAAATAATAGATTTTATTTTGGCCGAACTTATATATTGCGCACTAACACCAAACATGTTTCTGGAAAGACGGGTGGCACTGTCTATTTTTAATGATAATAACTTGCTTTTCAATTCACTGGTTATTTCCAATTTAATATTACCAGCCACCGTTTTCAATGTTTTTTTACAAGTCGATGCATTCAGTGTAATTGTTTTCCATCCGCATCTCTTAGGCCACTACAAATCGGATCAAGTATACTTCTCATATTTGCCGAATTTAATATATTAAAAGATATGCAATCTTCTGTAACCAATCCGATGTATGATCTTAAAAATTGTTTTTTATTTATTTCAATTTTAATTTTTTTCTTTTTTGGTGTTTTTTTTTGCATTATTTGAGAAAATCGATGACTCTGATTGAGTCCGCTCTTCATTTAAATAAATTTTATGAATTTTTAATAAATGCGTCTTTAAGTTGGAAACTCTATTACTTTTAAGTTTATATTTGCATTTTTTACAAATTGCTAAACCTTCATTTTCAATTTTTTCAAAATAATTCCAAATCTTATTTTTAGCCGCCATAGTAGAATTAGTATGTTAATATCCCAAATGAAACTAAAAGTTTAATATTGATCGTTGATTAAAAAACAGTATACTTTCGTAAAAACGAGTTGTATTCTTTGAAAAAAGCATTCGTTTAAAACACGAGAAGTAAAATCAATTGCTTGCAGTTGCTTAAGCCTAGATTACACTATCTCACAAGTCTTACGTATTCCATAATACTTTGTGAGATAGAAATCTAATGAGTTTTGTTGCGACTGTCAAAAAATCTAACGTAACATGACAGTTTGTGTTCAGACCATCACACAAAGTATAAACACTCACACATGAAATAAAATGCAACCCTGATCCAATGAAAAGTATTATTGTTTAGAAATTTTTCAAAAAACGATGAAGTCGTATGGGATGTCAAACTTTTTTCTTAATACTTGTCAATTTCGTGACACATTGCATTCACACTATCACACCTTGTCATATTACTTGAGATTTTGACATGTATTAATACAAAGTATAATAGTGTAATCTAGCCTTTATAAGTTATAAGTTGCAAATACAAAAAAGTTTTTGCGACTGCGACTGTTTGCGACTTGCAAAAGCAAAAACACTGTTTGCACTTTTACTTGTAAAACTGTTCAAAAGAGAAAAAAAAATCAAAATCAAAGTTTGAAAACTACTGCTGGCAAAAGTTTCGTTTAAAGGCTCAGTTAGGCGAAAGTTGCTGTACCCGTAATGTACCGCACCGTACTGTAAGCACGTTGGTGCACTTATAGAACGTTTAAAAACGTGTCATATGTTTTCCCATACATAAACAAAAAGCAATAGTATACATCAGCGGTCATCACAAAGAGAGACAGTTAAAAATGTGTATGTAGTGGTTTGTGCAAACCCTGCAAATAATAGGACCAGTCCAAACACGCGTGTAAAGAGTAGTCCACAAGGGACCAGGACTAGTCCACAAGTAACCCAAACGTATGGAAAAAACCTGGTCTATTTAACATTACGATGTCCTAGGAGAGGACCATATAACCCACCTTTGGACCACTAAGGAGTAGTTTTAAAACTACTCCATGGTATATAACCCACCTTTGGACCAGTAAGGAGTAGTTTTAAAACTACTCCATGGTATACTCAAGAGGATTAGTTTTGAAGTCGTTTAAACACGAAAGCATGTCGTTAAAAAACGAAGACATGTCGTCTCACTACAAACACTTTTTAACAATGGCATGGTCCATGCTTGCATTACATCGGACTAGTCCATGGAGTAGTCCATTTTATCAAAATGGGTCAGGTGGTCCAATTTTATTTGCAGGGAAGAGAGGAAAATAAATTTACTCGTTTGAAACATTAACTATGTGTTTTGTTCTTGTTTTTTGAAATTATGGCTTTTTACAATTGTTTCGTTAACCTTCGTGTTGTGTGTGTGTGAAATTCACGAAAAGTGCTCGGCCCCCGGGGGCATAGCGTGATGATCGTTGGTATACATAAAACAAAACACACAGTGATGGGAATCAAAAATGCTCAAATGGTGACCGTTGTGCAGAAAAAGTACCATGTGATTTAAATGGTATTAAAACAGTATTTTGGGTATGTAAAAAGTTTTAATAATTCAATATTTTTATTATAGATTTACAATAAATAAATTTGTATTTTAGCATGTATAAACTTTTAGCATACATATATTGTAAATGTGCATACACCAAACAAGGTTTTGATACCATTTAAAGTATTGTATATGTTTCACATTTCCATTGTATGTGTATATGCATTTGTTTATTTTAAACATCTAAACATATGTATATTTGTATATTTGGAAATATGTTGTATTGTAAGTTGTTTTGTCGCAATTCCATAGATATACTGAAAAAAGTACCAACAAAAAAGAGCAAAATTACCCGCATTCAATGTAACATACAAGCCGCCCATCACTGTCTTACAAATGTCACGTAACAACGGCATGGAATTCTATTTTATACAGATTGGTACGTTGCAACTACGGTACATTGCATTTCGGTAAGCTTTTGTATTGGTTTTCATATAACAAAAAGCGAACAGCTGATGGATACAGGACAGATACGGTACAGCAACGTTCGCCTAAGTGCCGGTTCACACAGGAGAGAAGGGAAAAGAGAATGCCATTTCTTTTCCCCTCTCTCCTAAAAACTCAAGACTTGACGAGTCAAACTTGACGTTTGTGAACCGGCACTAACTGAGCCTTAAGTTTTTCACAAGTTTAAATTGTACTAAATATTGCTTTTTGGTATGGCAATATGTAATGCGTATAGTACTGCCAGACTTAGGAATTTATGAAAAATAAAAAAGTTTTAATATATCGAATTATAATTTATTCAACTTTTTTTATTAAATTTTTATTTTTTGTATAAAAATTATAACATTTATTTTTTTTAATTTTACAATATTTCGATACATCAATTTGTATCTTCATTAAGAAAAAAATTACAATTAACAAACGTTATTTAATGTTAAACAATTTAACTGCCTTTTTCCGAAGTGCGAAAGAATTCTTTCATCCGAACAATTACATTTAAAACAAAAACAAATTCTAAAATTTTGTTTTTATTTTAAATGTATGTGTACGAAAGAATGAATAATAAAATAAATGTTGAAGTTTTATATATTAAATAGTAAACCTCAAGCTCAATAAAAAAGACACCATTTAAATACATATAAATAATTTTAAAATTTATTTTTTTTTTAATTTTATTTACATTGCCTTTGTAAGAAATTTTATACGTTATACGTTATACGAACGCTACTAGGATAATTTCATATATTAAACATTTTTTTTAATAACACGTTATTATTAAAAGTTAAAGAACATTTTGGCAACATTCTCAACTCAGGTTAACACCATATTAATTTTTATATAGCATAAAGGGTTCCATTCATTTACAATATTATTGTGTATGTTAGCCGCCATATTATATCTATATTGCCCTATATTATTTTTAACACATAAAGTAAAAAAATTATAGGCTATAAAATGATGTATACAACTGGCCACGGACGATGCAACATAAGTTGAAACATGTGCTACTGCTCATGTTTCAGTTTTCCCACACACACATATGATACTGTTTTTTAATAACTATAACATTTTATGTCCCATTAATTTGGAAATTTGTCATTATTTGGAATTAAAGCCTCTTTTTCCTCTGTCTTCATATTTTTCTATCCGCGAACTGCAAAAGAATAAAGACAAAACAATAAACATCGATACACACAAAGGAACATTGTTTTGATATATGAGAATTTTAACAAGAAACATTACCACACACAATAAAACATTAATTGAAACATGCTCATATTTCTACTCATGTTGCATTCGTGTGTGGGCACCATTAACATAATCGATTTACCCGTTTGGAACCTTTTTTTTACCTATCGACTACACGATCAAGTTTTGAATACACGGTCAAGTTTTGCCTTAAAGATTTGTTCACAATCAGAGCAACAATTTCTGCAACCAGAAAATATGAAAAAATTTTGATGTATTTGAAACTTCAATATGAAACCTTAATCACGACTGTACACTATGCAACTGACAAAGAAAAATGTCTGGTTGCATAACCATGTTGAAAAGTGTGTACTTAACATTAATACATATGTAGTAAAAATTGTCGTCTATGGTTTTATTTAAATGATGCTATAAAAACGTGACGGCGTATGAATTTCGTAATTTGCAAAAGTCTTTAGTAACCAATTACATGCATGCGAAGCTTTTCATTAAATTTTATTTTTGATATTTTATATCGATATTTATACTACATATTTACAATATTGTTTATTTGCTCAAATTATTTGACAAACTTATTTTCTGTTTATTTTTAAAATTACATATATATATGTAAGTGTTTTATTGTGATGAACAACTTTATTTTTAAATAAAAAAAGTTTAAAATTAGTTTATTCTTCTAACTAAATTTGATTAAAACAGATCTGCCTTTTCTATATTTGTTTAGAAGATGTAGTTACAGTTGTCTCTTTAAATTAAAAAATACAATATAAATGAATTTAAAGAATTTAATCGTTTTTTGATAACAACATAATTTTGACATTTAATTAGTTATATAATTATAACAATTTTTTAAAGATGTTAATATGTAGAATAGTATTTAGTAAAAATTATACAAAAAAAACTTGCATTTTGTTGTGGAGCTCCTTAAATATTAATTAAAAACTAGTTTTATAAATTGTCAAAATTAAGAAAATATTAAAATGTTTATTATCCTTTACTAGTTTAATGGGCAACAAGGCATTAAAAAACATTTTTTAAAACTATTGTAATAGTTAAAACTAATTCTTATACCCTTCACCACAGGTGTAAAAGGGTATATATAAGTTTGTCATAACGTTTGTAATTTCCACAATATTGATTTTAGACCCCATAAAGTATATATATTCTGGGTCCATATGAGAAGAGAAGTTGATTTAACGATGTCCGTCTGTCCGTCTGTCCGTCTTACGTTTGATACCTGTTTTCCGGATAATCCAGACATGAAAGCGGCTAGGTTGTTTTACATTTATGTTACACACAGTCCACCATTTCTTGCTATTGAAATTCAGCAAGATCGGTCCACAAATGGCTTAGATATGACCAAAAAACCACGACTGCCTCTAATTTTTCCAAAAAAAATCCCTTGTGGTTGTTGTTTTTTTGTTTTTTTATTTGAACGAGTTGAATTTTAAGCATAAGAAACATGTACACATGCTTGTACATGATTGTTCGCTTTAATTGAAAAATACATACAGTGAGTCACAGTAAAAAGTATCCAATTGAGTTTCCTATATTAAAAATGCGATTTTTGATAATTGATTAATGAATTAAATTTTATTCTTTTTTATATTTTAACATTAACGTCTTAACTTAAAATTAATGAAATAAAATTAGCAATATTCAGGTAAATTAAGATAAAAAAAATTATAATTGTTAAACAACATAAATTTCTACCTCACAGTGAAAAGTATCCACGATAAAAGTTTGATTAAAAAAAAAGGATTTTCTTAGATGTTTAATACTTTGTATGATATCCTTTGTTATCCTTTACAGCTTTGAGCCTTTTTGGCATAGATTTAACTAAATTTTCCGTGCAAGAAGCCTGAATTTTTCCCCATTCTTCTTGCAAAGCATTTTTTAGACTTCCTATGCTTGAGATGTTATGACTTCTAATATTTGTCTCCAAAATACTCCATAAATTTTCTATAGGATTCAAATCCGGGGATTGGAGAGGAGTTTGAATCACTTTTGGACAGTTATAAAGCATCCATTGTCGAACAATATGTGATTTGTGTTTGGGGTCATTATCTTGATAAAATTGGAATGTTGTCCCTATTCCCAATTTTTCAGCGCTACATTTTAAATTATCTCTCAAAATGTTTAAATCATGATACCTTCGATAAAGACAAGATTTCCTACACCGGCAGCACTCATACAACCCCATACCATAACAGACCCTCCTCCGTGCTTTACGGTTGGAATTGTGTGTTTAGGGTTTAATGCCGTATTTGCTTTACGCCATACCTTACTTGGTCCATCCGACCCAAACATATTAAATTTGCTTTCATCAGCAAAAATAACAGTCTTCCAAAATTCAAAATCCTTTTTTTCGTGTTCCTGAACGAACTCCAATCGAATTTGGCGATTTTTGGGATTTATGAATGGCTTTTTCAGTGCAACTCCACCATGAAGACCATGCTTACGCAAGATTCTCCTAATGGTTTCTGGGTTACACTTTTTTTTAAGATATTTCTCCGCGATCTCAGCCAGTTTAGGTGCACTAAGCTTCGGGTTATCGGCCACCTGTCGAAGCAACCACTTTTCGTCTCTTTCAGTGAAGATTTTTTTCTCGCTGTTTTTCGTCTTGTTGCAGATTCGATTCTCGGTTTTATGCCTCAATATAATTTTTTGGATAGCAGATCGAGTAATATTAAGTATTTCTGCTATTTTCCGTTGCGATTTTCCCAGTTCAGCATGATGAATAACTAATTTTCTTTCGGCAATCGTTGTATGGCGTCCCATGGTCTTAGTTTGAAAAAATTGATCTCTCAACTGGCAAAATTATGCGTAAAGTGTAAAAAATAACTGATGCAATATTATGCTTGTAATTTCATGACAAGATTAACTGTTAACCGTTATAAAATTGTAAGTGTTGCCAGATGGATACTTTTCACTGTGACTAAAATTTAATTCATTAATCAATTATCAACAATCGCATTTTTAATATAGGAAACTCAATTGGATACTTTTTACTGTGACTCACTGTACCTACATATTAAACTAATAATATGACGGAGTATATTATACTATAATTCTTTATTTTTAACAAAGTTAATAGCTCAATGGTCTGGGCGGTTGCCCAAGAAGGTTTGTTTGTTAAATTGCCGGGGTTCAAATCTCGGCATCTCCACCTTTTCCAAACAGAAAATTTTTTAACTTTTTTTATAAATATTTCTATAAACGATTTTAAAAATTATTCAGCGATTTTTGATTTTTTCATTTTATTAACAATATAAATATGAATCGTTCGCCTTACATGTGAAACAAAAACCATATTTTACAATTTGTTTTTGGCTTAAATCAAAGAATATAAATCTTATAGAATGCGCATCATGTAGAAGCAAAATTTCTTATGGCGGGGTTTATCATTACGCCCCGGTCTCATATAATTTCGCTCACAAATTTTGCAAAGGCAATTTGTTGTTGGTTTGTGTTTTCACTTAGAGAACTGAAGAGAGCATCCAAAATGTGCAGCATTAACACATACACATGTTTGCTGTTTTTGCCAGCCAAAGTGTGTGTGTGTTTGTGTTTTTTTTCGTTGAAACCGGTTTTTGGTATTTTTTTAATTGATTTCGTTTTGTTTTAAAACAATTTATGTGCAAATAACCTACGTAAGAGCGAATGCGATCAATTGCGTAGTTGTAGGGCAACAGTATGTGTTTTATTTTTGTAAAAACTAAACTATATCGATTTGCACCGAATTATAATTCCATTTTTTAGATTATTTAATTATGTACTTACCATGTGTGTATGTAGGATATTAATGGAATTTATAAATAAAGGAGTGGCATAATTATAAATAGGTATTTCTCCTTGATTGTTTGTTAAATAAATTTCATATTGCTCAGTTTGTGAACATTTATTAAATTAGTACTCCTCCGAAAACATTGCTCTTGGTCTTTAGAAAAAGGAAGTTCCAAGGAAAGAAAAATACAAGTTTTATCAAACGAATGATTTAATTTATTAAAATATTAGGGTGGTTGATATCCTCATTAAATTCTTTTTAAATATGTATGTATTTGTATCGCTTTGGTTGATTGAAAATTTAATTGGAAATAATTTTATTTTTGTAAATATCATTTTTTTAAATAAATTAAATTTATTCCGAATACCTATATGAGAACTAAATTTTTTTTAATTTCCAAGCAACATGATTAAATAAAAACCAAACAAAATTCCTTAAGAAGGAATAATAATATGTTTTATTTTAATCTATTTTTAAATATCTTTAATAAGAATATTAAAACTGCACAGCTATGAAATAAATATATAACATGGTTTGACAAAAGACCCCAAAAGCATTGTGTGACCATGCCGCTTTAATAAACATAAAATATTTTTTATGAACAAGGCAGTTTATGTTTGTACATATTTTTATATTCCTATAAATCTTTAATTTTACAGAAAAACTGCATCTGAATTTCGGTGCGAACCGATATAGTTTTATCTGTACAACAATAAAACACATACTCTTACCCTACAATTACACAATCGGTCACATTTGCTTTTACGAAGGTTATTTGTACAAAAATTGCAAGAAACAAAAATTCTTTTGTTAGGTTTTTGTTTTATTTTTTACTTAATGTGTTTTTTTTTTTGACTTGGCAATGTACATACATACACACTCGTGCACGCACATACATATACGCTGATAAATGAGAATTAAAAGTTCTCATAAACAACGAGAGAACGATGCATTGTTACGCTCTTTGTTTTTGCTTCTTTCCCTTTTGTCTTCCCGCCCGCATCATGCATTTTTTTTCAAAAATATTTTAGTTTTCCTTGAGATGCGCATTCTATATGATTTATATTCTTTGCTTAAATGTAAATACCTAAGTATGTAGTATGTACGAGTCAGAGAACCTCAAAACGCACTATTTTTGTGCATTTATTCATACGCTAAAATTTACAATAACTCTATACATGCAAAACAAAGTTCAACGTTGGTAATTTTTTTTTCCTTTCGTACACATTTGATATTTTCATTTATTCGTTTTTTATTGAAAGTGCTTTATTTGCATTTTTGTTGCTCACGCAATATAACACAACCGAGTAAATTCAAAAGAGCACATTCTCTATACTTTTGTTTACATTAACAACAACAACAATAAACAACGATGAGACGCTTTTTCAAAATTAACAACAATAAAAACAACAATAACAAAAATACATTGTACCTACTACTACTACTACTGTACTTTTTGTTTCTATGGAAATTGTGTGTACCTATATAAGTATGTGTGTTTAGTTTCATTTAAATTTTTTTTTTCTTGTACTACATAGTTATGCTGAATAAATACATGAGTAAAGCTAAGATCCCACTATCGGCGCAATGTACCAATTTTTGTCTTATTTCATGTGCCGATAGTGTGAACGGTCAATATTTTTTAATTTGCGACAATCTGTGCCGAAATTGTGCTGACTGTGGACAATCAAAATTAACCTTGATGCGCCGATAATGTGAACACTCTTTTGCACAATGTGGAGCAATCAAATTGTTTAATATGTACCGATTTTTATCGGCCACTTGTGTGCTGATCACAGTCGCCAATCAGCGCCGATACAAGGGATGGCAAAACGAATTTTTTTAAAGTGCACCAACTGGCTACTAAAATTTTACTTTTTTGAGCTTAATTGTGCCAAAATTACATTTGTTTTATCTATTATTTATGTATTAAAAAGTTAAATAGTACATTTGTATTATTAAATGAAAGAAAACAATTGGCTTTAACGAAAACATTGCTGTTGTATCGATGTTGCCATCCCTGCTTTGTAAACATCTGTTTACAGAACAACAATTACAAAAAAAAACAAGTGCAGTAAGTTTGAATAAAATTGAATACATTTTTAATTTTATATTAATATATTATTTAAAATTGCTAGGAAACTAATAAAGGAATATTCAAACGGAGAATTTTGCGAATTTTTAAAGTAAAATTATGTCGCCAACAAACAAATAAACCAAAACATATGATTAAATTGGCCCAAATAACACGATAGTGTGACCGCATTGTACCGATTATTGTCGCAATTGAGTTTTGGCCGATATGAACCGAAAAAAATTCTCACAATGTGCGACGATAATGGGACCACCCAAGAATAAATTGTGCAATGTTTTTTAATGTGCGCCGATACAGCACAATAAAAATCGTCACAGATTGTGCTATTTGAGCCGATAGTGGGATCTTAGCTTTATAATTGTTTGATTTCTGGCTCTTTCGTTTGTATTTTTTGTTTCTTTACCAAACAATCATTTGCGCTCAGAACACTTAGAATCTTTATAAAAAAAAACGAAGGCAACGATTGTATAAATAACAAAGCACGATGTGCGTTATTTGAATGACTGCAAACCAGCAGCGAATATTTGCGGTTGCGCGAGTTTGACTGTATGACCGTAAGCGTGTGTATTTGTTGTCGTTAATTAAATGCGATTTTTTTTCAATTGCAAAAATCTATTCTCTGGTACGAGTATGCAAAAGTTATTTATGTGTATTGGTAGGCATTCTTTTCATGATTGTTGTTTTTTTCAGTTTTAGAGACGGATTGTTGCTATGTTTTGATAATCTCTTCTTACATTTCAATTCAAAAATCTCACACATGTTGCCATATTATTTTTAAAAAATCTTATTATTTCTAAAAAAAATCCCATTTGTTATTTGAAAGCAAAACATTCAACAATAAGTATTTGCATACGTAAATGTTTAATTTAATCAAAAAGCTAGAAACATTTAAGTTTGGATAATTTTATTGACGAAACCAATGACATAGAAACAGATCTTAAAATTTGTTCACAGCTTACTCTGACATTAGGCAAGGCAAAGAAATGCTAAAAATTATTTTGAAAACGCTACAAATAATTCTTAAAGTTGTTCATTATATTGTTTTAAATCCTTATACATTTAAGTGACTCATTTTAAACAAAATTAAAATAAATGGTAATATTTAAACAAGTATTTAGGTAGATTTGATATAGCATCAGATATAAATACCACAATTGGTTAACCTTGAAATTGGAAGGCCCTCTAATAAAAACAAAATACAAACGGTTTTATAGCTATTTCGATTTAAAAGAATTTACAAACATATTTAGACCAGATTATTTTTTTTATATTTTAAAAAAACAGTCATTATTAATTGCGTAAAAGTTAGTTTATAACAATTTATTTTAGTTTTAATCGCTAAGACTATTCCATCCAACTTTAAAAATTAATCAAAAGAAGCTTAAAACATTTTTCTAAAAAGCTAATAAAATGCCAAATGGAAATTTTACAGCTAAATCTAAGTTTTTGGTGCTGAATTTACTTTCAAAAATAAAAAATTCCCACACTACTTAAAAGTCTTCATTAAAAATCGCCCAAACATGCAGGGTTATCGTCTTGTAAAAATATAAAATGAAATTTTTTTTACTATAATATAAGAATTATCCATTTCCATACGAAATTTCATTTTGACTACAACTATTTTTTTTAGTCAAAATTTATTATAATTTATTATAATACATAAAAAACTTAAGTTATATCAATACCTATTCTTCAATTTTTAAAATAATTCAAAAAAAGCTAGAAACATTTAATTAAAATGCTTAAAAAAAATGCGAAGCGCTTAAAGAAAGTATTTTAGCTAAATTAAAATTTTTAATCTAAGTTAAGCTACAAAATTGCCAAAATGGTCACACTGCTTAAAAACCATACAAACAAGCAGGGTCATCCACTTTTAAAAAAAATTGTATTTAGGGAATATTAGAAATGCCCTCATCATCTAATTTTACGACTACAAAAAACCGCTAACATAACGAACAGTGATCTAGAGTCGTCAAAATATTAAAAGCAATCTTTGCCTTTTTATTGCTGACATTGATAACATATTAGTCACTTTTTTAGACAATTTATACAAAAATATATTCATATATACCTATATACGGGCCTGTTCTGAAATCACACCTGTGACTTTATGGTGTTTTGAAAGTCATACCGTTGTTGTGTTTCTTGGTGTGCTTTCTGCAATTGAAGATCACACAAAAACGGGACGCTAAAATATCACACGTGTGATTTTAGTAGGCACATGTGATTTCAAATCACGTGATTTGAGTTAAAGTGATTTTCAGAATAGGCCTGATAATATCTTCTGCACAAAAGCGATTTAAAAGCATACACAATTTAAGCAATTTCTTGGTATGTTTATGTTGTATTATTGATAAATAAAAAACATTTAAATTGGTTTGCGACTTTTATTAACCAAAACGACAGTTTACGTTTCAAAACGGTTAATGGTAACCCTGCAAAATAGTTGTGTGTTGTTTTTTTTTTGTGGTTTTTTTCATTTAAAATACTTGCGGTAAACTTATTTTTTTATACCCTTCACCACAGGTGTAAAAGCGTATATATAAGTTTGTCATAACGTTTGTAATTTCCACAATATTGATTTTAGACCCCATAAAGTATATATATTCTGGGTCCATATGAGAAGAGAAGTTGATTTAACGATGTCCGTCTGTCCGTCTGACCGTCTGTCCGTCTGACCGTTTGTCCGTCTGTCCGTCTTACGTTTGATACGTGTTTTCCGGATAATCCAGACATGATAGCGGCTAGGTTGTTTTACAATTATGTTACACACAGTCCACCATTTCTTGCTAATGAAATTCAGCAAGATCGGTCCACAAATGGCTTAGATATGACCAAAAAACCACGACTGCCTCTGATTTTTCCAAAAAAATCCCTTGTGGTTGTTGTTTTTTTGTTTTTTTATTTGAAACATGTACACATGCTTGTACATGATTGTTCGCTTTAATTGAAAAATACATACCTACATATTAAACTAATAATATGACGGGAGTATATTCTACTATAATTCTTTGTTTTCGTCAAGGTTTGTCTGTTATATTGCCGGGGTTCAAATCTCGGCATCTCCACCTTTTGCAAACAAAAAATTTTTTAACTTTTTTTATAAATATTTTTATAAACGATTTTAAAATTATTCAGCGATTTTTGATTTTTTCATTTTATTGACAATATAAATATGAATCGTTCGCCTTACATGTGAAACAAAAACCATATTTTACAATTAGTTTTTGGCTTAAATGTAAATACCTAAGTATGTAGTATGTACGAATATGCAAAAGTTATTTATGTGTATTGGTAGGCATTGTTTTCATGATTGTTGTTTTTTTCAGTTTTAGAGACGGATTGTCTCTTCTTACATTTCAATTCAAAAATCTTACATGTGTTGCCATATTATTTTTAAAAAATCTTATTATTTATAAAAAAAATCCCATTTGTTATTTGAAAACAAAACATTCAACAATAAGTATTTGCGTACGTAAATGTTTAATTTAATCAAAAAGCTAGAAACATTTAAGTTTGGATAATTTTATTGACGAAACCAATGACATAGAAACAGATCTTAAAATTTGTTCACAGCTTACTCTGACATTAGGCAAGCCAAAGAAATGCTAAAAATTATTTTGAAAACGCTACAAATAATTCTTAAAGTTGTTCATTATATTGTTTTAAATCCTTATACATTTAAGTGACTCATTTTAAACAAAATTAAAATAAATGGTAATATTTAAACAAGTATTTAGGTAGATTTGATATAGCATCAGTAGTGGAATTCTGTAACTTATTTTAACAACACTTGTCATTGTTAAAAAACTAAACAACTGATTAAGCGATTTTGCTATTCTCGACCTTATTTAGCAACACTTGTTATTGTTTGCAATCAGCTGAGTTGTTAAATAAACGACAACAATTTTGTAGTTGTTAAATAAAAACAATAAAAAGAAAACAAATTTTAAAGAATTCGATCTACTAATGGCTTTTCAACCGAAGAGCCCATAAGCAATAGAAGTGTAAGTCGGCGTTTGCTGCGAGATGTAGACACTCCTTTTCATCTGCCACCTACAGAGTTTCGAAAACTTTATCGTTTAAGTCTAGAGTTAGTAGATGATATAGTTTCGGAGCTTGACAGTAGTTTAAGAGGCACAAGAATAACTGCACTATCTACAGAAAAACAGGTAATATTAAAATATTTAAATTGTATATAAAAATATAAAATTGTCTTGTGTATAGGTTCTCGCAACCCTGCGTTTTTATGCAACTGGATGCTATCAACGACCAGTAGGGGAACATTGGGGTATATCAATGAGCCAAACGTCTGTAAGCCGTTGCATTCACCGTGTAACAGATGTTATAAATAGCAGCATGTTTTTTACAACTGTTAGGTTTCCAATGACCCAAGCGGAACGGCAGGCCGCAAAAACAACATTTGCCTCATCTTCTTCTCCGTTTGTAGGTGGTACTATAGGTGATATTGATTGCACACATGTGTCCATATTGGCGCCAAAAATTCATGAAGAGGCATATGTCAACCATCATGGCTATCACTCTATCAATGTCCAAATGGTAAGAAAAATGTATTGCATTAGTTCCTCTTGTGCTCATATAAGTATTCATTTTAGATATGTGATCCAAATTTAAAAATTTTAAATGTTAACGCAAGGTTTCCTGGGGCAAGGCATGATTCCTACATTTGGAGCTGTTGTGCAGTACGAAGGGTGATGCAGAGAAATTTTGAAAATGGAAACCATATGTTTCTCATTGGTAAGCTTTTTTTAATTGGAAAATATTAACAAAAAAGGGTAGATATTTCTAATCATATGTATGTATGTAGGTGATTCTGGTTACCCATTGGAGCCATGGCTTATGACTCCCCTAGCAAACCAACCAGAGGGGAGTCCTAAATTTCGTTATAACGAAGCACTGTGCAAAGCACGAAATCCAGTTGAGAGACTTTTTGGCGTTTTAAAGGCTACTTGGCGGTGCTTATCGCAACAAAGGACTCTTTTGTATGATCCAGGCTTTACTGGAAAAATTGTGAACGCTTGCGCAGTGCTTCATAACAGGAATTTACACCAACAGTGAAGCGCATTTGAATATGAATTCCTTGAGTCACACATCAACAGCTATGCAACCGAAGAAGCACCGTCATCAATAGCAAAGCGTGTTCAAGAACGTCTTATAGCGAACCATTTTACATAATCAGCCCAATTATGAATAAAAATTCCCCGGGAGATTTTTCCCTTCTCTCATTTTTCCTATGTTAATTCAATTGTAAAAATGGGAAAAACTCCCGGGGAATTTTTATTCATAATTGGGCTGAATTAGTTCTTAAAAAATTATCATTGTTAAAAATTAATAATATTTTTTATTTCAATAATAACTGCAAAAATTCAAATGGTAATTCAGTCTTTTATTATTAATTATTCAGGTACATTAACAAAATACAAAAAAATAAAGATTTTCAGAAATGAATAAAAAGAAAAAAAAAAGAAAAAAAATTTCAAAACTTACAATCTAAAACAAGATATTAATTTAATAAAAAAAAACAGAAAATAACAAAAATAAGGAACTTCAAAACTTACAATCTAAAACAAGATATTAATTTAATAAAAAAAAACAAAAAAAAGGAATTTCAAAACTTACAATCTAAAACAAGATATTAATTTAATAAAAAAAAAACAGAAAATAACAAAAATAAGGAACTTCAAAACTTACAATCTAAAACAAGATATTAATTTAATAAAAAAAAACAAAAATAAGGAACTTCAAAACTTACAATCTAAAACAAGATATTAATTTAATAAAAAAAAAACAAAAATAAGGAACTTCAAAACTTACAATCTAAAAAAAGATATTAATTTAATAAAACAAAAAAGAGATAAATAAAAAACAAAAATAAGGAACTTCAAAACTTAAAATCTAAAAAAAATTTAAATAATAAAAAAAAATTATTAAAGCTTATTAAGGGCATTTGCTAAATTATTCGTAGCATCGGCCATATGCTTCAAGACTGTAGCCATGGCTGCAATAGCCTCTGCCATCTTCTTCGTCGCCTCGGAATTAGCTGCGTTTGTTTCAGCTAGCATCTGTTACAAATATGACAAATGTTATTATTTTATAAACAATTTGGCATGTTTTAAAAGTACCTTAAGAGAATCGGCTTGCTGTTTAGCGATCTCCAAAAATTTTTCCTGCACTTCTGCATCGTTGGTTTTTTTCTTTCTCCCTCTTTGTGGCGTATTTCTTACACTGACAGGGGTCCTGACTGAGTCAGGCATACCTGACGTGCTTGGAAGGTCATCAAAGATGCTTTCGCTTCCCTCTTCCATACGTAGTTGCAATTCCTAAATCAAAAATAAGTTAAAATTAATTTTTGTTATGTTTAAAAACAAATTTATTTAACTTACTTCACTTATAGGTACATTTTCAGCGACAACTTCACTGCCTTCAATGTAGTCATTTCCAATTAAGGAAATGACTCGCATTTCCAGCTCCGTCGCGGGCTCTTGCGTTATTGGCCTATTGCCAGTCAACGCCTGCTGCCTTTTCCGGTCGCGGATCTTTATGCTGGTACGCGATTTGAGGTCTCTCCATACCTTTTCATGTAAAAAAAAGTATTCACATATGTATAAGCATCAATTATGTGCACATTACTAAATATTTTACAAAGTAAACTTACCGTATGCCATTGGTCAACTGACTTCACAGCTCCGCCTAAACTATTTAGCGTTTCCGCTAATTGCGACCACTTTTTTTGGGACTGCAATTTGCCGTGTATTTTCTGGAATTTTCCACCAGCCAGCCCCTTATTCTCCAGCATGAAATCGGCCATATAGTTTAGTTGCTCGGCCGATGCACGACATCTTTTTGGGGCAGAGTTAAAGTCCATTCTACAAATAAATTAATTAGTAAATTATTTACGATTTTTATACCTTTATTTTAATAAATTTAAAATTTTGAACTTACCTCCTATTTGACCGCACAATTTTGTTTTGTTTTTTTTTATTCCTTTTAGCTCTTTTCGTTTATTTTAACAGAGGTGCCACATAGTGCCAAATTGTAACAATATTTTTAACATTAAGTTACAGAATCGCAAAATCGTTACTGCAAACGACAAAATGAGTCGACAAGAAAACAATTCTTGCTATTGTTAAAAGTTACAGAATTCCACTGCAAATATAAATACCACAATTGGTTAACCTTGAAATTGGAAGGCCCTCTAATAAAAACAAAATACAAACGGTTTTATAGCTATTTCGATTTAAAAGAATTTACAGACATATTTAGACCAGATTATTTTTTTTATATTTTAAAAAAACAGTCATCATTAATTGCGTAAAAGTTAGTTTATAACAATTTATTTTAGTTTTAATCGCTAAGACTATTCCATCCAACTTTAAAAATTAATCAAACGAAGTTTAAAACATTTTTCTAAAAAGCTAATAAAATGCCAAATGGAAATTTTACAGCTAAATCTAGGTTTTTGGTGCTGAATTTACTTTCAAAAATAAAAAATTCCCACACTACTTAAAAGTCTTCATTAAAAATCGCCCAAACATGCAGGGTTATCGTCTTGTAAAAAAATAAAATGAAATTTATTTTACAATAAAATAAGAATTATCCATTTTCATACGAAATTTCATTTTGACTACAACTATTTTTTTTAGTCAAAATTTATTATAATTTATTATAATACATAAAAAACTTATGTTATATCAATACCTATTCTTCAATTTTTAAAATAATTCTAAAAAAGTTAGAAACATTTAATTAAAATGCTTAAAAAAATGCGAAGCGCTTAATGAAAGTATTTTAGCTAAATTAAAATTTTTAATCTAAGTTAAGCTGCAAAATTGCCAAAATGGTCACACTTCTTAAAAACCATACAAACAAGCAGAGTTATCCACTTTTAAAAAAAAATTGTATTTAGGGAATATTAGAAATGCCCTCATCATCTAATTTTACGACTACAAAAAACCGCTAACATAACGAACAGTGATCTAGTGTCGTCAAAATATTAAAAGCAATCTTTGCCTTTTTATTGTTGACATTGATAACATATTAGTCACTTTTTTAGAAAATTTATACAAAAATATATTCATATATACCTATATACGGTCCTATGGATATGACTTATATACCAAAATATCGGAAATTTTTAGTAGAACATATTTTATAAAGAACTCGGGAAAATCGGTTCAGATACAAAAAAGTTATGACCAAAATTAATTTTAATTTAATTAATTTAAATACCCATTTTCGGTAACCATGGATCTTCCCGAGTCCAAGTTTTATAGCACAAATAAATGGTAAATTTCTTGCTAAACACGTCGGTATATAAATCTGTCAAATCGGTTAAAAAATGGCTGAGTTATAATCAAAATACTGAAATCCCAAAAGTTACTCTTTTTTTATAATTAAGTTTGTTTTTTTATAATTAAGTTTGCTTAAATATATGTAGGTATATATATATATGCCTATAAGCCAATTTAATGGAAATATTATTTTTTAGCACGTTGGTATATAAATCTGCCAAATCGGTTAAAAATGGTTAAGTTATGTGCAAAATACTCCAAAAAAGGACTAAAAACATTAACATTTTTATAACAACTAAAATTTTAGAGCTGTATTATGACCTATTCATACGTTTTAGATATCAAAATATCGGAAATCTTTAGAAAAACTCGGAATATCGGTAAAAAAAAAAAGTAATGTCAAAAATATAGTTTTTTTTAATACCTAAACTAAACGATATATATTTTATAAATAATCATGTATATATACATATATTTAAATATATATATAAACTTCTGTTCTTTCCAAACCATGGTGAAGGGTATATAAGATTCGGCATAGCCGAATATAGCACTCTTACTTGTTTATTTTATTTTTATACCCTTTTTATACCCTTCACCACAGGTGTAAAAGGGTATATATAAGTTTGTCATAACGTTTGTAATTTCCACAATATTGATTTTAGACCCCATAAAGTATATATATTCTGGGTCCATATGAGAAGAGAAGTTGATTTAACGATGTCCGTCTGTCTGTCTGTCCGTCTGACCGGGTGTCCGTCTTACGTTTGATACGTGTTTTCCGGATAATCCAGACATGATAGCGGCTAGGTTGTTTTACATTTATGTTACACACAGTCCACCATTTCTTGCTATTGAAATTCAGCAAGATCGGTCCACAAATGGCTTAGATATGACCAAAAAACCACGACTGCCTCTAATTTTTCCAAAAAAAAATCCCTTGTGGTTGTTGTTTTTTTGTTTTTTTATTTGAACGAGTTGAATTTTAAGCATAAGAAACATGTACACATGCTTGTACATGATTGTTCGCTTTAATTGAAAAATACATACCTACATATTAAACTAATAATATGACGGAGTATATTATACTATAATTCTTTATTTTTAACAACGTTAATAGCTCAATGGTCTGGGCGGTTGCCCAAGAAGGTTTGTTTGTTAAATTGCCGGGGTTCAAATCTCGGCATCTCCACCTTTTCCAAACAGAAAATTTTTTAACTTTTTTTATAAATATTTCTATAAACGATTTTAAAATTATTCAGCGATTTTTGATTTTTTCATTTTATTAACAATATAAATATGAATCGTTCGCCTTACATGTGAAACAAAAACCATATTTTACAATTTGTTTTTGGCTTAAATGTAAATACCTAAGTATGTAGTATGTACGAGTATGCAAAAGTTATTTATGTGTATTGGTAGGCATTGTTTTCATGATTGTTGTTTTTTTCAGTTTTAGAGACGGATTGTTGCTATGTTTTGATAATCTCTTCTTACATTTCAATTCAAAAATCTCACACGTGTTGCCATATTATTTTTAAAAAATCTTATTATTTCTAAAAAAAATCCCATTTGTTATTTGAAAGCAAAACATTCAACAATAAGTATTTGCGTACGTAAATGTTTAATTTAATCAAAAAGCTAGAAACATTTAAGTTTGGATAATTTTATTGACGAAACCAATGACATAGAAACAGATCTTAAAATTTGTTCACAGCTTACTCTGACATTAGGCAAGGCAAAGAAATGCTAAAAATTATTTTGAAAACGCTACAAATAATTCTTAAAGTTGTTCATTATATTGTTTTAAATCCTTATACATTTAAGTGACTCATTTTAAACAAAATTAAAATAAATGGTAATATTTAAACAAGTATTTAGGTAGATTTGATATAGCATCAGATATAAATACCACAATTGGTTAACCTTGAAATTGGAAGGCCCTCTAATAAAAACAAAATACAAACGGTTTTATAGCTATTTCGATTTAAAAGAATTTACAAACATATTTAGACCAGATTATTTTTTTTATATTTTAAAAAAACAGTCATCATTAATTGCGTAAAAGTTAGTTTATAACAATTTATTTTAGTTTTAATCGCTAAGACTATTCCATCCAACTTTAAAAATTAATCAAAAGAAGCTTAAAACATTTTTCTAAAAAGCTAATAAAATGCCAAATGGAAATTTTACAGCTAAATCTAAGTTTTTGGTGCTGAATTTACAATTCTATGTTAATAAATAAGCTCGAGGCCACAATTGATTTTTAATAAATTGTATTCTTTATTATTTTCAATATTTCCCCATCCTTTGGATGGCATCTTCAGGAATCTTAAAAATATAAATTAAAAACAAAAACATAAATCATTGAAACACCCTGTAACACTAATAATTATTTTACAGAAAAAAATATAAATATATAACAAACAGTAATAACAAAAAAGAAAAACTCACAATAAAAACGAGTAACAATATTAAAACACACAACGACTAATCGCGTTCACATGTAAAATTGCACTATTGATCCTTTCTCTTTTTATTTATAATATGCCTAAAGCTCTGTGCTATGTTGTCTACGTCACTCTTAAAGTTAATTCTCTTATCTTGTCTTATATTTATTATATGTAGCATCTCCAGTGTAAGTCGTTTATTATACCTCTCTTCTGTTTGTAATATTTGTACGGCGTCCAGTTTGGGTATGTGATTTCTATCCGCACAATGGGCTGCAAGTGCTGTTTTATGTGTCAGTGAACTATTTATACATTTGAAATCCGATTTGTGTCCTGCAATTCTCGTCTTTAATTTATTTTTGGTAGTTCCTACATATACTTGATCGCATACGTTGTTTCCATCACCATTGCACTCTATTTTATAAATAACGTTTGACTTTTCCATTTTATCCACTTTTGTTTTTGTGTTAGAAAACAGATTTCGAAGTGTGTTTTCTGATCTTGGCGCTGTTTTGTATTTTACTTTATTGTAAACTCCTGACTTTTCTATTCTTTCTGATATATGTGGTATATATGTCATTGATTTATAAATTCGCGGTTCTACTTCTTCTCTTGTGATGTTTTTCTTTTTCTTATTATTTTTTTTTTTTTTTTTAATAGACTGTTGATAATATTTTGTGGAAAAGAGTTTTTCCCTAGGATTTCCTTAATCTTTTTGATATTTTCCTTATGAAATACCCTGTCGCTAATCATTAGTACCCTGTTTATAAGATTACTAGCCGTGTTCATGATGATATTTTTGGGTTGGCATGAATAAAAATTGATAATTCTTCCAGATGAAGTCGGTTTCTGGTACCAATCTATTTTAATTTTATTGTCTTTTCTTACAATCAGTGTATCCAAATATGGTAATCTTTCGTTTTCCTCTTCTTCAATTGTAAATTTGATTTGTTGGTGAAAACTATTAAGTTCGACTAGGGTGTCGTCTATTGCACTTGTATTAATAATCCCAAAGAGGTCGTCAACGTATTTTGTAAGAAGTCTGGGTTTAGTTTTCAGATTTTGAACGCAATTTTTGAGTAATTCCTCCATTACTATGTCTGCCACAATAGGTGAAGCTGGTGAACCCATTGGAAGGCCCTTACACTGAGTGTAAATTCTGTCTTTGTATTTGAAATACCTATTTTCTTTAATACAGAATTTTAATACCTTTAAGAAAAGTTCCTTGGGCATCGTTGTGTGTTGTTGTATTTCTGTCCACCTATTTTTGATAACAACATAGCATAATCAACGGGAATACTCGGAAATAATGATATTACGTCAAACGAAATTAATCTTTCATCGTCACTTATTGCGGTATTATTAATCTTATTACTAAATTGCACTGCATCCCTTACATTAAATTCAGATGTTTCCGTAAGTCTATTAAGAATATTTACTGTAAACTTACAGAGTTCTCTTGATGGCGATTTAATTGATGAGCAAATAGGTCTTAAAGGAAATCCCTCTTTATGGATCTTCGGCAATCCGTATATTCTAGGAGCTAGTGCCGCGTCAGTTTTCATTCGTCTTTTTTCCATCACAGATATTGTATTGCACTTAAATAATTCTTCGACTAGATCATTGTTTTTCTTCTGTAGAGATGAAGTAGGATCTTTGGTTAATCTCCTATATGTCATTAGATCACTCAGAATCTCATTCATTCTAGTCTCGTAATCATGTTTTTCCATGGCCACTGTGACGTTGCCTTTGTCGGCATTTAATATCAGCACATTTTTATTTCTGTTCAAAAATGCTTTTGCCTGACCCACTGCGTTCAATACAAAACGCTCTCTTTTATCTAGACTTCGTTTATTCAGATGATTTTCTAGCATCGTTGTAAACTTCGTTCGTGCAATTTCTTGTTGTTCTTTGTCTTCTAACGTTAAAATGCAGTCTTCGCCATCAGCAATGAATTTAAATAAAGGGAAGTGTTTGTTTTCTGTTGGAATCGTATGTTTCTGTCCTAGTGAAAGAACCCACCTAACATCCTCTGGTATGTGTATGTTGGTTTTGTTTACAACTTTCAAAAATAAAAAATTCCCACACTACTTAAAAGTCTTCATTAAAAATCGCCCAAACATGCAGGGTTATCGTCTTTTAAAAATATGAAATGAAATTTTTTTTACTATAATATAAGAATTATCCATTTCCATACGAAATTTTATTTTGACTACAACTATTTTTTTTAGTCAAAATTTATTATAATTTATTATAATACATAAAAAACTTAAGTTATATCAATACCTATTCTTCAATTTTTAAAATAATTCAAAAAAAGCTAGAAACATTTAATTAAAATGCTTAAAAAAAATGCGAAGCGCTTAATGAAAGTATTTTAGCTAAATTAAAATTTTTAATCTAAGTTAAGCTACAAAATTGCCAAAATGGTCACACTGCTTAAAAACCATGCAAACAAGCAGGGTCATCCACTTTTAAAAAAAATTGTATTTAGGGAATATTAGAAATGCCCTCATCATCTAATTTTACGACTACAAAAAACCGCTAACATAACGAACAGTGATCTAGTGTCGTCAAAATATTAAAAGCAATCTTTGCCTTTTTATTGCTGACATTGATAACATATTATTCACTTTTTTAGACAATTTATACAAAAAATATTCATATATACCTATATACGGGCCTGTTCTGAAATCACACCTGTGACTTTATGGTGTTTTGAAAGTCATACCGTTGTTGTGTTTCTTGGTGTGCTTTCTGCAATTGAAGATCACACAAAAACGGGACGCTAAAATATCACACGTGTGATTTTAGTAGGCACATGTGATTTCAAATCACGTGATTTGAGTTAAAGTGATTTTCAGAATAGGCCTGATAATATCTTCTGCACAAAAGCGATTTAAAAGCATACACAATTTAAGCAATTTCTTGGTATGTTTATGTTGTATTATTGATAAATAAAAAACATTTAAATTGGTTTCCGACTTTTATTAACCAAAACGACAGTTTACGTTTCAAAACGGTTAATGGTAACCCTGTAAAATAGTTGTGTGTGGTTTTTTTTTGTGGTTTTTTTCATTTAAAATACTTGCGGTAAACTTCTTTTTTATACCCTTCACCAGAGGTGTAAAAGGGTATATATAAGTTTGTCATTACGTTTGTAATTTCCACAATATTGATTTAAGACCCCATAAAGTATATATATTCTGGGTCCATATGAGAAGAGAAGTTGATTTAACGATGTCCGTCTGTCCGTCTGTCCGTCTTACGCTTGATATGTGTTTTCCGGGAAAACCAGACATGATAGCGGCTAGGTTGTTTTACATTTATGTCACATATAGTCCACCATTTCGTGCTATTGAAATTCAGCAAGATCGGTCTACAAATGGCTGAGATATGATCAAAAAACCACGACTGCCTCTAATTTTTTCCAAAAATCCCTTGTTGTTGTTGTATTTTTATTGCTTTTTTCTGTATATCTGGAGAACGGTAAGAGCCAAAGCTTCCAAATTAGGTACACACATTTAGGTTGTCAATACTCACCACCCTACAAAATGTGGGCGGGATTGGAGAAGTGGGCGTGGTACCTCCCGTACAAAAAAAATTTTAAATTGCATAAAAACCTAAATTTTAGGGCTGTCATATGTCCTATGGATATGACTTATATACCAAAATATCGGAAATTTTTAGTAGAACATATTTTATAAAGAACTCGGGAAAATCGGTTCAGATACAAAAAAGTTATGACCAAAATTAATTTTAATTTAATTAATTTAAATACCCATTTTCGGTAACCATGGATCTTCCCGAGTCCAAGTTTTATAACACAAATAAATGGTAAATTTCTTGCTTAACACGTCGGTATATAAATCTGTCAAATCGGTTAAAAAATGGCTGAGTTATAATCAAAATACTGAAATCCCAAAAGTTACTCTTTTTTTATAATTAAGTTTGTTTTTTTATAATTAAGTTTGCTTAAATATATGTAGGTATATATATATATATGCCTATAAGCCAATTTAATGGAAATATTATTTTTTAGCACGTTGGTATATAAATCTGCCAAATCGGTTAAAAATGGTTAAGTTATGTGCAAAATACTCCAAAAAAGGACTAAAAACATTAACATTTTTATAACAACTAAAATTTTAGAGCTGTATTATGACCTATTCATACGTTTTAGATATCAAAATATCGGAAATCTTTAGAAAAACTCGGAATATCGGTAAAAAAAAAAGTAATGTCAAAAATATAGTTTTTTTTAATACCTAAACTAAACGATATATATTTTATAAATAATCATGTATATATACATATATTTAAATATATATATAAACTTCTGTTCTTTCCAAACCATGGTGAAGGGTATATAAGATTCGGCATAGCCGAATATAGCACTCTTACTTGTTTATTTTATTTTTATACCCTTTTTATACCCTTCACCACAGGTGTAAAAGGGTATATATAAGTTTGTCATAACGTTTGTAATTTCCACAATATTGATTTTAGACCCCATAAAGTATATATATTCTGGGTCCATATGAGAAGAGAAGTTGATTTAACGATGTCCGTCTGTCTGTCTGTCCGTCTGACCGGGTGTCCGTCTTACGTTTGATACGTGTTTTCCGGATAATCCAGACATGATAGCGGCTAGGTTGTTTTACATTTATGTTACACACAGTCCACCATTTCTTGCTATTGAAATTCAGCAAGATCGGTCCACAAATGGCTTAGATATGACCAAAAAACCACGACTGCCTCTAATTTTTCCAAAAAAAAATCCCTTGTGGTTGTTGTTTTTTTGTTTTTTTATTTGAACGAGTTGAATTTTAAAAATAAGAAACATGTACACATGCTTGTACCTACATATTAAACTAATAATATGACGGAGTATATTATACTATAATTCTTTATTTTTAACAACGTTAATAGCTCAATGGTCTGGGCGGTTGCCCAAGAAGGTTTGTTTGTTAAATTGCCGGGGTTCAAATCTCGGCATCTCCACCTTTTCCAAACAGAAAATTTTTTAACTTTTTTTATAAATATTTCTATAAACGATTTTAAAATTATTCAGCGATTTTTGATTTTTTCATTTTATTAACAATATAAATATGAATCGTTCGCCTTACATGTGAAACAAAAACCATATTTTACAATTTGTTTTTGGCTTAAATGTAAATACCTAAGTATGTAGTATGTACGAGTATGCAAAAGTTATTTATGTGTATTGGTAGGCATTGTTTTCATGATTGTTGTTTTTTTCAGTTTTAGAGACGGATTGTTGCTATGTTTTGATAATCTCTTCTTACATTTCAATTCAAAAATCTCACACGTGTTGCCATATTATTTTTAAAAAATCTTATTATTTCTAAAAAAAATCCCATTTGTTATTTGAAAGCAAAACATTCAACAATAAGTATTTGCGTACGTAAATGTTTAATTTAATCAAAAAGCTAGAAACATTTAAGTTTGGATAATTTTATTGACGAAACCAATGACATAGAAACAGATCTTAAAATTTGTTCACAGCTTACTCTGACATTAGGCAAGGCAAAGAAATGCTAAAAATTATTTTGAAAACGCTACAAATAATTCTTAAAGTTGTTCATTATATTGTTTTAAATCCTTATACATTTAAGTGACTCATTTTAAACAAAATTAAAATAAATGGTAATATTTAAACAAGTATTTAGGTAGATTTGATATAGCATCAGATATAAATACCACAATTGGTTAACCTTGAAATTGGAAGGCCCTCTAATAAAAACAAAATACAAACGGTTTTATAGCTATTTCGATTTAAAAGAATTTACAAACATATTTAGACCAGATTATTTTTTTTATATTTTAAAAAAACAGTCATCATTAATTGCGTAAAAGTTAGTTTATAACAATTTATTTTAGTTTTAATCGCTAAAGCTGGGATCACACGATTGCCGCAATGCACCAATTTTTACACTTTTTAATACACTGATGTGACTGCACAATCAATTGGCTCATGTACCAATCGAGAACAGTATCGTGCTTACTTTTACCAATCAAATGCAACCCTGGTGCGGCAATGGTGTGACTGTTGGCTATGCAACCGCGCGTCAATAAAAATAACAAAAATGCACCAATATTTATTGCCTTCTTGTGCGGCAATCAAACAACACAATACGCCGTTTTTAATGAACATACCAACTAGAACTTCCAAACAAATAACCACAACAGCTGTTTTCGCAGTTGTCAAGTAATAACAATCGTGTGAATGTGCTGCGGCAATTATTGTACCCATTTCACTTTGTACCAACTAGCGGCAATTAAATTTGTATAAAAGAGGGCAATCGCGTGATTTCAGAATATTTGATTGGTGCAATTTCTTTATTGTGCGTCAATAAAGCACAATAAAAATTGTGCCATATTGGTGCATTTGCGGCAATCGTGTGATCCCAGCTTAAGACTATTCCATCCAACTTTAAAAATTAATCAAAAGAAGCTTAAAACATTTTTCTAAAAAGTTAATAAAATGCCAAATGGAAATTTTACAGCTAAATCTAAGTTTTTGGTGCTGAATTTACTTTCAAAAATAAAAAATTCCCACACTACTTAAAAGTCTTCATTAAAAATCGCCCAAACATGCAGGGTTATCGTCTTTTAAAAATATGAAATGAAATTTTTTTTACTATAATATAAGAATTATCCATTTCCATACGAAATTTTATTTTGACTACAACTATTTTTTTTAGTCAAAATTTATTATAATTTATTATAATACATAAAAAACTTAAGTTATATCAATACCTATTCTTCAATTTTTAAAATAATTCAAAAAAAGCTAGAAACATTTAATTAAAATGCTTAAAAAAAATGCGAAGCGCTTAATGAAAGTATTTTAGCTAAATTAAAATTTTTAATCTAAGTTAAGCTACAAAATTGCCAAAATGGTCACACTGCTTAAAAACCATGCAAACAAGCAGGGTCATCCACTTTTAAAAAAAATTGTATTTAGGGAATATTAGAAATGCCCTCATCATCTAATTTTACGACTACAAAAAACCGCTAACATAACGAACAGTGATCTAGTGTCGTCAAAATATTAAAAGCAATCTTTGCCTTTTTATTGCTGACATTGATAACATATTAGTCACTTTTTTAGACAATTTATACAAAAAATATTCATATATACCTATATACGGGCCTGTTCTGAAATCACACCTGTGACTTTATGGTGTTTTGAAAGTCATACCGTTGTTGTGTTTCTTGGTGTGCTTTCTGCAATTGAAGATCACACAAAAACGGGACGCTAAAATATCACACGTGTGATTTTAGTAGGCACATGTGATTTCAAATCACGTGATTTGAGTTAAAGTGATTTTCAGAATAGGCCTGATAATATCTTCTGCACAAAAGCGATTTAAAAGCATACACAATTTAAGCAATTTCTTGGTATGTTTATGTTGTATTATTGATAAATAAAAAACATTTAAATTGGTTTGCGACTTTTATTAACCAAAACGACAGTTTACGTTTCAAAACGGTTAATGGTAACCCTGTAAAATAGTTGTGTGTTGTTTTTTTTTGTGGTTTTTTTCATTTAAAATACTTGCGGTAAACTTCTTTTTTTTTTATTTAATATTACCTTCTGTATTATACACAAACAAAAAAAACACATACATACTTTAATTTACTATTAATAATTATTGATATCACATACTCAAATCAACATCGGCTTTACATGCGGTTCGATGGTCGAACGGTCTAAACGGTCTGCCTCGTAACAATTTGTTATTGGTTGACTGGTTCGAATCCCATTCATTCCATTTTTTTTTTTGTTTTTTATAAATTCTTTTTATCTAAAAAGAAATTGGTCAGTTTTTAATTTTTAAAATTTTTAAAATATATTTATGAACTTCATAAACGTATATTTTATACATATTTACGCCTTTTAATTTACCCTTTTTATACCCTTATTTTTATTGATTTAATTTTTTTTTTTTACTTATTTTATTTTTTTATAATTATTTTTTTATTTTATAGGTAATTCGTTTACATACATAAGTTTGCCATTCTGTTTGTTATTTCTACAATATTGATTTCAGACCATATAAAGTGTATGTATATATATTGGGTGCTTATGAGGAGAAAAGTGGATTTAACGATGTCCGTCTGTCAGTCCGTTTGTCAATATTTATAGAAACCTAATTTTTAGGCCTGCCATATATATGACCTATGGATACGCCTTATTTATTAAAACATCGGAAATCTTTAGTAAAACATATTCTCTGCAAAACTCGGAAAAATTTTAGGGCTGCTATACGTCCTCTGGATATGACTTATATACCAAAATATCTGAAATTTCTTGTAGAACATATTTTATAAAAAACTCGGAAAAATCGGTTCAGATACAAAAAAGTTATGACCAAAATTAAATTTTTTTTTAAATACCCACTTTCGGGAACCATAGATCTCCCCGAGTCCAAGCTTTATAACTAAAGTAAATGGTAAATTTCTTCTTCAACACGTCGGTATAAAAATCTGCCAAATAGGTTAAAAAATGGCAGAGTTATAACCGAAATACTGAATCCACAAAAATTACTCTTTTTTATAATTAACTTTGTTAAAATATATATTTACAAGTTTATATAAATGTTTATATATAAATATAACTTAAGTAAATGGTAAAATTCTTCCTTAACACGTCGGTATATAAAACTATCAAATCGGTTAGACAATGGGTAATGTATGAGCAAAATACTCAAAAAATGGGCTAAAAAACATCAAAATTTTTATAAAAACCTAAATTTTAGGGCTGCTATACGTCCTATGGATATGACTTATATACCAAAATATCTGAAATTTCTTGTAGAACATTTTTTATACAAAACTCGGAAAAATCGGTTCAGATACAAAAAAGTTATGACCAAAATTAATTTTTTTTTTTTAAATACCTACTTTCGGGAACCATAGATCTCCCCGAGTCCAAGCTTTATAACTAAAGTAAATGGTAAAATTCTTCCTTAACACGTCAGTATATAAAACTATCAAATCGGTTAGACAATGGGTAATTTATGAGCAAAATACTCCAAAAATGGGCTAAAAAACATCAACATTTTTATAAAAACCTAAATTTTAGGGCTGCTATACGTCCTATGGATATGACTTATATATCAAAATGTCGGAAATTTGTATGAGTTATAACAGAAATACTGGGGTCTAATCACCGCATACGATATCGAGCAAAATTCATCGAAATTATTTATTTTGGTATCTTGAAACTCGATATCGAATGAAATGTATTGAATTTGAAATAATAGCATTCGACATCGAGTAACTCGACATTACATTTATCGAGTTTTCATTCGATACGCCAGTGTCTATCGTATGCAAAAAAATTCAATAGTTTATTCGATACGATAGTAACGAATGCAGTGATTAGAGCCCTGAATTCCCGAAAATTACTCTTTTTATACCCTATACCGATATTGATCCTACACCCTATAAAGTACATATATTCTGGGCCCTTATGAAAAGCCAAGTTCAAAACCGGTTGTCTCTGATTTAAAAAAAAAATATTTACCAGTTTTATTTAGTTTTTGTCTAGTTGCTCTGTATTCTGCTCGCACAATGGTGAAGGGTATATAAGATTCGGCACAGCCGGATATAGCACTCTTACTTGTTTTTATTTAATATTACCTTCTGTATTATACACAAACAACAAACACATACATACTTTAATTTACTATTACTAATTATTGATATCACATACTCAAATCAACTTCGGCTTTACATGCGGTTCGATGGTCGAACGGTCTAAACGGTCTGCCTCCTAACAATTTGTTATTGGTTGACTGGTTCGAATCCCCATTCATTCCATTTTTTCTTGTTTTTTATTTTTTGTTTTTTATAAATTCTTTTTATCTAAAAAGAAATTGGTCAGTTTTTCACTTTTTAAAATTCTTAAAATATATTTATGAACTTCATAAACGTATATTTTATACATATTTACGCCTTTTAATTTACCCTTATTTTTATTGATTTAATTTTTTTTTTTTTACTTATTTTATTTTTTTATAATTATTTTTTTATTTTATAGGTAATTCGTTTACATACATAAGTTTGTCATTCTGTTTGTTATTTCTACCATATTGATCTCAGACCATATAAAGTGTATGTATATATATTGGGTGCTTATGAGGAGAAAAGTGGATTTAACGATGTCCGTCTGTCAGTCCGTTTGTCAATTTTTATAGAAACTTAATTTTTAGGCCTGCCATATATATGACCTATGGATACGCCTTATTTATTAAAACATCGGAAATCTTTAGTAAAACATATTCTCTGCAAAACTCGGAAAAATTTTAGGGCTGCTATACGTCCTATCGATATGACTTATATACCAAAATATCTGAAATTTCTTGTAGAACATATTTTATAAAAAACTCGGAAAAATCGGTTCAGATACAAAAAAGTTATGACCAAAATTAAATTTTTTTTTTAAATACCCACTTTCGGGAACCATAGATCTCCCCGAGTCCAAGCTTTATAACTAAAGTAAATGGTAAATTTCTTCTTCAACACGTCGGTATAAAAATCTGCCAAATCGGTTAAAAAATGGCAGAGTTATAACCGAAATACTGAATCCACAAAAATTACTCTTTTTTATAATTAACTTTGTTAAAATATATATTTACAAGTTTATATAAATGTTTATATATAAATATAACTTAAGTAAATGGTAAAATTCTTCCTTAACACGTCGGTATATAAAACTATCAAATCGGTTAGACAATGGGTATTTATGAGCAAAATACTCAAAAAATGGGCTAAAAAACATCAAAATTTTTATAAAAACCTAAATTTTAGGGCTGCTATACGTCCTATGGATATGACTTATATACTAAAATATCTGAAATTTCTTGCAGAACATATTTTATAAAATACTCGGAAAAATCGGTTCAGATACAAAAAAGTTATGACCAAAATTAAATTTTTTTTTTAAATATCCACTTTCGGGAACCATAGATCTCCCCGAGTCCAAGCTTTATAACTAAAGCAAATGGCAAATTTCTTCTTCAACACGTCGGTATATAAATCTGCCAAATCGGTTAAAAAAGGCAGAGTTATAACCGAAATACTGAATCCACAAAAATTACTCTTTTTTTATAATTAACTTTGTTAAAATATATATTTACAAGTTTATATAATTGTTTATATATAAATATAACTTAAGTAAATGGTAAAATTCTTCCTTAACACGTCGGTATATAAAACTATCAAATCGGTTAGACAATGGGTAATTTATGAGCAAAATACTCAAAAAATGGGCTAAAAAACATCAAAATTTTTATAAAAGCCTAAATTTTAGGGCTACTATACGTCCTATGGATATGACTTATATACCAAAATATCTGAAATTTCTTGTAGAACATATTTTATAAAAAACTCGGAAAGATCGGTTCAGATACAAAAAAGTTATGACCAAAATTAAATTTTTTTTTTAAATACCCACTTTCGGGAACCATAGATCTCCCCGAGTCCAAGCTTTATAACTAAAGTAAATGGTAAATTTCTTCTTCAACACGTCGGTATATAAATCTGCCAAATCGGTTAAAAAATTGCAGAGTTATAACCGAAATACTGAATACACAAAAATTACTCTTTTTTTATAATTAACTTTGTTAAAATATATATTTACAAGTTTATATATAAATATAACTTAAGTAAATGGTAAAATTCTTCCTTAACACGTCGGTATATTAAACTATCAAATCGGTTAGACAATGGGTAATTTATGAGCAAAATACTCCAAAAATGGACTAAAAAACATCAAAATTTTTATAAAAACCTAAATTTTAGGGCTGCTATACGTCCTATGGATATGACTTATATATCAAAATGTCGGAAATTTGTATGAGTTATAACAGAAATACTGGGGTCTAATCACCGCATACGATATCGAGCAAAATTCATCGAAATTATTTATTTTGGTATCTTGAAACTCGATATCGAACGAAATGTATTGAATTTGAAATAATAGCATTCGACATCGAGTAACTCGACATTACATTTATCGAGTTTTCATTCGATACGCCAGTGTCTATCGTATGCAAAAAAATTCAATAGTTTATTCGATACGATAGTAACGAATGCAGTGATTAGAGCCCTGAATTCCCGAAAATTACTCTTTTTATACCCTTCACCGATATTGATCCTACACCCTATAAAGTACATATATTCTGGGCCCTTATGAAAAGCGAAGTTCAAAACCGGTTGTCTCTTATTAAAAAAAAAAAATATTTACCAGTTTTATTTAGTTTTTGTCTAGTTGCTCTGTATTCTGCTCGCACAATGGTGAAGGGTATATAAGATTCGGCACAGCCGAATATAGCACTCTTACTTGTTACTTTTTAAAATCAAGTTTCCATGTCTGAGTACCTATATTTAATCTGGCAGCACTGCAAATTTCAGTCTGTAAAGCAAAATATAGAAGCATGTTCAAAGAGAATGTCAAAAACAGACATGTCTGAAAAGACTCCGTGTAAACTCCCTCTTAGTACCATTTTCAACTTGACAGCACTATAAAATATTCTTTCATACATATTTTCTTTTCTCTAAAAATAAATTAAAAATTTTGATTTTGATAAGGAAAATTTTAAATTTAAACAAACAAATTTATACGGTTAAAGCCTAACTGAAAAGGACCAAGTCTAGTTTACCAACGCAGCTCCAAATAAAAAAAAAAAGTACATAGGGTTATAGAAAATTGAAAAACAAAAAGAAAAACTAAAATGACAAAATTCTCGGAAACGCATAGTTTCAGAGTTATGGACCTTTGAAGTTTTTTTTTTTTTTTTTTTTAAATCTAATTTTTATTTTTTTATTTTTTTTAATTCCCTAAGCTAATCCCGCGAAGCTTTACGCTTGTCTGCAGAAACCAGAGTCTCTGGCGGGAATCGAACCCGCAACCCCGGCGCTGATAGACTAGCTCACTACCAGCTAGACTACCGGGGCACCCATTTTCATATAAGTTTCAGATTGCACACTACATTTTTTAACGTATATAGCTAATATTGGTATCATTTAAAAGCTTTTGAATACATTTTTCTAGATATAAACATTTTATTTAAGTAGGTATTATTATTCCATTAAGGATTAAGGAGCCGGCAATGCGGAGAAGCTTTAGTTAGCGAAGCCGGTGTTTGTTATACCATAGAGGAGAAAATCCTTGCGACCGGCCGAAGGCCGGCTATGCAGAGAAGCTTAATTTAGCGAAGCCGGTGTTTGTTATAACATAGAGGATAAAATCCTTGCGACCGGCCGAAGGCCGGCTATGCAGTGCAGCTTTGTTTAGAGAAGCTGGGGTTTATTTGATTACATTTTTATTACCTAGTGCACTTCCGTAACATTTTGATATACAATTTGTAAAAACAGTATTAGGAGCTAAAGATTTAAAAAGTTTTAAATACTTTTTGCATTTCCAGAAAGATCTGTTCAAATGCTTTCAAATAATACCAATATTGGCCATATACGTTCAGAAATGTAAAGGGAAATCGCAAGTTTATATGAAAACTTCAGAGGTCCATAACTCGGAAACTATGCGTTTCCGAGAATTTTGCCATTTTTATTTTTTCTTTTTATTTTTCAATTTTCTATCACCCTATGTACTTTTTTTTTATTTAGAGCTGCGTTGGTAAACTAGACTTGTTCCCAGGTGTCTGGTACTTTTTTTTAAGTTCGGCCGTTTTAAGGGGGGTATGTTGAAACTTTGTTTTTATGGTATTTTTCGAAATTCGAACGATTAAGCGTTGAAAATCGTACCTATTTATGGTACTGTTTTACAAAACATTTTTCTCTATTTATTGTTTTCCTGTGAAAATGTGATAAAAAATCTGCTATTTAAAGTTTTTTTTTTCTATGGACCTTGAGTCGTGTTTCTGTGTAGTTTTGCGTTTGTTCAATAAATTTCCGATTTTTTTAATTGGTTTTATTAGTTGTTTTTGCACATACATATTTTTTTTGAAAAGCAATTTAATACGTTCAAACCAATACATATTATTAAGCTTAAAAAAATAATATATCAGAGTAAAACCTACTAACGATTGTTCATGTTAAGGTATATCCCTTTACATAAATTTTATTCGCTAACTATCATTTAACCCGCTACTTCGTTAGCGTCTCCTTTTTCTACGTGGACATATCTGTATGCCAAAGTTTATTTTAACATGTTTAGATTCTAGCATTTTACCCGCTACTTTGTAATCGGGCCTTTTCTTTCGTGAGCATATTTATATGCCATAGTTTATGTTCCTGTTTTAAAAAAAAGTTCCTAAACTTTTAATTGTTGTTATAAATATTATTCAAGCGTTTCTTTACTTGACAAAAATAAAACGCGAACTCCGAAAACGTCTTTTCACTTCAGTGGTTAATTAAGAATGAACTAAAAACTAAACGTTATAAAAAATTAATACATACATATAAGCAGTCGAACAAAAACATAAAAAGAATAAAAGTAATTCACAACGGTTAATTTAAGAAGAAAAAAAATAGAGAAATACAAATTAGAGTTGCCATCGTGTAATAATTTCAACACCCTTCCACAAATCAAATTTATATTTTTCTTTTACAAAAATAACTAATAATGAAATCCCAATGTATCAAACTTCAATGTTTTCCCTTCATCAAGCACTTGGTCAAGACATCAGCCACCATGTTGTCGGTTGATACATATTTTAATTGAATTTCATTGTTTTCAACAACTTCACGTACAAAATGGAATCTTATATCAATATGCTTCGATCTTGAATGATAAACAGGGTTTCTCGCAAGTTGTTGGGCGCTTAGATTATCGCCATGTATAACAACCGCATCACATTTGTCCATATAACCAATTTCGATCAAACGTTTTTTCAAATAAACAGCCTCCTTAGCAGCTGTTGATAGAGCCATATACTCGGCTTCGGTGCTACTTAATGCCACCGAATTTTGCTTTCTGGATTCCCAGGAGAAAGCGCATCCAGCAAGATGGAATACGAAACCTGTATGAAATTTCCGATCAGAAGTATCGCCTCCCCAGTCAGCATCCACGTATCCATGTAAGGGTATACCAGTTGACTCATATTTCAATCTCATTTCAATGGTATTCGCCAAATAACGTAAAACATGCTTTACACCAGCATGGTGCTCGCCATGAGGGTCTACGTTATGCTGTGCCAATCGAGTTACCGAATGTAGAATATCTGGTCTTGTTGTTAACGCGATATACATCAGTGACCCAATCATTGATTGATATACCTTTGGATCGGTTCTGGGACAATTTTTATCCGAACAGTTAAGCTTTACACCGGGGTCTAACGGAGTCGCTGCCGTTCTACAATCAGTCATACCATATTGCACTAATAAATGTCGTATGTATTGTGTGTGATCGATAGAAATTGCTCCACATTCGCCGTCCCGGGTTATTCTTATACCAATAAATAATTTCAGTTGGCCGGAATCCACACATTCAAATTAACCCGTAATTGAAGCTTTTATTCGTACCATGTCTTCTTTTGATTCACATCCAATTATTATATCATCAACATAAATAATAATTATACATAATTTACCTTCCTTTTGCATAAAATATAGACATGGCTCATGATCTGATCTCTTAAAACCTGTGCTCTTCAATACGGAGTCTATTTTGGAATTCCATTCCCTTCCAGACTGTTTCAAACCATATATGGCCTTTTTGAGTTTCAATACTGAGTTCGGACAAAATTTATCAACATACCCTTCAGGCTGCTTCATATATACTTCATCAGCAAGATCACTATTAAGATAAGCTGTGCAAATATCTAGTTGATGAAGACACATTTTCTTTTCTACTGCAATCGCCAATATCATTCTTATGGTTGCAAAACGGCATACGGGAGAAAATGTTTCACTATAGTTCACACCATATTCTTGGCTACAGCCCTTAGCGACAAGCCGAGCTTTATATCTAATTATTTCACCATCACTACCTCGTTTTACTGCATACACCCACTTACAGCCTACCGCCTTTTGCCCAATTGGCAATTCTGCCAAACTCCATGTGTTGTTAGTTCTCAATGAATTATACTCTTCGTTCATAGCATCCAACCATTGTTTTGATTCGCAGCTGTTCATTGCTTCAGATACAGTTTGTGGCAATAATACACCACTGTTTTCTATCATGGCATTCAAAACATTGTATTCTTTTCTCGGTCTACCTCGTTTTCCAGTACGTTTAATCTTGGGTCTACCTGGACCAACAGCAACATTATCTTCGCCTTCTAAGAAATACTCCAAATCTTCGATATCATTAGCACTTTCATAATCTTCACTTTGGTTATCATCACCTTTTACCTCTGAACAAGAGTCATTGCCCTTTATACGCACTTCAGCCAAATTTTCCTTCACGTCAAGTATATTTTGTTTTACAGAATCAAACGATAAGTTTTCATTATTTCCCTTTTGGTCAGCTTCATTAAAAAGCACATCTCTTCTTTCGATTACTTCATTTGATCTCGGGTCATAGAGTCTGTATGCTTTTGATGTTAGGGAATAGCCCACCATACGATACTCTTTGCCCTTCGCCTTAAACTTACCACGATGCGACTTATCAAGAGCCACTGCCTGACAGCCGAAAATTCGGAAATGTTTCACAATTGGAACCTTGCCATTCCAGTGGTGCGATTCACTAACTTTTAACGATCCGACAATCGTAATATTTGTCGACATTTATATTCGCTTGCAGTAACGATAGTGTGATTCTGTAATTTTTTTAACGATAGTACACAGCTGTTTTTTTTGTAACATCTCTGTCTACAAAATGTTAAAAAAAAACGAAAAGCACAAAAGAGAATAAAATAAAAACATATGAAATTGTTCTTAACCCCCCTTGTTACACATATTTTTTCATTTAAAATGCACTGAAAAAGGTCTGGCCAGACTCATAAGTAAGACGAAGGGTTAATTTGTGGTTTTATATTTTTTTTTTGTGAATTTTACATTTAGAATTTTATTTTTGTTCTTAATTTGCTTTCTTTTTGCAAATTTTAAATTTATTATTTTGTTTTTGTTCATGCATATACAAATGAATATATCTTTGTATGTATGTAAGCTATTTTAAACATAAAAAACATTTTATCGATAAAATAAACACAAACTAAATTATTGTAGCTAAGATAACGACAAAAAAATTGCTTAAAGTAACAGCTGACTTTAAACGACAGCGAATATCGTTAAAAATTTTACAGAATAGCATATTCGATAAATTTTCGTTATACTTATTTTAACGATTCGATTATCGTTATAAAAGTTAGTGAATCGCACTACAGGCTTGATACGGAGTTACACCTACTAACGCTCGTGTCGGTGATCGATTGCGAATATACACAGCCGTAGCAATTGCCTCTGCCCATAGGAATTCACTCATTTGTGAATGTATGAGCATACTCCTAGCCATCTCGACTCATGTCCGATTCAAACGTTCTGCCACACCATTTTGGGCTGGACTGTATGGTACAGTAAGTTGACGTTCGATGCCACTTTCCTCTAGAAATTTATTAAATTTTTTGTTGACAAATTCACCTCCATTGTCACTTCTTAATTTCTTTATCTTGCGACCTGTTTGTCGCTCAACCATATTTTTAAATAAAATAAATTTGTCAAAGGCCTGATCCTTAGTTGTCAAAAAATACACTACTCTTCTAGACTTATCGTCCGTAAACGTAATAAAGTATTTGGAACCAGAAATGGATTGTTTTTCAAAGGGGCCACAAAGATCTGTGTGTATCAAATCAAGTATATTTTCCGCCCTACTCTCCGATAATTCTGGATACGGTTGCGTACATACTTTAGCCTTCATACAAGTAACACACTTTTCTTGGTCGGTAAAATTCTCCTTGTCAATACCATTGACCATCTTCTTAGCATCGCACAAACTTGCATAATTTAAATGACCATACCTATTATGCCACAAAACTGCAGAGTAGCATTGGTTTTCCATCGCACACTCAATAACATACAATTTCTGTTTCCTTTTAAATGTTAGTATAACATTGTCTTTACAGAAAATATTTGCAGAATACATACTGAACTTTATAGAAAAACCTTTCTGCGTTATTTTGTCAACAGACAAAAAATTACTTTTCATTTTGGGAACATACAGAACATCACCGAAAACAAATTCTGTACCGTTAATTTTCAATTTTATTTCCCCTTTGCCCTCAGCAACAATATAATTTTCGTCAGCTAAACGTATACACTCTTCATGCTGCTCAAACTTAGAAAACATTCTTCTATTACAGCACATGTGCGCAGTTGCGCCGCTGTCCAAAACGTATGTGTCTCTGTCGATCATATCTGCTGTTGCCGCCGCACAGTGGGAAATTTTACGAGAAGGCGGTCAAAATTCCATAACTTTTGACTGGATCGGTATTTTTTTATGCGATTTTTTTTGCTCGATAGGTGCGATGTTAGGGTTTAATTTGCACTATAAAACGTAAAATTCAACTGATAGGAGCAAAAGTTATGGGGAGTTCAAAATGCATTTTCATTTTTTTGTTGAGTTTCGGTGTAAAAGTTGAATATTTCAAATATGATTTTTTTATAATTTATCATTATTTCTCTTGTATTTTACAACTGATACTTATTTTTTTACTGTCGAACTTAGATCCTGTCAGAAAATGCTAATACTTGGCCCCTGTTAATTTTTTAGTCCCAATATTCACAGGGGCCAAACGTTGGCTTTTTTGGGACGAGACGAGTTGTTATAAGGATAAAACTGAAAAGGAATATTTTGAAAAATGCCCAAATAGCATTCTTGGCTATCGATAACATTTTAGGTAATTCAACTTTTATTTTTGGTTTGAGATGTATGTGTATTTTATTTTTATATATTAACTAGCTTAACCCGGTGCGCTTCGCTACACTTCTTGAAATGAGAGATATTTAATATATACATCCTATGGGAGGTATTTCCCCCCTGCGCCTACCCGCTTTATTTTTTTTCTCAAAAGTGTGGTATACCATAAGAGTAGGGTTGCCATACGTACTGTTTTAAGCAGTACATGTACTGATTTTTTGCAATTGTACTGTTTTATGCACAACTCCTAAAACAGTACGCAAATGTACTGTTTTCCACACTTTGTACTGTTTTTTGTACTGTTTTTTTTGCTCAGTCTATATTATACAGAACTGGCTTACAAAAAATTATGTTGTGTTAAAAAAAAAGTTCTAAAATAATAAGAGTTTTTACGCTGTGGTCATTGTTTTCTCATAAATACACAGTTGAAATCTAAATTATAATGGGTGGCTCGTAGCAGTGGTATATTTTCGTGTTGTTATGATTTTATGGCTACCTCTTCCAATAGTCTTTCCCTTTCCACACCTGAGAAAGACGAAAATAAAATCTAAATTTTTTTAAGTACTAAAAAATACTTATTCCAAAACAGTTATCGTTAATTTTTAGAACTTTTTTAATTTTCGGGCATGTTCTGAAAATCGAAATCACGTAAAATTGAAAACAAACAAATTTGAAAAATTATCCGTGTTCAAAATTTATAAAAATACCTAATACCTTTGAGGACCACTTTTCTTTACCTAAACTACTGAAATAAGAAAACGATAAGTAATTTTTTACAAAAAATTTTTTGAAAATATTCATCGTTTTCAATTGCACTTGATTTTAAATATTTTCAGATTTTGTGAAATAAAAATAAACCAAACTATTTTTTTTGGATTTTATAGATTAATGGCCAATTTCACCAAGTTCAGGGGACAAATTATGGCAGTCGTGATCGAATACTTTTTCGATTCGAAAGCAATTTTATTTCTAATTCTCTCTGTCTATACTGAACGGATCGAAATTATTTTTTTAGTTTTGTAAAGCATTTATTTTAGTTTCCACAACACTGAAAAAATAATAACGATTCGTTCAGTATCAACTGAAATAACATTGCCTTCGAATCTAAAAAGTATTCGATAACGACTGCCATAATATGCCCCCAGGTTTAATTAACTTTCATTATAAAAGTCAAAAAACCTATTGTTTTAGTAATAGTTAAGTATAGCTGAACTTGGTAAAATTAGCCGTAAATAATTTAAAAATTATTTAAAATTGGAAAATTAATTTAGGAAACAAACATTTTCTCAAATTCTATATGATTTGTGCAACTATGTGTGTAGTGAAAATTGCTTTAAATACGAATATGTTTAAAGAAAATCGTACTTACAAAATCAATGAGTTGATTGTTTTGAGCTAAGTAAGGCTTTTCTCCTTTCTTATATGGCTTACAGCAATGTTATGGTTTTCCTGGCCAAATGCTTCGTTTGTGGTGTTTGCTTTTTAAACGCAAATGGAGTAATTTCATATGTATATCTATGAAATGCCATAAACTGGAAATAATTCCTTTGACGTTACACATTTTAAGTGTATTTCTTTCTTTATATAATTGTTGTTGCATATTCAATCAAAAGTTTAAAATATTTACCCCAATTTCACCAAGTTCAGTTAAAACTAACTATTACTTTAACTTCCAGCTTACAATATGTTTTGACAGCTTGAACTGATAGTTTATTATAGCTGAACTTGGTGAAATTGGGGGTTACTTATTAAAACAAATGGTAATGTTGTCGTCAAAAAAAAATGTACTGTTTTTTTCTTGATTGTACTGTTTTTATGTATTCAATGTACTGTTTTTCCGAATTTAAAATCTGGCTACCCTACATAAGAGTGACTTCTACAAAGTTTGAACATTCTTACTATAACAATTCTTAAGATATGCGATATTAAACATTGGCGTCCTATGGGGGTGACACTTCCCCCGCTGCAATTTTATTTCAATGTTGGGGCTCAGAAGATCCTACTACAAAAATTTCAGCAAAATGCGTCCAGCGGCTCTTAAGATATGCGATAATTAATATTGGCATCCTATGGGGGTACCAATTCCCCTGTCCCTATCAAAAAAATAAGTAGCCTATTTTATTTTTAGGGCTCACGTGATGTTACTTTAAAAATTTCAGGAAAATCGGTTCAGTAGTTTCGGAGTCTATAAGCCAACAAACAAACAAACAAACAAACATACAAACATTTTTCATTTTTATATATATACTAGCTTAACCCGGTGCGCTTCGCTACACTGCTTTAACCACCTTTGAAGACTCTCCCTTTAATAGTTCTTCAGTAGAGAGATATTTTCCCCCTGCGCTCCCCCTTTTTTTTCAAAAGTGTAGTATACCATAGGAATGACTTCTACAAAGTTTGAACATTCTCACTATAACAGTTCTTAAGATATGCGATATTAAACATTGGCGTCCTATGGTGGGTACCACTTTTCCCGCTGCTATACTATTTAAATTTTGGGGCTCAGAAGATCCTACTACCAAAAGTTCAACAAAATGCGTGCAGCGGCTTTTATTAATATTTCTACAGATGAGGTGTACTGCTCCTCCTCTGTCTACCCCGCCCAGTTTTATATTGAAATTTATAGTTTACCATAATAGTAGCTTTAACCACGTTTGGAGACTCTCCCTTTAATAGTTCTTCCTCCTACGGGAGGTATTTCCCCCCTTCGCCTACCCGCTTTATTGTTATTTTCAAAAGTGTTGTATACCATAAGAGTGACTTCTAGAAAGTTTGAACATTCTCACTATTACAGTTCTTTAGATATGCGATGTTAAACATTGGCGTCCTATGGGGGATTCCACTTCCCCCGCTGCTATTTTATTTTAATTTTGGGGCTCAGAAGATCTTACTACCAAAAGTTCTGCATAATGCGTGCAGCGGATCTTAATATATGCGATATTTAATATTGGCATCCTATGGGGGATACCAATTCCCCTGCCCCTATCGAAAAAATAAGTAGCCTATTTTATTTTTAGGGCTCACGTGATGTATCTGTAAAAATTTCAGGAAAATCGGTTCAGTAGTTTAGGAGTCTATAAGCCAACAAACAAACAAACAAACACACAAACAAACATACAAACATTTTTCATTTTTATATATATAGAAGAATAGATGCTCGCGGAAGAATCTGTAGTCTTTGTTCCTTTTTTCTTGCGCTTCTTCAGATAGATCTCCAACTGGTAGCATATTGTGTTGAAATATTTGTTCCCCATGGTATAAAATTTTATGAACTGTGGTTGGCATATGTCTCCAAGAGTATTTTTTGTTATAAAGAATTGCTGTTTCATTTGCATTCTGGCCAATTTTTTTTGCATTTATCTTTCTGCTACATGATATAACTTGTAAAATGATCTGGAATCGTCTTATTAATTCAAAATGTACTCCAGTGATAGATGCTGCAGTTTCTGGATCGGAAAAGAATCTCCTTGCAGTGTTTCCATCATTTAAATTTCCTTCTCCTTGTTTTGGCTGATCAATTTTAAGGCCTTGGTGAAGGTATTTTTCTTGAATTTGTTTTTTTTTTGCTTCCTTTTTCCACATTTTCCTTGTTTTTCTCACTGTTTCGCCTAACGGGCCAAATTCCAAATTATAGCCCAATTTAAGAATATGCTCCATAAAACGAATTCTGGTATGAAGACGGGACATTCCAAATTCGTATGCTTCATTGAAACTATTGTCTTGTGATGGGGGTTGGCTTAATTGACTTGATGTCTTTTGGCATATGGTACAGCTTGACGAAGACTTTGTTTCGGTTAATGCTTGTGCAACTTTTCCATCGATCATTGTAAGGAACATTTGAAAATTAATTTTAATGCATTGGTCATCAAATTTAAAAATTGCCGGTTGAAGTTCTTTAATTTGATCTTTTATTTTTCGAACTTCTTCAGTTATAACATCGTTAGTTTCCTTTTTGTAAACAAACTTTATTGGTCTGCAATACTTTGTTGAAGAGGGAATTTCATTTTTCCATACATCCATTTCTGTAACTCTACTGGTTAACGGCTCTAAGCCAATATAAGTTTTTCTTACACGCAATGGAACTTAAGATACCATGAATAAGTTAGCATCAGATGAGTTTTCTGAATTACATTGCTTGTATTGTTTCTGACGAGAGCTTCCATCACATCCCTATTTAGAAAATAAAGTGATGCTGCAATTTTTAAGTTTTTTTAAACAGTCAGCATCAAGTGTAAAAAAAATCAGATCATTTGTTAGCCATTTTTCGTTGCGTAAGTAAAACTTTTTCTTGTTTCTAGAACATTTAAGGTACCGTTTTCTTAATGTAAATAAAAAATTTTTAATTTTTATCTTATGTATTTTGATTTCTTATTCGTTGCATAATTTAAAGAATGGATTATTCATTATGTGTAACACAAAATCTTTTTCATCTTTCTGTTGAAAATATAGATCTGCGAGAACTTTATAACTGAACTTAGCTATTGTTTAAACAATAATGAAGGTAAAATTATGAATGCATGCATTTTTATACTCTTGATAGAAGTTTTCTTAAAAGATCTTTTGTTACCACTTCTTTGAAACATAAAAACCCTTTTTTATATACAAATTTAATCTTTTATTAGCATTTCTTTGAACCATAAAAAACCCCTGTTTTCACACTTTTTAAAAGGATAACATACCGGCAATAAATTAACAGGTAACATGTAGGTAATTTTCACGTAAAATATAACTGCGTGCTGATTTTTTTACCATTTACCTGCTCTTCCATTTTTTTAAACTAAGTTGCAATTTTCAGGTAATTAAACAATGTAGTTTATGTTGCGGCTCTTTACTAATGTTTAACCTTTTAGCTTACTCAGAAATCTAACGTGTTAGTCTATTTATGTCGCCTATTCGTTTTGCAAGATCCGTTCACCCACAATAAGTTCATAACAGTGGCAATACCTTTTCCTTCTCCAAATTAATTGATAACCTGACGTGCTAGATAATTTATGTGGCCTGAACTGCTTTATTTGTCGAAAATTCTTTAAGACTCATCTTCTTTAATTTCAGTAATGTGTCCTTGCAGGACTTATTTTTTTAACCTAATATCTTACCTTGGGTCACAGAAATTGCTGTAGTTCGCAAGGTCGTATCCAGACGTGTGTACAATGGGGTATTGAAATGTAGGTTAGATTCTGGACTACAAGAGAGTATAGATTTTTTTTTGACGCGTTTTGACGGGCAGGACTTATGCTCTATAAAGTAGGAAATTTCCGAGAAATTTTGACATAAAAAAAAAAAATTAAATAGTTCTAGAGGTCGCAGAGTTTAATGCTTTAAACCACGAGTAGCTAATAAAATAAACTAATTCACAAAACTTATTCTGTCAAAAAATCTTAAAAAACAAAAAAGTTATGAGCATTTCAACTTCAAAAATTTACTCAGAAATTCAAAACTATAACCAAATATTGAGAAAGTCCATTTCGGACCACCCTGTTCTCAATGAAATAGTTGAAATAGGGTTGAAATTTTTTGGCTCCCGAGGTTCACTAGTATTTACTTTCACATGAATAAAAAAATTTTAAGATCGGAGAACATAAAAAAAAATAATTTTGGCCGCCTTCTCAAAATATGAACCAGTGTGCGCCGCAAGCATCGTAAACGCGTAACTTTTTTCTGTTTTCTTTTCATCATTCTTCTTTGCTGTACACTTTGCTGCTATATGACCTTGCAGACCACATTTAAAACAATTTCCGTTAAATTTGTTTTTGTTTTTATGCTGCTTGCCTACATTTTTTCTGGTGTTGCGTTTGTCGTCATGTGCGTAAAACGCCAACTGCTTATCGTCTCCCTGCAAAGTTTCGGATTCCTCACGTCTACGTTCGCCTTCTTGTAAATTTCCCCCAAGCGATTCCATGCTTCAAAAGCTGTACCAAGATTCTTTACATAGTTTAACTGGGATGGTTTTACGCTTAAAACAATCGTCGCCAATGCCTTGTCATTAGCAGGATCCCATTTTGCATCATTTTCGACTTTCTTATAGGTACCATTAACCACATGCCATAACTCAGAATGAATTAAAACGCTCTACATCTGGACACTCCAGCAGTCATAGTTAGTTTCATCTAACTTTTCTATTTGGTATAACGAGCTCATACCGTACTTTAGTTTAATAGGAAAAACACAATATTCCAAGTGATGCCTGGGCCCATAACCTGTTGTTATAAATATTATTCAAGCGTTTCTTTACTTGACAAAAATAAAACGCGAACTCCGAAAACGTCTTTTCACTTCAGTGGTTTATTAAGAATGAACTAAAAACTAAACGTTATAAAAAATTAATACATACATATAAGCAGTCGAACAAAAACATAAAAAGAATAAAAGTAATTCACAACGGTTAATTTAAGAAGAAAAAAAATAGAGAAATACAAATTAGAGTTGCCATCGTGTAATAATTTCAACATTAATTTCATATGTTAATACCCACCTAAAATTTTATGTTGTAATTTTTTCTACAGCGAAATCAATAATTTCTTCTTTTTAATGTTCGCTTAATTGGCATTCATTAGTTTTTAAACTGTTTTCTACACAAAAAAGTTAGTATTTGTTAAATTATGAAAATTGTTTGGCAATCGTTGTTTAAGTTGACATTAACAGGTATGTGATGGAAATCGATTTTAAAAACGAAACGATTTGAAACCGAAAATATCGTTTTCAGTAACTTTTAATGGGATTTTAAATAGATATTCCTTTTATTTTCAGTCGTTTTTCTTTTGCATTTTATATTATATACGTTAACTGAAGTGTATTCTGAAAGAAAATTTAAGGATATAATTCAGAAATGGATTTAAAAATACCTCAAAATTCATCACACCTTTTAAAAACGTTCGTTTTGAAATCGATCGATTTTCATCACATACCTGTAAGTTTCTATTTCAAAAGTCAGGTATTTTTTCGTTTCCAACATGGTAGAATAAGTACAAGGTATAGTCATTAGAAATTTTGTTCTCAATTTCAAAACCCATATAACGTCAAACAAAAGAAAATATGGAAAAATTTTAAAAATTAATTAAAAATCAAATAAATTATTCTGACATTACATGGGTAAATTTTGAAAACTCTCCCTAATGAACATACCTGGTACTTATTATACTATGGTTTCCAAAAATTTTTTTGAAATTGTAATTGAGGGAAAAAATACGCTTAACATGAATTAAATGTTTCAAACTGATCAAATTTTAAAACAATTTGATATGAGAGGTCTTTTAAGAGATTGTACAGTTTCTATAGCAAAAGAGTAAGGATTTGTATGTGCATTTAACAAAAAAGCGTGGTAGATTTTCAAAAAATATTACTTGAATATTCTTAAATTAAATAATGCTAAAAATTCTAAATATGCAGTTGAAAAAGGCTAAAAAAAAAAGCTAAATGCTAAATGAAAAATTTGCATCTAAATCAGACAAAAAAATGCTAAATCTAGCTGCAAAAATGCCAAAATGTCCACGCTGGTAAAAGTGGTTTGCAGAACAGGCCTGTATATACATCAGAGATCAGCAATGAATCGTTTTTTCGCTACTCATACTGACTCATGCAATTGTAAGTATAAGTGCGTAGAAATCATTTAAACTAAACTACTCTGATTCACTCATACTCACAAGAGAAATATTTATGAGTGCGACGTCGACATTATACGCATACTCATAAATGACCTCAGCTTGATTTATAATTTCAAGAAAATACTTACAATACTCACAATGATTCAAATCATTTAGCTCATCCATTTACCGTTTTAACACAACAGAGAAAACACACAACTTAATAATCAGCGCTACCAGATAAATTTGCCGAAAAATCGTCTACTTCATACATGTACTTTAGTAAACTGTAATTGCCAAATCGTCACTTTGCTATTTCGGGGACAAATCTGGCAGCCCCGCATTTTGCTTCGCCTATACACATTGACTTGAGTAGATTCTAAATCAAACACTACAAATGTTGGTAAAGGCCGTTACACACTATCCCACAAAGTCTTACGTATTTTATGAAAATGCAACCCTGTCATGATGAGTTGTTATTGTATTTTGAAAATTTATAAGCAATAAATAGATCAGGGAAGCATTTTCATAAAATACGAAAGACTTTGTGGGATAGTGTGTAACGGCCTTAAGTATGAGTACGATGAATAAAATGAAACTTTTGAGTGAATATGAGTTTGAATCACATTGGAATAAGTATGAGTGCGTATAAGTACAATAATTTATGAGTCATCATTTAGCTCTACTCACTTTTTCACTACTCATTGCTGATCTCTGATATACATATGTAAATTGAACTGTATATTGAATAATAAAAACGCATAGACTATTTTCAATGTGCGAAAGAATTCTATCCTTCGAACAAACAAAACCAAATTCTAGAAATGTTGTTTTTGTTTTAAATATAGTTGTACGAAAAAAAGAATTCTTTCTCATATCAGAAATAGGCAGTTATTTATAAACAAACAAAATTTTATTGTTTAAGCTTTGATATTAGGTCTGTCTGGGTACTTTTCCAGTAGCAAATACTCAGTAAATTTTTTTGGGAGAGTAAGACCAATATTACTCTATCGGCTGAAAAAATCTCAAAAAGTACGCAGACAGTATCCAGTGAAATTTTGCAAGAAAACAGCTGATCGGTGTGTAAACAATTGAAATAACAAAGCAAAAGAATTTTAGCATATGTTTACGCAAAATTGAATTCTCGGGGTAAATTCAAAGATTATTAATTAAAGTGAAGCTTAAAAAGTTTTGTAAATTAAAAAACTTGTCTATTACACTGTTATTAGTTTGGTAAATTTAATTTCTTCTTAGTTTTTAGTTTTATTTATCGGGTTTTTTATAAAACTTCTTTTGCTTACATTGCCCAACATATTGCCGGCTTACAATGGAAAAAAATAATGAAATACCCAATACAGTGCCCTCCAACAGCTTGACAACGGAGAAAAATAATTTGGATGCGAAGTGCTCGCCAGGAACACAATTCCAAATACTCGCCTCTTTAATTGCAAAGTTTGTCCCACAAAGTTCTGCTGGTTCTATCGGTTCTGCCATCTCCACTCCACTTACGCCACGGTCGCACTGTATATTTGGATTTTTCTAGCATGAAGTAAAATGTTTTGTTTATTATTATTTATTATAAACGTTAAAAATCAACACAATTCTAACTACTTACCTCTGCCATTAATAAATTTAAATTTTTATATTCATTTCACAAAAACTATTTGATTCAAACATCTGTTCAAACTATTTGCAAAATCTTGCAAGCGGAAATTTCTCCAGTAACATTTTGCATGTTCTCCAACTTCCAACTGTCAAAAAATTCTCTTTTTGGCTCTCTCGCTGCAAGAGATTTGGAGTACGCAGACAACATTTTGCAAGATTTTGCGCAAAATATGTGTACGCAGACAGACCTATTGTTACAAGTAAAACTGGGGTTTTATTTGTATAATATCCCTTCAACAATAAATTTCAGTTTATCAATAGTATGAAATGGGAATTTAGCACATTTAAACGAAACCTTGTTAATTAATTTTTTGAATCCCAAGAAAAACTTTGAAAATTTTAAGCTATTTGTGATATAATCAGGGGGTCTACTCTCTATTGCGATGCGAAAACAATTTCGATGCGAAAGCTAAAAGCCAAATTGGTACTCTCTATCACTTTCGCAAAATTTTCTGAAAAAGAAGCGATAGTGGCAATAAAAATTAAAGATGGCGCGGATTTACAGTAATGGAATACCAAAGTGTGTAAAAATATTTGATATTGGAAAATTTAAATAAAATAAAGTGATGATTTACGAAAAGAGAAAAAATTAAAAGATGCGAAAGTCACATGCGCAAACGTATTAAAGAGTACCAATCGCTAGATTTGCTACAATTTTCTTTCGCATCGCAATAGAGAGTAGCCCCCCAGGCATGTTCTGTAAACCACAAAATCAATTGTGAATTTGAAGTCACAATTGTAATAATTTATTTCATTCATTTATGCAATATCAAGCCTTAGAGGCCAAAATAACAATATTACATTAATTTATGGGTGTTTTGAAAACCACAAAAGTTTTAACTTAGTTAAAAGTGGTGGAAACAAACAAGCAAGTAATTTTAAATCGGCGGCCACTTAGCTGACTGGTTTAAAATCACAATTATGAAAAAAGTTTTTTGTCCAAACCACCTTTTTATGATTTCAAATCACTTTCACGAAAAGTTATTTTCAGAACATGCCTGAATATATAATATAAGGGTTGTAAACAATATCACACGGGCTTCGCTAACCAAATCTTCACCACGTATCCGACCTTCTTCCGGGCGCAGATTGTTTCATCTATGGTATAACAAACATTGGCTTCGCCTCCCAAATCTTCTCCACATAGCCGACCTTCTGCCGGGCGTAAACATTATCTCTTCTTTAGTATAAAAACCATAGACTATGAAATAAAAACCACTAGCTTCGCTTGCTAAATCTTCTCCAAACATTTCCTCCTCTATGGTATAACAATCACTGGCTTCGCTAACTAAACCTACACATAGCCAACCTTCGGCCCTGCGCAAAGATTTCCTCCTCTCCACTTCGCTAGCTATTTAAATTATAAACACAAAATATATAATTAAAATACGGTTGATCAATTTATTAAAATAATAATATTAATTACTTGTTTACTACATATTTATAACAATAATGGTTTAGTTAAAAGAATTTTTTGGTGCTGCCAAGCTTAAAATAGTACTAAATGTAGTACACCAGTGTTACCATTTTTGCAGCTAATTTTAGAAATACAAGCTTAGATATGTAGGTGCAAAATTTTATTTAGTATTTGGTATTTTATTTAGTATATAAAATGTTTTAAGCGTGATTTACCATTTATATTTTTTGATTAAACTTAAATTACATTTTTAAATTAAACACTATACTATATTTAATTATAGTTTTGCCAGACTCGCTATTTAAGATAAAAATAGTTTATATAAAATTATATATATTATTATTAATCCAAAAATTTTTTTGATTTTATTTTCTATATTTATTTATGTGTTTCGTATGAATATAGACTTTGATAAAGAAACGAGAATAACATGCACTCACTGTATGTTGTTCGTACTTTGATCAAACATGATGCAACATTGATAAAAACATACTTAATGTTTCGCAGGGTCTGAAATATAGAAATTTTTTGATATTTTATATTTCTACTTGTGTAGCATCGTATCTGAGCAGTATTATCCCGGTATATAGTGTTCTTATTTAAAAGTGCTTACGCACGATACAAAATAAGTAAAAACATAGGCAAATTCAACTTAATGTTTCATCGTGTATGGTAATGTTTCTTGTTGAGATGCGTGTTACCTAGGGTTTCTAATTTCCCGGACTTTTTCTATTCCCGGGATACGAAACAAAAAAAAATCTTATTCCCGGGAATCCCGGGATTTTTTGAATAAAACAATGATTTCATTTAATGAGTTCAAGACAAAAGTTTTAACTTTTTTTTAAGGCATATACACATATACAATAGTCCAAAAAAAATTAGCTATGTTAATTCCCCAGAAAACCCAATAAATTGTAAAGTTCATATATACATGCATATTATACAAGATATATGAATGTATATATATCGATACCTTCCCATAAGAATGCATTAAGCGACATTTCTAAAATTGTGTAGGAAACGAAAAAAAAACGTCTCATTTAGTTATTTATTTTTCGGATTTTAATGAAAGGAATATATTTGGAAAGCGATTTTCAGAATACAAAACATATTTAAAAATGTGGCTTAGCATAATTTCTTTGGCTGATAATACAAATTACAGGGTGCAACATTATTTCAGTGAGAAAACTTGACGGTTGATACAATTTTATTTTCTCTCTAGTTTCCTTTGCATCCATGATAGGGCAGCGAAACCCAGGCCAAAATGTGGCGCTTAACTTCTTGTATAGTTCCACACATTTCGAAAAAAGTGTCGCTTAATACATTCTTATGGGAAGGTATCGATATATATACATATATATATTTTTTTTTTTTTTTTTTTTTTTTTGGAGGTCACGAATTATTAAAACTTATTAATATTTAGTAGTTATCATTAATAGCAACTTGATAAAATTGTGTTGGTATTATTAAAGCATTTAAAAGCTCATCAGAGATTATATTTCTAATCCTTGTTGATATGTATATTGCCTTCTTCCGAAAACGTGCTCTCGCTTCCTACAGACGTTGGTTTTATAGTAAGATTTTTTAAGTTTTTTGTATTTTTTTAACATTTATTTTTTTTAGAATTTGTAGATGGTTCTGGTGTTGGTGTATCATGTTCATTTTCTTTTTCAAGAAGCTATTTAGACATTTCATGAGCAATTAAGAAGACCGTTGATTTATTGGCTTAGAAAAAATAGTTCGATTTGTAGGTAGTTTTTAATAATTTTAGTAAAGAATATATTTTTATTGCTAGTTTTTGATTTTAACGATGCTAACTAATTTAAATTTTAAAAAATTTAATTTGAAATTCCCGAAAATTCCCGGAAGAAATTTCCCGGGATTAATTAAAAAAACATGGCCCGGGTTCCCGGGAATTCTTTCCGGCGTAGATACTCTAGTGTCACCTTTTTAGTTTTTCAAATACATACATATCAAAATATGAAGAAAGAATAAGGCAAAATGCCAAAAACTCCAAATATTGAAAAATTATTATAAATCTTTTGCAGACTTATGGGATATAAAATGTGATAGATATAAAAAAGGGTATGTAGTATACATTAAGGTGTTTGAAAAAATTTTGTTATCGACTTATAATAGCGTAAATATGTTGTATTTTTGTCTGCATTATACCCCAGAAAAAATATTTTAATTTATTTTTAGTACAAGAGCCCGCGCTTTAACCTTCAATATTGTTAAATTTTTAATATAACAACAACGAGAAATGCCCAGATTTTACTGTAAACAAGATTTTGTGACCAAAAAATTATTTTATTGTTTTATTATATATAAAACCAAAGTTTTATTTATTTTAAGTTTAATTCAAAATGTTTTCAGTTTTAATTAATAATAAACCCGGTGTAAAAAAAATGAAACAGTAATACCTGGGATGTAGTAATTTTTTTCTAGTAGGTCTTGTCGAGCACAACAAGAATCTGTCCTTCAAATTTGCGAAACACCTACAAAATCTCGAGTTACGCGTTAAAAAACAAGTTTTCGTACCTTTTGCACCTATATGGCAGTAACTTTGTTAAATTTATCAGCGGATTTGAAAATAACAAACTGACCCTTTCAAAGATGTATTTCTCCAGCAAACTCAATTTTTTTTTAAATGTTGTCTATTTTTTAACTTTGGAGTTGTTTGTGCACATTTTTTTATTTAGGAACAGTATTATTTATGAATTTTTATAAAAAAATTTCAATTTACCTCATTTAAGCTACGTTCACAATCAAAAAAACATTTTCATTTGGTATTCATAATAGAGCAACAATTTCTTTTGCAACCACACCAGAGATCAGCAATGAATCGTTTTTTCGCTACTCATACTGACTCATGCAATTGTAAGTATAAGTGCGTAGAAATCATTTAAACTAAACTACTCTGATTCACTCATACTCACAAGAGAAATATTTATGAGTGCGACGTCGACATTATACGCATGCTCATAAATGACCTCAACTTGATTTATAATTTCAAGAAAATACTTACAATACTCACAATGATTCAAATCATTTAGCTCATCCATTTACCGTTTTAACACAACAGAGAAAACACACAACTTAATAATCAGCGCTACCAGATAAATTTGCCGAAAAATCGTCTACTTCATACATGTACTTTAGTAAACTGTAATTGCCAAATCGTCACTTTGCTATTTCGGGGACAAATCTGGCAGCCCCGCATTTTGCTTCGCCTATACACATTGACTTGAGTAGATTCTAAATCAAACACTACAAATGTTGGTAAAGGCCGTTACACACTATCCCACAAAGTCTTACGTATTTTATGAAAATGCAACCCTGTCATGATGAGTTGTTATTGTATTTTGAAAATTTATAAGCAATAAATAGATCAGGGAAGCATTTTCATAAAATACGAAAGACTTTGTGGGATAGTGTGTAACGGCCTTAAGTATGAGTACGATGAATAAAATGAAACTTTTGAGTGAATATGAGTTTGAATCACATTGGAATAAGTATGAGTGCGTATAAGTACAATAATTTATGAGTCATCATTTAGCTCTACTCACTTTTTCACTACTCATTGCTGATCTCTGATATACATATGTAAATTGAACTGTATATTGAATAATAAAAACGCATAGACTATTTTCAATGTGCGAAAGAATTCTATCCTTCGAACAAACAAAACCAAATTCTAGAAATGTTGTTTTTGTTTTAAATATAGTTGTACGGAAAAAAGAATTCTTTCTCATATCAGAAATAGGCAGTTATTTATAAACAAACAAAATTTTATTGTTTAAGCTTTGATATTAGGTCTGTCTGGGTACTTTTCCAGTAGCAAATACTCAGTAAATTTTTTTGGGAGAGTAAGACCAATATTACTCTATCGGCTGAAAAAATCTCAAAAAGTACGCAGACAGTATCCAGTGAAATTTTGCAAGAAAACAGCTGATCGGTGTGTAAACAATTGAAATAACAAAGCAAAAGAATTTTAGCATATGTTTACGCAAAATTGAATTCTCGGGGTAAATTCAAAAATTATTAATTAAAGTGAAGCTTAAAAAGTTTTGTAAATTAAAAAACTTGTCTATTACACTGTTATTAGTTTGGTAAATTTAATTTCTTCTTAGTTTTTAGTTTTATTTATCGGGTTTTTTTATAAAACTTCTTTTGCTTACATTGCCCAACATATTGCCGGCTTACAATGGAAAAAAATAATGAAATACCCAATACAGTGCCCTCCAACAGCTTGACAACGGAGAAAAATAATTTGGATGCGAAGTGCTCGCCAGGAACACAATTCCAAATACTCGCCTCTTTAATTGCAAAGTTTGTCCCACAAAGTTCTGCTGGTTCTATCGGTTCTGCCATCTCCACTCCACTTACGCCACGGTCGCACTGTATATTTGGATTTTTCTAGCATGAAGTAAAATGTTTTGTTTATTATAATTTATTATAAACGTTAAAAATCAACACAATTCTAACTACTTACCTCTGCCATTAATAAATTTAAATTTTTATATTCATTTCACAAAAACTATTTGATTCAAACATCTTTTCAAACTATTTGCAAAATCTTGCAAGCGGAAATTTCTCCAATAACATTTTGCATGTTCTCCAACTTCCAACTGTCAAAAAATTCTCTTTTTGGCTCTCTCGCTGCAAGAGATTTGGAGTACGCAGACAACATTTTGCAAGATTTTGCGCAAAATATGTGTACGCAGACAGACCTATTGTTACAAGTAAAACTGGGGTTTTATTTGTATAATATCCCTTCAACAATAAATTTCAGTTTATCAATAGTATGAAATGGGAATTTAGCACATTTAAACGAAACCTTGTTAATTAATTTTTTGAATCCCAAGAAAAACTTTGAAAATTTTAAGCTATTTGTGATATAATCAGGGGGTCTACTCTCTATTGCGATGCGAAAACAATTTCGATGCGAAAGCTAAAAGCCAAATTGGTACTCTCTATCACTTTCGCAAAATTTTCTGAAAAAGAAGCGATAGTGGCAATAAAAATTAAAGATGGCGCGGATTTACAGTAATGGAATACCAAAGTGTGTAAAAATATTTGATATTGGAAAATTTAAATAAAATAAAGTGATGATTTACGAAAAGAGAAAAAATTAAAAGATGCGAAAGTCACATGCGCAAACGTATTAAAGAGTACCAATCGCTAGATTTGCTACAATTTTCTTTCGCATCGCAATAGAGAGTAGCCCCCCAGGCATGTTCTGTAAACCACAAAATCAATTGTGAATTTGAAGTCACAATTGTAATAATTTATTTCATTCATTTATGCAATATCAAGCCTTAGAGGCCAAAATAACAATATTACATTAATTTATGGGTGTTTTGAAAACCACAAAAGTTTTAACTTAGTTAAAAGTGGTGGAAACAAACAAGCAAGTATTTTTAAATCGGCGGCCACTTAGCTGACTGGTTTAAAATCACAATTATGAAAAAAGTTTTTTGTCCAAACCACCTTTTTATGATTTCAAATCACTTTCACAAAAAGTTAATTTCAGAACATGCCTGAATATATAATATAAGGGTTGTAAACAATATCACACGGGCTTCGCTAACCAAATCTTCACCACGTATCCGACCTTCTTCCGGGCGCAGATTGTTTCATCTATGGTATAACAAACATTGGCTTCGCCTCCCAAATCTTCTCCACATAGCCGACCTTCTGCCGGGCGTAAACATTATCTCTTCTTTAGTATAAAAACCACTAGCTTCGCTTGCTAAATCTTCTCCAAACATTTCCTCCTCTATGGTATAACAATCACTGGCTTCGCTAACTAAACCTACACATAGCCAACCTTCGGCCCTGCGCAAAGATTTCCTCCTCTCCACTTCGCTAGCTATTTAAATTATAAACACAAAATATATAATTAAAATACGGTTGATCAATTTATTAAAATAATAATATTAATTACTTGTTTACTACATATTTATAACAAGAATGGTTTAGTTCAAGGCCCATTGAAAAGGTCTGCGCAAGAAGCCTGATGATCATTGTATATGTTCTTTTTAGTTGTCAAAAGTTGTTTACATTTTGCTTACATGTGCATGTATACGTTTGTTTACGTTTATGGTATGCCACACATACAGGTTTTTTCCTTTTGCTTTGTATATGTGGTAGTAAATTTTTGACAACTAAAAAGAATCGTTTTTTGTTTTTGTACAAGTAAGCAGACCTGATAGATGGACCTTGGTTTAGTTAAAAGAATTTTTTGGTGCTGCCAAGCTTAAAATAGTACTAAATGTAGTACACCAGTGTTACCATTTTTGCAGCTAATTTTAGAAATACAAGCTTAGATATGTAGGTGCAAAATTTTATTTAGTATTTGGTATTTTATTTAGTATATAAAATGTTTTAAGCGTGATTTACCATTTATATTTTTTGATTAAACTTAAATTACATTTTTAAATTAAACACTATACTATATTTAATTATAGTTTTGCCAGACTCGCTATTTAAGATAAAAATAGTTTATATAAAATTATATATATTATTATTAATCCAAAAATTTTTTTGATTTTATTTTCTATATTTATTTATGTGTTTCGTATGAATATAGACTTTGATAAAGAAACGAGAATAACATGCACTCACTGTATGTTGTTCGTACTTTGATCAAACATGATGCAACATTGATAAAAACATACTTAATGTTTCGCAGGGTCTGAAATATAGAAATTTTTTGATATTTTATATTTCTACTTGTGTAGCATCGTATCTGAGCAGTATTATCCCGGTATATAGTGTTCTTATTTAAAAGTGCTTACGCACGATACAAAATAAGTAAAAACATAGGCAAATTCAACTTAATGTTTCATCGTGTATGGTTATGTTTCTTGTTGAGATGCGTGTTACCTAGGGTTTCTAATTTCCCGGACTTTTTCTATTCCCGGGATACGAAACAAAAAAAAATCTTATTCCCGGGAATCCCGGGATTTTTTGAATAAAACAATGATTTCATTTAATGAGTTCAAGACAAAAGTTTTAACTTTTTTTTAAGGCATATACACATATACAATAGTCCAAAAAAAATTAGCTATATTAATTCCCCAGAAAACCCAATAAATTGTAAAGTTCATATATACATGCATATTATACAAGATATATGAATGTATATATATCGATACCTTCCCATAAGAATGCATTAAGCGACATTTCTAAAATTGTGTAGGAAACGAAAAAAAACGTCTCATTTAGTTATTTATTTTTCGGATTAGTTTGAGTTCTTTTTTATATAAAAATATTAATTTTAATTAGTATTGTGGTTATTTTGTTGAACTATTTATGGTTTTTAGTCCAAATTTTTTAATATTTTTAATTAGGCTTAAGTTCATCAAATTTAATTTTCATTGAATTATTTTTATGAAGAAAGGAATTTTACCACGGCCAAGAATAAAAGTTATTAATAACAATTTTAATTAATTTTCATGTTGTAAAATACGTTTTCCCATGCCTTTAACATAAGCTGAGCAATAAGCAATATTGCTTTGTTATTCTGCCGACGTTATTGCCAACTGGCTGAGATATTTATCTTTAGTGTAGACCTAGGGTAAGAACAACAGAATATAAAAGAAAAAGAAAAAAACTGGAAGACAATGGGAAACGGGAACATGGCTGAAATTTGCGAACTTGGAAACAAACCCTAAAATATATTTAAAATAGCTTAATCGGTTAAAAAATAAAATGTCGGGGAAATTGTAAAAAATCCAAAAACTTACAGGAAAAATTTGTCGTTGTTTGCTCTTACAATTTTTTTGTAATATCAAAAATCGCTAAAATATTTGATTTTTTGTGTTTACATTTTATTAATTTTATTTGCTCAAAATCAGCTGTTAATTTATTTGACACTCAAAAATATTTTGTGTTCAGACTACGTTAATGAAATATTTGATGTTTGCTACCAAATATTTATATATATAGATAGATTATTGATTAAAGTTAATATTAATAAGCATTTTATTTTTGTATGTATCTCAGATGCGACAGAATTCATTTCTGCGCCATTTTCTTAAGTTTTAGGTATTACATTTCATTCCGTCAGTAAATATGGCAAATATGCGGCAAATTCAATGGAGCAATCAAATTTGACATTTGCCGCAATAAATATTGCTACGTGGAGACCCGGGATTAAGGCTACAATTGTGAGTTTTTCATCATTAAAAAAATTGACTATCAACTTGTATGCAGCATGTGCCACTTGAAAGTGATTTATTGAACATACCTTGCGCCATGCTTATGAAAACAGAATATATGGAAATATTTTTATGTATTTAAAACTTCGAAATGAGAACTTAAACACAACTACACACTATGCAACCAACAAAGAAAAAAAGTCTGGTTGCATAAACATGTTGCAAAGTATGTGCCTAACATTGTATAGGTTATAGAAAACTATGTATGTAGTAAAAATGTGTTGTCTATGCCTTTTCTATATTTGTTCGGCATATGTAGTTACAATTGTCTCTTTGCATTAAAAATACAATATTTATGAATTTAAATAATTTAAAATATATTAATAGATAAAGTGAATTAAACATTTGTTGCGATATAATAGTTTTTTATTATTAATAAAAGTTATATGTACATAAAGTAATTTGTATTCCTGTTAGTTTTTAAGTTATGGAATTGTTGCGTTTTGATCAGATTCATAGTAATAATTTCGTTTCGATATGAACCCAATAGAAATATTGCCTTTTAAGATGAACTAGGTCATTTTTCATTTTCATAAATCTTGTAATTTCCCATTTTATTTTTAATTTAATAAGTTTTATATTTATAGAAAATAAAAAACACAAATATTATTAACTTCACTTTTCACAAATATTTTAAAATTGTTTATTGATAACAAATATTTTGAAGTTGTTTATTGATCACAACATAATTTTGACATTTAATTATTTTATAATAATAACAATTGCTTTATAGATTTTAATGTGTAGTATTTAATAAATATTAGACAAAAAAAAATTTTGTTATGGAGCTCCTCAAATATTAATTAAAAAATTGTTTTATAAATTGTCAAAATTAAAAAAAAAAAAAAATTTGGATTAAAAAGAAGAATTCTTGACAAAAGTACGAAAAAACAGAAGTAAAGGAATAACATGTTAAAATAAATTAAAATAGATAATCATTCAAAGCAAATTTCGATCTACCAAAGGTTGAATACAATTTGGTTTAAGGATTGATGTTTGACTAATGACGTCAGCAGTCGTCGATGGCTGCGAGTGTTAAACGGCAAGCCCTCTGAGGAGATTGAGTGGTTGCAATCGAAACATGTCAGGGTAACCTGTCCGTAAACAACTGGGTTCGAGCCCAGATTGAGTCAAGAATGAAAAATTATCAATAAATTTTTAATTGATTTTCATGTTGTAAAATTCTTTTCTTCATAAAAATAATTTAATGAAAATTAAATTTAATGAACTTAAGCCTAATTAAAAATATTAAAAATTTGGATTCAAAATTAAAATAGTTAAAAAAATGCCAAAATATTAAAATGTTAGTAATCCTTAACTACTTTAATAGTTTTTTATGTAACTAGGCAACAAATTCTTAAAAACATTTTTTACAAATATTTTCATAATTAAAAATAATCAAAATAATCATTTTTCCTTTTTAAAATCAACTTTCCATCTCTGAGTAGTTTTATTTAATCTGGTAGCACTGAAAATTTCAGTCTGCAAAGCAAAATAAAATCACTTAATTATGTCTGCAAAATTTCTCAGAGATTTACAGCTTGCTTTCTTTAAATTGAGTGAAAAAAAAAGTTTGTCAGCAAAAGTTTGTTATTTTCTCGCGGGTGTTAAAAATTTTTATCTCCGTGAACATAACAAAGTAGTTAACAAAGTAAATCTTGTTTCACTCAAAAGAAAGAGAGCAACAAAATATGTCTCTCTTCTCCTCATTAAATTTGAGTATTTCTGGCCGAGCAGAACTAAACTTAGGTGCGGCCAAGTTAAAATAGCGAAATATTGTGAATAGATATGGCAAATTAACCCATTTTATAGAGAATAATATCTTCTTCTTGTTTTCGGTGTATGGGAGAGAATTTCGGCTTTTAACAAAGATAACAAAGTAAAACCGGAAATGTTATTTATAAAATAATAAATAATTAAAATATTGCGACAAATTATTAGAAAAACTAATATATTTAAATTAGTTTACAAATGTTTGTGTTGGATTCCTTAAAAATATATATTTTAAGTTTAAAAAAAAATAAATTTCTATTAAACTTCACTCATAAATTTCTATTGAACTTCACTCATTTTACTTTTTTGGCCCTGTGGCCAAATTTAGGACTTCTGACTAACTTCTGTGAATTGGGCGTTGTAGCGGGCCACCTTATCTACAATTTGACATACATTTCATTTTGGGCGCTAGTTTTTTGTAGAACAAAGTTTTCAAAAAAGTATTTCTAGCCAATTCACTCATTTTACTTATTTGGCGCTGGGGCCAAATTTAGGACTTCTGACTAACTTCTGTGAATTGGGCGTTGTAGCAGGCTACCTTATCTACAATTTGACATACATTTCATTTTGGGCGCTAGTTTTTTGTAGAACAAAGTTTTCAAAAAAGTATTTCTAGCCAATTCACTCATTTTACTTATTTGGCGCTGGGGCCAAATTTAGGACTTCTGACTAACTTCTGTGAATTGGGCGTTGTAGCAGGCCACCTTATCTACAATTTGACATACATTTCATTTTGGGCGCTAGTTTTTTGTAGAACAAAGTTTTCAAAAAAGTATTTCTAGCCAATTCACTCATTTTACTTATTTGGCGCTGGGGCCAAATTTAGGACTTCTGACTAACTTCTGTGAATTGGGCGTTGTAGCAGGCTACCTTATCTACAATTTGACATACATTTCATTTTGGGCGCTAGTTTTTTGTAGAACAAAGTTTTCAAAAAAGTATTTCTAGCCAATTCACTCATTTTACTTATTTGGCGCTGGGGCCAAATTTAGGACTTCTGACTAACTTCTGTGAATTGGGCGTTGTAGCAGGCCACCTTATCTACAATTTGACATACATTTCATTTTGGGCGCTAGTTTTTTGTAGAACAAAGTTTTCAAAAAAGTATTTCTAGCCAATTCACTCATTTTACTTATTTGGCGCTGGGGCCAAATTTAGGACTTCTGACTAACTTCTGTGAATTGGGCGTTGTAGCAGGCCACCTTATCTACAATTTGACATACATTTCATTTTGGGCGCTAGTTTTTTGTAGAACAAAGTTTTCAAAAAAGTATTTCTAGCCAATTCACTCATTTTACTTATTTGGCGCTGGGGCCAAATTTAGGACTTCTGACTAACTTCTGTGAATTGGGCGTTGTAGCGGGCCACCTTATCTACAATTTGACATACATTTCATTTTGGGCGCTAGTTTTTTGTAGAACAAAGTTTTCAAAAAAGTATTTCTAGCCAATTCACCAATTTTACTTTTTTGGCCCTGGGGCCAAATTTAGGACTTCTGACTAACTTCTGTGAATTGGGCGTTGTAGCGGGCCACCTTATCTACAATTTGACATACATTTCATTTTGGGCGCTAGTTTTTTGTAGAACAAAGTTTTCAAAAAAGTATTTCTAGCCAATTCACTCATTTTACTTATTTGGCGCTGGGGCCAAATTTAGGACTTCTGACTAACTTCTGTGAATTGGGCGTTGTAGCAGGCTACCTTATCTACAATTTGACATACATTTCATTTTGGGCGCTAGTTTTTTGTAGAACAAAGTTTTCAAAAAAGTATTTCTAGCCAATTCACTCATTTTACTTATTTGGCGCTGGGGCCAAATTTAGGACTTCTGACTAACTTCTGTGAATTGGGCGTTGTAGCAGGCCACCTTATCTACAATTTGACATACATTTCATTTTGGGCGCTAGTTTTTTGTAGAACAAAGTTTTCAAAAAAGTATTTCTAGCCAATTCACTCACTTTACTTTTTTGGCCCTGGGGCCAAATTTAGGACTTCTGACTAACTTCTGTGAATTGGGCGTTGTAGCAGGCCACCTTATCTACAATTTGACATACATTTCATTTTGGGCGCTAGTTTTTTGTAGAACAAAGTTTTCAAAAAAGTATTTCTAGCCAATTCACTCATTTTACTTATTTGGCGCTGGGGCCAAATTTAGGACTTCTGACTAACTTCTGTGAATTGGGCGTTGTAGCAGGCTACCTTATCTACAATTTGACATACATTTCATTTTGGGCGCTAGTTTTTTGTAGAACAAAGTTTTCAAAAAAGTATTTCTAGCCAATTCACTCATTTTACTTATTTGGCGCTGGGGCCAAATTTAGGACTTCTGACTAACTTCTGTGAATTGGGCGTTGTAGCAGGCCACCTTATCTACAATTTGACATACATTTCATTTTGGGCGCTAGTTTTTTGTAGAACAAAGTTTTCAAAAAAGTATTTCTAGCCAATTCACTCACTTTACTTTTTTGGCCCTGGGGCCAAATTTAGGACTTCTGACTAACTTCTGTGAATTGGGCGTTGTAGCAGGCCACCTTATCTACAATTTGACATACATTTCATTTTGGGCGCTAGTTTTTTGTAGAACAAAGTTTTCAAAAAAGTATTTCTAGCCAATTCACTCATTTTACTTATTTGGCGCTGGGGCCAAATTTAGGACTTCTGACTAACTTCTGTGAATTGGGCGTTGTAGCGGGCCACCTTATCTACAATTTGACATACATTTCATTTTGGGCGCTAGTTTTTTGTAGAACAAAGTTTTCAAAAAAGTATTTCTAGCCAATTCACCAATTTTACTTTTTTGGCCCTGGGGCCAAATTTAGGACTTCTGACTAACTTCTGTGAATTGGGCGTTGTAGCGGGCCACCTTATCTACAATTTGACATACATTTCATTTTGGGCGCTAGTTTTTTGTAGAACAAAGTTTTCAAAAAAGTATTTCTAGCCAATTCACTCATTTTACTTATTTGGCGCTGGGGCCAAATTTAGGACTTCTGACTAACTTCTGTGAATTGGGCGTTGTAGCAGGCCACCTTATCTACAATTTGACATACATTTCATTTTGGGCGCTAGTTTTTTGTAGAACAAAGTTTTCAAAAAAGTATTTCTAGCCAATTCACTCATTTTACTTATTTGGCGCTGGGGCCAAATTTAGGACTTCTGACTAACTTCTGTGAATTGGGCGTTGTAGCAGGCCACCTTATCTACAATTTGACATACATTTCATTTTGGGCGCTAGTTTTTTGTAGAACAAAGTTTTCAAAAAAGTATTTCTAGCCAATTCACTCATTTTACTTATTTGGCGCTGGGGCCAAATTTAGGACTTCTGACTAACTTCTGTGAATTGGGCGTTGTAGCAGGCTACCTTATCTACAATTTGACATACATTTCATTTTGGGCGCTAGTTTTTTGTAGAACAAAGTTTTCAAAAAAGTATTTCTAGCCAATTCACTCATTTTACTTATTTGGCGCTGGGGCCAAATTTAGGACTTCTGACTAACTTCTGTGAATTGGGCGTTGTAGCAGGCCACCTTATCTACAATTTGACATACATTTCATTTTGGGCGCTAGTTTTTTGTAGAACAAAGTTTTCAAAAAACTATTTCTAGCCAATTCACTCATTTTACTTTATTGGCCCTGGGGCCAAATTTAGGACTTCTGACTAACTTCTGTGAATTGGGCGTTGTAGCGGGCCACCTTAGCTACAATTTGATATACATTTCATTTTGGGCGCTAGTTTTTTGTAGAACAAAGTTTTCAAAAAACTATTTCTAGCCAATTCACTCATTTTACAAAACTTTGTTCTATAAAAAACTAGCGCCCAAAATGAAATGTATATCAAATTGTAGCTTAGGTGGACCGCTACAACGCCTAATTCACAGAAGTTAGTCAGAAGTCCTAAATTTGGCCCCAGGGCCAATAAAGTAAAATGAGTGAATTGGCTAGAAATACTTTTTTGAAAACTTTGTTCTACAAAAAACTAGCGCCCAAAATTAAATGTATGTCAAATTGTAGATAAGGTGGCCCGCTACAACGCCCAATTCACAGAAGTTAGTCAGAAGTCCTTAAATGAGTGAATTGGCTAGAAATAGTTTTTTGAAAACTTTGTTCTACAAAAAACTAGCGCCCAAAATGAAATGTATGTCAAATTGCAGCTTAGGTGGCCCCTACAACGCCCAATTCACAGAAGTTAGTCAGAAGTCCTAAATTTGGCCCCAGGGCCAATAAAGTAAAATGAGTGAATTGGCTAGAAATAGTTTTTTGTAAACTTTGTTCTACAAAAAACTAGCGCCCAAAATGAAATGTATGTCAAATTGCAGCTAAGGTGGCCCGCTACAAAGCCCAATTCACAGAAGTTAGTCAGAAGTCCTAAATTTGGACCCAGGACCAAAAAAGTAAAATGAGTGAATTGGCTAGAAATACTTTTTTGAAAACTTTGTTCTACAAAAAACTAGCGCCCAAAATGAAATGTATGTCAAATTGTAGCTAAGGTGGCCCGCTACAACGCCCAATTCACAGAAGTTAGTCAGAAGTCCTAAATTTGGCCCCAGGACCAAATAAGTAAAATGAGTGAAGTTCAATAGAAATTTATGAGTGAAGTTTAATAGAAATTTATTTTTTTTTTAACTTAAAATATATATTTTTAAGGAATCTAACACAAACATTTTTAAACTAATTTAAATATATTAGTTTTTCTAATAGTTTGTCGCAATATTTTAATTATTTATTATTTTATAAATAACATTTCCGGTTTTACTTTGTTATCTTGCCGAAATACTCTCCCATACACCGAAAACAAGAAGAAGATATTATTCTCTATAAAATGGCTAAAGTTGCCATATCTATTCACAATATTTCGCCAGAAATACTTAATTTTAATGAGGAGAAGAGAGACATATTTTGTTGCTCTCTTTCTTTTGAGTGAAACAAGATTTACTTTGTTAACTACTTTGTTATGTTCACGGAGATTGAGCTTACAATGTTCACACAGTTGTAAGACATTTTAGCCAATTTTAATGCAATTTAAGCAACGCTGCTTACCAATATTGTAAGATCTGACCATCGTCTGTACGAAGCTTAAATCACTTCATAAACCACATAGAATCCACTGAACATACCTCAAATGTAGAATCGCCAACAACCGTGTACAACCGGCCAAGATTTCTGCTTAATGTTTTTATTTTTTTTTTTCTTAAATAGTTCATAAATTTTCACAATTACATCATTAAAATTATTAAAATAATCTTCTGATAACTTTATAAAAGTGTTTTTATCCATTTTTAATACTTTAAAAAAATTTAAATTTGTTTGTTGTTTTTTTGTGTGTTTGTGTGTGTGTTTTTTCTTAATCATCTCAAATGTAATGTGAACGGCTTTGATTAGCTAAATCAACATTTTGCTTAAACGCGTTTAAAAACCCAAATGTGAACATAGCATAACACATGTATATTTGTTTGACATTTCAAGATTTTTTATGATATAATCATACTCTTTACACTTAGTCAGTTTTCCTATGCAAATATATTTGCACTGTTCTCCAATATAGAAAAAATACAAAAATAGCAAGTATCATAACAGCTTAAGAAATAGATTGGTCTTACTTTTTTACGGTTAGGTTACTGTTACTCCCGGCTAACTGAGCCTTTAGCTTAATAAAAATGATTAATTTTGTTTACAACATATACACTTTTTTTTAAAGTGTAGAGCAGTTTTCGAAAATAAACAGTACCCTACAAGAAATGCATAACCAAAACTAAAAAAATTACTAACACACTTGCAATAATTTTAGATTAGTTGTTCCACTCTAACATATATGTTAGAATGGTACAACTAACATTTCCAAAATAATGCCAATATTTTAATATATTTTTGTCATACGCGTGTAAAAATTTGTGAATTTCTTAAATTTAATATTTGCGATTGGTATTAAAGAGAAAAAAAATAATTAAATAAAATTTATAATTTGTGACTAAGGTAGTGAGATAAAAAATAAATATAAAAAAGTGACACCGCCAAAAAGCTGTAATCAGAATGCTAGTGGTAAAGGAGGGCGTATTGATGGCGGCTTCAGAGAACGAAAAGGTCGTTTTGAAAGGAGTGCTCGTGTAACAGGTAGCGGTCATTCAGGTGGTGGCTTTGGCCAGGATAATCGTTTAAGATTTGGTGATGATAATAAAGGAACAAAAATAATTATTAAAAAACCTGATGGCTTTTCAAGTATGTACATATATAATTTTTTGCCACAAATTGTTAACAAAATAAAATGTTTTTTTTAAGATCTACGATTAATTGATTGTAAACACGTATGTTTACCTACATTTCCAGACTCATGCAAGAAGTGGAACCTTAAAGAGCAGCCACAGAAATAATGGAACGTATTTACTTACTGAAATCTAATTTCCTGACTTTAATGTATTAATGAAATTCCATTATATTTTTTTTTTAATAAATAATTAAATTTTTATTAAATTATTTTTGTGAAGAAAGGAATTTTACAACATGAAAATTAATTGAAATTGTTATTGATAATCTTTCATTCTTGACGTGGCTCGGGCTCGAACCCTGGCCGGCAGGTTACCATGACATGTTTCGATCGCAACCACTCAGTTAAGGAAAAAACATGTAAAATCAATTAAAATGGATAATCATTCAGGAAAGCAAATTTCGATCTACCAAATGTTAAAATACAATTAAGTTTAAGGATTGATGTTTGACTAGTGACGTCAGCAGTCGTCGATGGCTGCGAGTGTAAGACGGCAAATCCATCTGATGAGATCGAGTGGTTGCGATCGAAACATGTCATGGTAACCTGCCGGCCAGGGTTCGAGCCCGAGCCACGTCAAGAATGAAAGATTATCAATAACAATTTTAATTAATTTTCATGTTGTAAAATTCCTTTCTTCACAAAAATAATTTAATAAAAATTAAATTTCATGAACTTAAGCCTAATTAAAAAAATATTAAAAATTTGGATTAAAAACCATAAATAGTTCAACAAAATAACCACAATACTAATTATAAAAAATTTAATTTAAAATGAAAATTAAAAAAAAAGTATTTTTTTAATAAAGGTTAGTATTAACCAATTTTTACGTTATAAATAAGTAGCTAGTACTAACCAATATTTACGTTATGACTAACTAGTTAGCATTAACCACTATTTTGGCTATCATTGACCAATAAAAAGCAGTAGAGTAAGCAGTACAGATATATGTTCCGTAGTCGAGTAGAATTCATTAGTTAGAAAGAGAGGAAGAATCACATGTACACAAGAGTTTCGGTTAGTTTTTTCATTTTGCTCTTAATAAACTAATAGAAACTTTAACCAATATATTGGTCAACACTACCAGTCATATAACTAGTAAAATGACCGGTAGTCCTCTTGTAGGGTACATTATTTAACGTTCGGTTCACACACCCAGGAACGATATATATTTATTTAGTGATTGTGTAGACATACACAACCCTTAATACCGTTCGTAACTATTTTCAAGAAAGAACCGAACATTATATAAAAAAATAATGTATAGTTTGGTTCTTCGTTAAAAACAGAACAATTGTAGTGATACCGTAGACAAACATTTTATTTTAATGTTCTACAATGTTTTTTTCGTGTGTGTATTTTGTTTTTGTAAAAAATTCTTCCGAACCGAACACAGTGAAGTTTGTGGATTTTCAAAAAAAAAACCGAACGGAATTAAATGTTCACATCTTTTATTGAGTTTGATAAAAACAGTTATATTTCTGTATTGGAAAGATGACTAACAGGGAAACGTTATTTTTTTAATGATTTTCTATACAAACACTATTAGCGTTTGTGTTTTCCACAAATCTACCGAACCGAACATTAAAGGCCTCATTAGTTTTTACTTTCTGTTGCCGTTCTGTCTCGTTCCTTTCTGTAGCAAATATTTTGAAATTAGTTTTTCTGTTAAAGGAATCAGCTGATTTAAAAAGTCAAAGATAATCAAACTAAAAACATTGAGATTGTGAAAAAAATTTGTAAAAAATACCTTGTGGTTCAATAATAACAAAAAATAAACATTAATAATTAAAACAAGTAAGAGTGCTATATTCGGCTGTGCCGAATCTTATATACCCTTCACCATTGTGCGAGCAGAATACAGAGCAACTAGACAAAAACTAAATAAAACTGTTAAATATTTTTTTTTTTTTAAATAAGAGACAACCGGTTTTGAACTTCGGTTTTCATAAGGGCCCAGAATATATGTACTTTAAAGGGTGTAGGATCAATAATAGCTCTGTTTCTTTACTCTACTTTGGGATCCCTCGGGATCCCAATTTGCACGAAAAGCGTTCCCGTACTTTTAATTTGTGTAAAAGAGAGCGAATTTGAGAGAATACAATTCTTCTTCTTCTTGCACGAAACAGCCCAAACTTTTTCTTCGTGCAAATTGTGTAAATTGTCAAACAGCTGTAAAACATAAACAAAACAATGAAATGCAAAGGAAAAAAATCATGAACCAAATTTTGGAAAAAGCGTTGTAGAGTAAAATAATGTACTTGAATATAAAGTTTTATGTTGAAATATTAGGAAAAAATAATGTTAGTTATTGTAAAAGTGTTTTGTTTAGTTTTTGGTAAAATTAGTTTATTTCTACAGACAATATAAAATTTTTCAAAAGTGGCATACACTTTTATCGTTTTGTAAGGACTATGAAAGCAATGGACTTTTTATTTTGTGCTTAAAATTTGGATTTTTCTGTTCCCGTACTTTTGTGTAATTTTGTCTCTTTGTGAGAGAAATTTATGCTTGCTCTCATTTTCACGAACTTTACCCAAAAAGTAAAGAAACAGAGCTATTGTATATACTTTTTTACCTTCGGTGAAGGGTATAAAAAGAGTACTTTTCGGGAATTCAGGGTTCTAATCACTGCATTCGATACTATCGTATCGAATAAACTATTGAATTTTTTTGCATACTGTAGACACTGGCGTATCGAATGAAAACTCGATAAATGTAATGTCGAGTTACTCGATGTCGAATGCTATTATTTCAAATTCAATTCATTTCATTCGATATCGAGTTTCATGATACCAAAATAAATAATTTCGATGAATTTTGCTCGATATCGTATGCGGTGATTAGACCCCAGTATTTCTGTTATAACTAATACAAATTTCCGACATTTTGATATATAAGTCATATCCATAGGACGTATAGCAGCCCTAAAATTTAGGTTTTTATAAAAATTTTGATGTTTTTTAGCCAATTTTTTGAGTATTTTGCTCATAAATTACCCATTGTCTAACCGATTTGATAGTTTTATATACCGACGTGTTAAGGAAGAATTTTACCATTTACTTAAGTTATATTTATATATAAACATTTATATAAACTTGTAAATATATATTTTAACAAAGTTAATTATAAAAAAGAGTAATTTTTGTGGATTCAGTATTTCGGTTATAACTCTGCCATTTTTTAACCGATTTGGCAGATGTATATACCGATTTTTTTTTTTTTTTTTTTTTAAATTTATTTTTATTATTGAATCTTTCTTATCGAAATTTACAATATGTATTCAAATCTTAATTCTACTTGTTGTTTATTAGTTGTTACCAGTGTAACCACTAACTGCTGTATTCAAATTTTAAGACTGTCTTCTAGTTAGGCTCAAAGTATCGATTCTTTTTAGCCTCTGGTGACCTTCGAACTGAAGCAAACCCTGAGCGAGGTAGTTAGGGTGGACCATTAGTTTATCGATGTAGCTTATTGAATATTTTTTAATTTCCTCCTGGATAGTGGGGACGTTGAGATCTCTGTGGATAATATCATTACGTATATACCATGGGGCGCAGACAATTTGTCGTAATATTCTAGACTGTCTTCTTTGAAGCCTTTGGATGTTAGATGCGCATGCAGTACCCCATAATTGGATGCCATATGGCCATATTGGTTTTATGATGGACTTGTATAGAAGAATTTTGTTGTCTAAAGACAAGTTTGAGTTTCCACCGAGAAGCCAATGTAGTTGAGCTGCTTTAAGTTTCATAGCCGTTATTTTCGCTTCGATATGACGAGACCAGGTCAAGCGTCTATCTATATGAATTCCCAAGTACTTTACATGGTTTTCTACCGGAACAGTGATGTTATTTATTTTTACTGCTGGGCACGTTTGTCTTCTGAGCGGGAAAGTAATGTGAGCTCATTTAGCCGGGTTAACCTTTATTATCCATTTTTCTAGCCATGCCTCTAGTTCATTGATGTGGGACTGCAGATTTTGCGATGCGACTTTTGGGTCATGGTTAACGCTAATAAATGCTGTGTCGTCTGCAAATGTAGAGGTATGCGTGCTCAGGTTTGTTGGCATATCCGCTGTGTATATTATATATAGAAGCGGTCCTAATATGCTGCCTTGGGGAACACCAGCAGTAATTTTCTTGAGGGCGGAGTATTTATCTTGCGACCTTACTATGAATGTTCTGCCTGTTAGATAGCTCTCCAGAAGCTTGTGAGTGTTTTGAGGAAGCATTCGTGTTATTTTGATGAGTAGCCCATCATGCCAAACTTTGTCAAAAGCTTGGGAAATGTCTATAAACAGTGCTGAGCAGTATTGCTTTTTCTCAAACGCCGATCTAATAAGGGTGACAATTCTATGCACTTGTTCTATTGTACCATGTTTCGCTCTGAATCCGAACTGGTGATCCGGGATGATGTCGTGTTCATTTAGATGAGGAGTTATACTTAAAACGAATATTTTTTCGAAAAGCTTCGATAGGATTGACAATAAGCTTATCGGTCTGTACGACGCAACCTGGCTAGCATCTTTTCCTGGCTTGGGAATCATCACAATTATAGACCTCTTCCATGAGGATGGGAAGTATCCGACTCTTAATATCGCGTTAAAAATGAGCAGCAAGATTCTGGAAGCAGACGATGGTAGGTTTCTTATCATTGACCCTGTGATGCAGTCAGGTCCGGGAGATTTTCTAATATTCACTTTTTCTATTGCAGATTTTACTTGAGTTATGTTAAATTTTAATGGATGGTTTACCTTATCAGGAATGATTGGACGACAGGAACAAGTATGTGCATCATGTGGCGTGAAAACTTTCTCAAGGTGGCCCGCGAAAGCGTTTAATTTTTCATCTGTGTTTTTGGCCCAAGTGTGGTTTTCCAGTCTTAATGGAGATTCTTGGGTTATAGGGCATTTCATATGCCGTACAGCCTTCCATAAGCTATAATTGGAGTTTTTTGTGGCGTCTAGGCTGTTTAGATAGCCTTCTATTGCAGACTCGTGGTTCTGTCTCAATTTGTTGCGAAGAGTGGTCAGGCATAATTGTAGTTGGGCCTTAGTGGTTGGGGAACGACTGTTTTGCCATTGTCTTCTTAACTTCCTTTTCTCTCTGATAAGGGTCTCTATATCCGTCGATGTATTGTAAGGAGCACGTTTAATTGTCCGCTTGATTGGGGTTGCATTTCTTGCTGCAGTATCCAAGACTTCTGTAAATCGGTCGACAGCTATTTGGATGTCAGATGAATTTTTTAGGGGAATGCACTGTGATAGGTGAGAGCTCACATACATTTTATACTTTAACCAATTTGTGTTTCTGTTTGGATAGGAAATAAAGTTTGCAGCTGCAGCGTCAGAGTTACCTTTTAAAATGAGGATTGAAGGTGAATGATCAGACGAAAGATCAAAGGAGGAACTAACTAGTACCTGATCGCGCTTGATGTTTTTAATTACAGCAACGTCAATAAGGTCTGGTAGCTTATTGAAGTCGGTTGGCCAATAGGTTGGCTCACCACTCGATACCACATCAAAATTATTTGCAGTTAGGGTATTGTATAGCTGATTACCTCTAGGACTAATAAGTCTGGAGCCCCAATATGTATGTTTAGCGTTGTAGTCGCCAGCAGCAATGAATTTCTGGCCCAATGTGGAGAAGAAGTTGAGAAATTTATCGTGTAGAATTTTGTGCCTCGGGGGACAATAAACGGATGTTAACGTTAGTTTGAAATCAGTAAGATTTATAGATGTGGCCTGGATACAATCTTCTTCGAACTCTGGCAATGGTAAGTGTCTGATGTGTTTGTGCACAATTATGGCTGTGCCACCACAAGCTCGTCCGCTGGGATGTTTTGTGTCATACGTAAGGTAACCATTTACCCTAAAGCAGTTTTTATGAGTAAAGTGTGTTTCAGAGACAAGAAGTACGTCGATTTCATGCCTATGAAGAAAGTTTGCAACTTCGTGTTTATGTTGGGATAACCCATTTGCATTCCAGAAACATACCGACGTGTTGAAGAAGAAATTTACCATTTACTTTAGTTATAAAGCTTGGACTCGGGGAGATCTATGGTTCCCGAAAGTGGGTATTTAAAAAAAAAATTTAATTTTGGTCATAACTTTTTTGTATCTGAACCGATTTTTCCGAGTTTTTTATAAAATATGTTCTACAAGAAATTTCAGATATTTTGGTATATAAGTCATATCCATAGGACGTATAGCAGCCCTAAAATTTAGGTTTTTATAAACATTTTGATGTTTTTTAGCCCATTTTTTGAGTATTTTGCTCATAAATTACCCATTGTCTAACCGATTTGATACCGACGTGTTAAGGAAGAATTTTACCATTTACTTAAGTTATATTTATATATAAACATTTATATAAACTTGTAAATATATATTTTAACAAAGTTAATTATAAAAAAGAGTAATTTTTGTGGATTCAGTATTTCGGTTTATAACTCTGCCATTTTTTAACCGATTTGGCAGATTTATATACCGACGTGTTGAAGAAGAAATTTACCATTTACTTGAGTTATAAAGGTTGGACTCGGGGAGATCTATGATTCCCGAAAGTGGGTATTTAAAAAAAAAAAAAATAATTTTGGTCATAACTACAAGAAATTTCAGATATTTTGGTATGTAAGTCATATCCATAGGACGTATAGCAGCCCTAAAATTTAGGTTTTTATAAAAATTTTGATGTTTTTTAGCACATTTTTGGAGTATTTTGCTCATAAATTACCCAATGTCTAACCGATTTGATAGTTTTATATACCGACGTGTTAAGGAAGAATTTTACCATTTACTTAAGTTATATTTATATATAAACATTTATATAAACTTGTAAATATATATTTTAACAAAGTTAATTATAAAAAAGAGTAATTTTTGTGGATTCAGTATTTCGGCTTATAACTCTGCCATTTTTTAACCGATTTGGCAGATTTATATACCGACGTGTTGAAGAAGAAATTTACCATTTACTTGAGTTATAAAGGTTGGACTCGGGGTGATCTATGGTTCCCGAAAGTGGGTATTTAAAAAAAAAATTTAATTTTAGTCATAACCTTTTTGTATCTGAACCGATTTTCCCGAGTTTTTTATAAAATATGTTCTACTAAAAATTTCCGATATTTTGATATATAAGTCATATCCATAGGACATATGGCAGCCCTTAAATTTAGGTTTTTATAAAATTTTTATTTTTTTTTGTACGGGAGGTACCACGCCCACTTCTCCAATCCCGCCCACATTTTGTAGGATGGTGTGTATTGGCCTAAATGTGTGTACCTAATTTGGAAACTTTGGCTCTTGCCGTTCTCAAGATATACAGAAATAAAAAAAATACAACAACAACAAGGGATTTTTGGAAAAATTTAGAGGTAGTCGTGGTTTTTTGCTCATATCTACGTCATTTTTGGACCGATCTAGCTGAATTTCGATAGCAAGAAATGGTGGACTGTATGTAACATAAATGTAAAACAACCTAGCCGCTATCATGTCTGGATTATCCGGAAAACACATATCAAACGTAAGACGGACAGACGGACAGACGGACATCGTTAAATCAACTTCTCTTCTCATATGGACCCAGAATATATATACTTTATGGGGTCTAAAATCAATATTGTGGAAATTACAAACGTTATGACAAACTTATATATACCCTTTTACACCTGTGGTGAAGGGTATAAAAATGAATATTTTGTCTGATTCTGACTCTGAAAATATGGATGTGGATGATGTTTTATTAATGTGTGCAAATTGTACCAAACAATAAATGGTAAGAACAAGCGTCGTCAGCGAAGGTGGTACGCCAGACCTGCTAACACAGACTGGTTATCATCAGGATACCACCAGAAAGTTTTTAAAATAATAAAGAATATTGATGACGAGCATCTTTTCCTACATACACAAATGACAAAGGATGTTTACGAGCTTTTGTTGTCATTAATAAAAAGCTCTCTAAAAAAACCTGGCCAACGTATATCTCCCGAGGAGAGACTCTCCATAACACTCTTGTAAGCATTTAAATTTCAATTCTTTCGATTCGCGTTGTTTATTATCCAAACTAATCTTTACATTTTTGTTGCATGTGTAGATATTTAGCGCACGCTAGCTCAATTCAATCTATTGCTTGGAGTCATAAATTAGGGAAAACCACAGTAAGAAATATTATTCTAGAGGTATGTGATGCATTGTGGTGCTTGCTGTCTCCAATTTACGTCAGTGAACCCACCACTTCACAATTCGTTGAGATTGAAAAAGATTTCGAGAGGATGTGGAATATTCCAAATTGTGTGGGAGCGACGGGAAACACATAGCCTTAAAGTGTCCTCCAAACTCAGGATCTATGTTTTTCAATTATAAAAAGTTTTTTAGTGTTGTTCTAATGGCTGTTTGTGACGCAAATTATACTTTTTCAGCTGTCACCGTAGGAAGTTATGGCAGTCAAAGTGATGGAGGTAAATAAATGCAATACTTTATAGAAGCATGTGTCAATTGTTAATCTACACTGCAATCAATTTAAATTGTTAATTTTTTTTTATTTATTTTAGGCATTTTTCGCATGTTTTGGGCAGTCAATATTAGATTACACAATTGCTGTGTGACCAGAAAAGCCCCTACCGTCATCTTCAATACCATTTCCGCACTTTTTTGTAGCAGATGCAGCTTTTCCGCTAAAGCCAAATTTGATGCGCCCTTTTCCAGGTGCAAACATTGATAGAAAAAAAAAACTGTTTTCAATTATCGTTTGTCTCGTGCTCGAAGAGTAATAGAAAATTCTTTTGGTATTTTATCGACCCGTTGGAGAATACTTCTTACAACTATAGAGTGTTCTCCTGATAACTGCGAAAGAATTGTTTTAGGATGTGTTGCGCTGCACAATTTTATAATGATGAATGAACAACAACGTTGGTATTGCCCAAGCAATTATGTGGACAGTGAAAATTCGGATGGAGCAATACATGAAGGAGAATGGCGAAACGAGATACGAGATACGAGATAATGGAATTCGGCCGCTAAGATCGATGGCAACTCACATGCGGAGAAGTACTGAAAACGCTGTACAGTTAAGAAATCGTCTGGCAGAATATTTCTATAATGAAGGAGAAATTCCTTATCAGAACTTCATTTAAGGCTTTACTTTCACTAATGCAATTGGTTTTTTACCTTTAACTTTTTTTTACTTAATGTCTAAATTTACAGCCAGGCTCACGATGTCACACGTTAACGTTCGCATAGAAAATTGCATTTAAAACAAAAACAAAATTTAGAAACGTGTGACATCGTGAGCCTGGCTGTTAATTATATTCCTCATTTAAGCTTCGCGATCAGAGCAACAATTTCGTTTTTTCTTCTATCTTTTTTCTTCCCAAAGTATTTCATATATTTGTAAAACAAAAATGTAAATAAAATTTTTTTAAAAACGTAACTAAAGTTAAGTCTTCTTTAACTTCAGCAACAATTTGGATGAAATTGTTTCTGACGTTTAAAATAATTTTATTTAGTTTTGAATGAAAATTACACGCGACGCTCAACGACTTTGAATTTTGCCACATAAATTTTATTTGAAATTTTTTTTATTTTACAAATCTACTAAAAAAATGTTTGCGAGTTCATGTAGGAAATACAATTTTCCACAAAAAATTTAAAACATAATTTTTCGTAAAATTAACGAGTACACATTTTTTTTTGGATTTTGTCGGACCGATATTAGCTTTACAATATAAAACCTTAATTTATTATTTTCTTTTTATTCATTAATTATTATTATTTTTAAATTAATAACAATACAAAATGGTAGTTGTAATAATGCAAAGCAATTTATCGGAGGCAAATGCTACCTTTAACTAACATGAAGTTGTTATAATGGCCCTTAATAGTTTTACTTGGAAAAATTTTTCACATATAATTTATATGAAAAAACTGTTAAGTCGTTTAAAAATCAAGAAACAGTTCAATTGCCATAACGAAAAGAAGAACTAAAACAATGTTTTTTTAGCACCCTATTACCTAAGGAAAAAATTATCTTTTTTAAAAATTAATATTTTTAATAAAAAATACATCCAAAAGTTCCTGAAATGTATAGATTGTGGTGTTTCTAAATAAAAATTGTACCATTAAAAATTTATGTTATATGTATATGATTTATTCAATTTGAAAAATAAAATTACATATTTATTGATAAAAAACAAAATAAAATAATTTGTATATTTCACATTAGTCAGGTTCATAAGACGTAACAGTTGCGCAACCGTTGAGTGTTTTTCTATTCTTTTTTACGTCTTATGAACATGCCCATTCTAACTCTAAACTATATTATTATTACCCTGCTAGCATTGGAAAGATAATCTTTTTTTTTCAAAAATCATCCGTATAAGTCTTTTTTGAGCACTTTTGTTGATTAAAAACTGATAAATAACTTACAAGTTTTAAAATCGACACAAAAATGATTCGCGCTTATGATTAAAAACATTTTTATTTAAAATTAAATAATATAATTCAATGTCTGCAAACTAATGAAAAACGAATCATAAATGACTCATGAAGAATAGCCACGGGTAGGGTAAAATTTTCTCCCGACGAAAGTATCATATATGACGAAAAAATTAGCGGATATTATGAAGTTTTTATTGCGCTGAAAATCAAATATTATTAAAATTTTTAAAAAAAATGCTAGCTGGGTATTTTGCAAAACAGCTAAACTATATGAAAATATGTACATACATACTTATTTTATTGATAATTTATATGATAAATTAAACATCAGTTCAGTAGTTTATTTAATGTAGCACAAATACATATTCAGCCCAATAATGGATAAAAATTCCCCGGGAGTTTTCTCAATTCTCCCATTTTTCCTATGTAAATCCAATTGTAAAAATGGGAAAAGGGAAAAAACTCCCGGGGAATTTATGTTCATAATTGGGCTGATTATGTAATGCGAAAATTAAAAATTAAGTCAGTTTTGTGAGATAAAGTTATACCTACAAATTTATGTAAGAACATATCGTTATGTAAAATGCAAAAGGGTAGACAAGCATGTAGAGTTATTTTTTTTCATTAGAGTTATTTTTTTTAGCAAAGCATCAATATCACACACCCTTATGTAAACAAAGTTAAAGTACACATTAGTTAACCAATATATTAAGCCCATTCACTTTTCTGTGCTTAATGTATTAGTTAACTAATGCGAACTTTAATTTTTTTTTGCATTTTTAGGGTCAGACTTTACTAATAATACAAATCACAAAGCTCGCTGTTGAAATTGCAATAGTTGGCATTTAATTAAACATTTTTATCTCTTGAAAAATTGGTAAACCTTATGTTAGACCGTTTTGCATTCTCTATGACGATATGTTTATTACATACATACAATTTTTGATTTAAATTGTAGTTCATGGAAATATTTGAAGTTTCTACATATTATTCTGGTTCTAGTTTCACTTGCATAAGCAACTCCGTTATTAAATTCATGACTTTTGTTTGCTTGGTTGCTAAGTGTGTTAATTGTAGCAACAACCATTTTCCCAAAGGCATGAATGGGATCAGCTTCTTTTTGTTGTGTTTTTTCTTCCTTTGACTTACAAAATTGTTTACAAGTTTCTACTGCTTCCACAAACAATTTGTTATTATCATCTAATGGCTTTTTGTTTTTCCGCACTTGAGAAGCTTCAGAAACTTTTTTCAGTTTACTTGCAGGTGTTAATGTGGCCAGCAATAACGAATCTTGAGACTCAAAGTCTTGTATTTCTATCTCCAAAGAACTTGTGTTTTGTATTGGCGACTCCGGCGTCAAAGGTTGAAATATTTGGAAACTATTGTCATTGAATTTGAATTCATTTTCTTCAACAATATTTGCAGTTGAACGCACTATAAAATAAAAAAAAAACATTTGAATGTATTTTAATGGTTTTAAATATATGTACATATGTTTAAATGGATACAGAATCAATACATAGTTTTAAATAAAAACTTAAGGACGCGGAGTAATATGTGGTGTCAAAAATTCTAACTGGCTCATAAAATGCCAACGATGTTTAAATGTTGCGCCACTACCAGATGCAAGGTTTTTATTATTTATTTATTAATTTAATTTTAGTCATAACCTTTTTGTATCTGAACCGATTTTCCCGAGTTTTTTTTAAAATATGTTCTACTAAAAATTTCCGATATTTTGATATATAAGTCATATCCATAGGACATATGGCAGCCCTTAAATTTAGGTTTTTATAAAATTTTTAATTTTTTTTGTACGGGAGGTACCACGCCCACTTCTCTAATCCCGCCCACATTTTGTAGGATGGTGTGTATTGGCCTAAATGTGTGTACCTAATTTGGAAACTTTGGCTCTTGCCGTTCTCAAGATATACAGAAATAAAAAAAATACAACAACAACAAGGGATTTTTGGAAAAATTTAGAGGTAGTCGTGGTTTTTTGCTCATATCTACGTCATTTTTGGACCGATCTGGCTGAATTTCGATAGCAAGAAATGGTGGACTGTATGTAACATAAATGTAAAACAACCTAGCCGCTATCATGTCTGGATTATCCGGAAAACACATATCAAACGTAAGACGGACAGACGGACATCATTAAATCAACTTCTCTTCTCATATGGACCCAGAATATATATACTTTATGGGGTCTAAAATCAATATTGTGGAAATTACAAACGTTATGACAAACTTATATATACCCTTTTACACCTGTGGTGAAGGGTATAAAAATGAATATTTTGTCTGATTCTGACTCTGAAAATACGGATGTGGATGATGTAGTTGTAGGAATGAGTTTTATTAATGTGTGCAAATTGTACCAAACAATAAATGGTAAGAACAAGCGTCGTCAGCGAAGGTGGTACGCCAGACCTGCTAACACAGACTGGTTATCATCAGGATACCACCAGAAAGTTTTTAAAATAATAAAGAATATTGATGACGAGCATCTTTTCCTACATACACAAATGACAAAGGATGTTTACGAGCTTTTGTTGTCATTAATAAAAAGCTCTCTAAAAAAACCTGGCCAACGTATATCTCCCGAGGAGAGACTCTCCATAACACTCTTGTAAGCATTTAAATTTCAATTCTTTCGATTCGCGTTGTTTATTATCCAAACTAATCTTTACATTTTTGTTGCATGTGTAGATATTTAGCGCACGCTAGCTCAATTCAATCTATTGCTTGGAGTCATAAATTAGGGAAAACCACAGTAAGAAATATTATTCTAGAGGTATGTGATGCATTGTGGTGCTTGCTGTCTCCAATTTACGTCAGTGAACCCACCACTTCACAATTCGTTGAGATTGAAAAAGATTTCGAGAGGATGTGGAATATTTCAAATTGTGTGGGAGCTATCGACGGGAAACACATAGCCTTAAAGTGTCCTCCAAACTCAGGATCTATGTTTTTCAATTATAAAAAGTTTTTTTAGTGTTGTTCTAATGGCTGTTTGTGACGCAAATTATACTTTTTCAGCTGTCACCGTAGGAAGTTATGGCAGTCAAAGTGATGGAGGTAAATAAATGCAATACTTTATAGAAGCATGTGTCAATTGTTAATCTACACTGCAATCAATTGAAATTGTTAATTTTTTTTATTTCTTTTAGGCATTTTTCGCACAAGTCGTTTTGGGCAGTCAATATTAGATTACACAATTGCTGTGCCACCAGAAAAGCCCCTACCGTCATCTTCAATACCATTTCCGCACTTTTTTGTAGCAGATGCAGCTTTTCCGCTAAAGCCAAATTTGATGCGCCCTTTTCCAGGTGCAAACATTGATAGAAAAAAAAACTGTTTTCAATTATCGTTTGTCTCGTGCTCGAAGAGTAATAGAAAATTCTTTTGGTATTTTATCGACCCGTTGGAGAATACTTCTTACAACTATAGAGTGTTCTCCTGATAACTGCGAAAGAATTGTTTTAGGATGTGTTGCGCTGCACAATTTTATAATGATGAATGACCAACAACGTTGGTATTGGCCAAGCAATTATGTGGACAGTGAAAATTCGGATGGAGCAATACATGAAGGAGAATGGCGAAACGAGATACGAGATAATGGAATTCGGCCGCTAAGATCGATGGCAACTCACATGCGGAGAAGTACTGAAAACGCTGTACAGTTAAGAAATCGTCTGGCAGAATATTTCTATAATGAAGGAGAAATTCCTTATCAGAACTTCATTTAAGGCTTTACTTTCACTAATGCAATTGGTTTTTTACCTTTAACTTTTTTTTACTTAATGTCTAAATTTACAGCCAGGCTCACGATGTCACACGTTAACGTTCGCATAGAAAATTGCATTTAAAACAAAAACAAATTTTAGAAACGTGTGACATCGTGAGCCTGGCTGTTAATTATATTCCTCATTTAAGCTTCGCGATCAGAGCAACAATTTCGTTTTTTCTTCTATATTTTTTTTTCTTCCCAAAGTATTTCATATATTTTCCTTTAATTTGTAAAACAAAAATGTAAATAAAATTTTTTTAAAAACGTAACTAAAGTTAAGTCTTCTTTAACTTCAGCAACAATTTGGATGAAATTGTTTCTGACGTTTAAAATAATTTTATTTAGTTTTGAATGAAAATTACACGCGACGCTCAACGACTTTGAATTTTGCCACATAAATTTTATTTGAAATTTTTTTTATTTTACAAATCTACTAAAGAATGTTTGCGAGTTCATGTAGGAAATTCAATTTTCCACAAAAAATTTAAAACATAATTTTTCGTAAAATTAACGAGTACACATTTTTTTTTGGATTTTGTCGGACCGATATTAGCTTTACAATATAAAACCTTAATTTATTATTTTCTTTTTATTCATTAATTATTATTATTATTAAATTAATAACAATACAAAATGGTAGTTGTAATAATGCAAAGCAATTTATCGGAGGCAAATGCTACCTTTAACTAACATGAAGTTGTTATAATGGCCCTTAATAGTTTTACTTGCAAAAATTTTTCACATATAATTTATATGAAAAAACTGTTAAGTCGTTTAAAAATCAAGAAACAGTTCAATTGCCATAACGAAAAGAAGAACTAAAACAATGTTTTTTTAGCACCCTATTACCTAAGGAAAAAATTATCTTTTTTAAAAATTAATATTTTTAATAAAAAATACATCCAAAAGTTCCTGAAATGTATAGATTGTGGTGTTTCTAAATAAAAATTGTACCATTAAAAATTTATGTTATATGTATATGATTTATTCAATTTGAAAAATAAAATTACATATTTATTGATAAAAAACAAAATAAAATAATTTGTATATTTCACATTAGTCAGGTTCATAAGACGTAACAGTTGCGCAACCGTTGAGTGTTTTTCTATTCTTTTTTACGTCTTATGAACATGCCCATTCTAACTCTAAACTATATTATTATTACCCTGCTAGCATTGGAAAGATAATCTTTTTTTTTTCAAAAATCATCCGTATAAGTCTTTTTTGAGCACTTTTGTTGATTAAAAACTGATAAATAACTTACAAGTTTTAAAATCGACACAAAAATGATTCGCGCTTATGATTAAAAACATTTTTATTTAAAATTAAATAATATAATTCAATGTCTGCAAACTAATGAAAAACGAATCATAAATGACTCATGAAGAATAGCCACGGGTAGGGTAAAATTTTCTCCCGACGAAAGTATCATATATGACGAAAAAATTAGCGGATATTATGAAATTTTTATTGCGCTGAAAATCAAATATTATTAAAATTTTTAAAAAAAATGCTAGCTGGGTATTTTGCAAAACAGCTAATCTATATGAAAATATGTACATACATACTTATTTTATTGATAATTTATATGATAAATTAAACATCAGTTCAGTAGTTTATTTAATGTAGCACAAATACATATTCAGCCCAATAATGGATAAAAATTCCCCGGGAGTTTTCTCAATTCTCCCATTTTTCCTATGTAAATCCAATTGTAAAAATGGGTAAAGGGAAAAAACTCCCGGGGAATTAATGTTCATAATTGGGCTGATTATGTAATGCGAAAATTAAAAATTAAGTCAGTTTTGTGAGATCAAGTTATACCTACAAATTTATGTAAGAACATATCGTTATGTAAAATGCAAAAGGGTAGACAAGCGTGTAGAGTTATTTTTTTTTTCATTAGAGTTATTTTTTTTAGCAAAGCATCAATATCACACACCCTTATGTAAACAAAGTTAAAGTACACATTAGTTAACCAATATATTAAGCCCATTCACTTTTCTGTGCTTAATGTATTAGTTAACTAATGCGAACTTTAATTTTTTTTTGCATTTTTAGGGTCAGACTTTACTAATAATACAAATCACAAAGCTCGCTGTTGAAATTGCAATAGTTGGCATTTAATTAAACATTTTTATCTCTTGAAAAATTGGTAAACCTTATGTTAGACCGTTTTGCATTCTCTATGACGATATGTTTATTACATACATACAATTTTTGATTTAAATTGTAGTTCATGGAAATATTTGAAGTTTCTACATATTATTCTGGTTCTAGTTTCACTTGCATAAGCAACTCCGTTATTAAATTCATGACTTTTGTTTGCTTGGTTTTGCTAAGTGTGTTAATTGTAGCAACAACCATTTTCCCAAAGGCATGAATGGGATCAGCTTCTTTTTGTTGTGTTTTTTCTTCCTTTGACTTACAAAATTGTTTACAAGTTTCTACTGCTTCCACAAACAATTTGTTATTATCATCTAATGGCTTTTTGTTTTTCCGCACTTGAGAAGCTTCAGAAACTTTTTTCAGTTTACTTGCAGGTGTTAATGTGGCCAGCAATAACGAATCTTGAGACTCAGTCTTGTATTTCTATCTCCAAAGAACTTGTGTTTTGTATTGGCGACTCCGGCGTCAAAGGTTGAAATATTTGGAAACTATTGTCATTGAATTTGAATTCATTTTCTTCAACAATATTTGCAGTTGAACGCACTATAAAATAAAAAAAAAACATTTGAATGTATTTTAATGTTTTTAAATATATGTACATATGTTTAAATGGATACAGAATCAATACATAGTTTAAAATAAAAACTTAAGGACGCGGAGTAATATGTGGTGTCAAAAATTCTAACTGGCTCATAAAATGCCAACGATGTTTAAATGTTGCGCCACTACCAGATGCAAGGTTTTCGTTCTTTTTTTCTTTAGCAAACCTGTCTCTCAGTGAACTCCATCTCTTTACACAATTTTCTTTTAAAAAATTATTTTATTTAATACAAAATAATCAAAAATGTTTTGCTGAGGCTTACCTGGCAAACACATTTCTTCAGAAATTCGTTTCCATTCGGCCCGCTTTTTTTCTGGCAACCTGTAGAATTTGTTGAATTTGTTGTATAAAATATCATTTTCTTCTACTAAAATTATAAGTTTTTCATCATCCATTTTTATTTTATTAACAAAAATAAATCACTTTTTAAAAAATTAAAGATTTCAAACAATTTTTTTTGGTTTAAAACAAAAATGTCTATTTTTCATATCAAAACAAACTAATACATACGCACTTTAGGCTGTCACTTAACGTTGAATTCTATTTTCAACAGATTTGCCCGAAACAGTTCAGAACGTAAAAGTTACAACTAACCACACAAACAGACTTTCAATTGAACAGAAACAAAACAGCTGATTCATAACAGAACAGAATGTACAAACTAATTCTGCCTTAAGAAACGATATTTAGTGTTCATCATTTCTAATCATTATGGAAATATCATTTATGTTATAGGCCTCAAGAGGAAAATATTCAATTCTATTGAAATAATTATAGTTCTTTAATGTTGCAACTGAAAATATTTTTAAACATTTAATTTTTTTACTACCAACATTCCGAGGTTTTATTATATCGGTATAAACAAATATGTTTTCACTTATATCAGACGATTCAAATTTATTGATAAACTTATTTATGTTGTCAGAGAATTTGTTCAAAGATTTTTCGAATAAATAATTTAATGGCGATAATATGGGATCTTTTTCATCAGTTGTTGTAGATTCAGGACTAGTTATTTGAACATTTTGTTCTATGTTTGAACTTTTTATATCTGCGTTACGAGTATCTTTTTCTCTTATAGATATAGTAGATTGGGGTGTTACAATGTTTAATGTATTTACAAGTTTTGAAGTTTTATTAATATTTTTTAGTTTTAGCTCTTCGGATGTTTCCATTAGTTCTTAAAAATTTGCTTTAATTTCATCATATTCATTATCAGAGTCAGTTTTCAATGTTTTTACAGATTGATTATTTAAATTTGAAATGTTGCGTTTTTTACGTTTAGTTATATTTTGATTCATATTTAGTTGTTTATTCGCTATTGTGTAACGATTCTTCAGGTTTAAATAATCCTCCTTGGGAACGGGGCTACCTGTAATCCGGCCGTGCTCGTCGTTGGGGGGGTGTTTAATGTTCCAAAATCTTCCTAATGTCAAATATCAAAAGAAATCGCTACAAAAGATCTTAACTTAGGTAGCCAAAAATATCAATGACCAACACAGAAAATAAATAAAAATAAAAAAAACGAGGATAGTAAAGAACGTAATTGATGGTTGGATTGTAGCTTAGGTTGTAAGTTGCTACATAAAAGTCTGGCCCACCCACCATGCTGACAGGAATATATTGTCAATTGTCAGCCCAAAAATAAACCAAAATAAAATTTACCCTACCTAACCCATACCTTAACTTTACTTTTCATAGTAAATAATAAACAAATTTAAGATTTCATTTTTTCTTTTAAAACATTATAAAATATCAAAATTTATTTGTGTGGTAGCAGATACTACTAGCTTAACGCGAAAATAATTCAAAAATAACAATATAAAAAAAAATAAGACGAGATTAAAATTAATAAGTAACGGTCACCTTATAGGCAATTTTAAATTAATCCGAAAATTATTAGAAAAAAAAAAAATATAAATATAAATATAATAACAAATTTATAAGTTTTTAAATAGAAATAAAGAATATTATGAAATGTGGTAATGTTTATCGTTAGGTATTATTTAACTTACAAACATAATATGAATACTTAATAACATTTATTGAAATGGCATATGGCAACCCTTGTTGCAAATGAGTTTTTATTAGTAAAATGCATAAAAAAAATTAAATATTCATACTTTGAAAATGCTAATTGTAACCCACAAAAGAGAGAGTTTAAAAATATGGAGGAATAAAAATTAATAATAAGAAAAAGTTAACTTACATTGATATAACCCCACGATGTCAGTAGGAGCCCATTGACAGCAGATAGATTATCATAGATATATTTTGTTTATAAAAAAAAAAAAATTGAATTTGTCTCAAATTTTGGATTTGATTATAAAGTTGTGTGGAATACGTTACGTATGTATGTGTAAAATTCTATTTGCATCGAAATCCACACATATTGTTAGTGTATTTTTGTATATAAAGCTTCGTACAGACGATGGTCAGATCTTACAATATTGGTAAGCAGCGTTGCTTAAATTGCATTAAAATTGGCTAAAATGTCTTACAACTGTGTGAACATTGTAAGCTCAGCGGCCGAGAAGATAACAAAGTAAGTTATCAAAGTACTCAATTTGAAGAGAGTAATAAAAAAGTCCTCTCATTTTAAGGAGAGTGACTCAAATATGGCTATTTAAAATTGAGTGCTTTTTCAAGAAGTGCTACCAAAATAAATTATTTTTAGAACCTAACATAATGAACATCAGCGTTGCCAGAAAAATGATTTTATCATATTTTTGATAATTTTTTTTTACCAAAATATAATTTTCCTCAAATAGAAAATCATTTGAGAAGAACTTATGAGCTGTTTCCAAAGACTAAAAAACTGAGCGTTTTTCATATAAATTTTACAATACAATCAATCGCCTGTCACTTAAAAACAGCACCAGAAACGAGAAAATTTTACTTTAAGTATGTTTGTTCAAGCAACACAATTTTTCTACAGTTTTTAAAAGCAGTAACTTTTTAAAACCATAAAGTTTTGTATGACCTTATTTATTGCTTTTACACACTTTACATTTTTGTCTTCTGTGTCTAGCATATACAAAAATGCTAATGACCATACAAAATACAGGGTGGCGCATAAGTATCGTAATGATATATTTAAAGAATACAGTAGTTGTGGTTACCTGCTCAAAAGTGCAGCTTAAGTAAAATGTTTGATTTAAAAGTAGAATAAAAAAATTATTTTATTACTACATAAATTTATATATTATTAAAATTTTATTTCAACCGAGCTAGCATTTTCAATCGTATAGGAGTCCACTGGGAATCTCACAAAGAGTGTTTTTGATCGTCGACAAGCTCATTTTTTGATTGTAGACAATTCCTCGCACGGGAGAAACTGTTACACGTGCTGATTCCAATGAGAGATTCGACCATAACGCAGCGAAAAACGCTTATATCAATCGTAAAGGGAGTCGTTTATGATGTATGTAGAGATTATCTAACGAGTCTTTCAAAAAGCATGCCAAGAGTAGTTTAAGACTCATGTAGGTATTATTTTACAACTCGTGAAATGCTCAGCCGTATGACTGAGCTACCTTAATAAGGGCATCAAGCGTATTTTTCATGCTAAAACTTCTAATTTTCATACAATTTCTATAAAACAAACCTTAAGGTCGCGAAATTAACACCATCCTGTCGGAAAATCCTTTTTTACAGATCCTTAGGCCGGTTTGTTTTATTAAAATTGAATTGGCAATAGCATTTTCATACTTCAAAAACGGTCTTATTTAGGTAGCTCAGTAACTGTTATACGACTCTTACAGAGAGTCCCAAAAGGTTCATTTCAAGATTTAAGGACGAGCGAGTCAAAAAATAAATAATAAATTACAACAAGATTTAGATGTTTTTGTTTTGTTACTCGTCAGATAATCATGAGAAGTTTATTTTAGGAGTTGTATATTTAACATAATCGTCTAACAAACAGCCTATGCTAGCTGGGAAATAACAGATCATTTTATACATGTATGTATGTTTATTTAATATGAAAGAAACATTAACAAAAACAATGAGAATTCACAAAAAACATAAAAACTTATGAAAAAAATTGGATATTTATGTGAAAAATTGGCTACCAAATATTTTTATGTGTGCAGCTAACTTTGATGTTTTGTATGAAAATATTTTAAAGCTGCCCAAAAATATGAAAAATGTGCAGGTATACAAAATGCACGTAAAAAAGAATTTTGAAGAATAATTCCAGAAAATATGTATTTTGGGCAGTTAAGTCAAAGTGCAGCTAACTTTGATTTTTTGTATGAAAATAATTTTAAATGCCAAAAATTTTGTGCATTTATCTTAAATGTGCAGGTATAGAAAGTTCACTTAAAAAAGGAATTTGCATGGAAATATAAAGAATAATTCCAAAAATTAACAATTTTCTGCAGTTAAGTCAAAAGTGCACGTAAACAAAAGGCAGTTAAGTAAAAACTACTGTAACTTTTTTTCTGATTTTCTCAAACGTCGGCATTTATTAAAATTTAGATTTAAGCTTGAAAATATGTTCACATTATGTTTTGAAGATTATATCTTTAAAATGGTGGCCATTAATTGCTTCGACCTGATGTGCATTTCCAATAACTTTTTTTAATTTCACTTGGAAAGTTCTTTACTTAATGACAAGCACCTTACCCTTAAGGTAACTCCAAAGAAAATATCGGGAGCTGTTAAATTAAGCGAAAGCGGAACTTAAGCGACTCAATAAGTCGCCAATTTCAATAAATGAACGATTTGAGACACAAATGTCAAATATTTCAAGGACAATATATTGAAAAATTTGCTTAATAAGCTTCTTAACATGCCTCTGCATTCCAAAAGTGTTGCAGACACGGTCACCTCAACACCTAGTAAAAGTTCTGATAAGTCTACCAGAACTAACTTTGGAGTGTTTGTGAATATGTTATAAGAAAGAAGAAGTCTCAAGATACCTTAGATTTTCTAGAGATACATTTTCGCTTGTTTACTAACGGAATGAATTGTTATACCCAAAATTTAAGAACATGGCTCAGAAATCAGTTCTGTCGCATCTGAGATACAAAAACAAAATTCTTATTAATATTAACTTTAAATAATAATCTCTAACACTTTTCTTGTTTAAGAAATAATAAAACTTTTGGTAATTTTACCATGAATTAAAATTCAGTTCGTAGTTTTTAAAATATTATTATCAATTTTAAATATTTATACTTACACAGTAATCTTATAATAAAGAAATTACTCTACATGAGTTTTGTTAATTTTACCTTAAACTTAAATTTTATGTTCGTATCGGTATCGCCGATATTTTCTTTTGTGTATAAGTATCGGCAAAAAGACGTCTCTTTAAATCCCTACTTTAAAGCTTTCAAATGATACTAATATTGGCCACAAGTTCAGAATTGTAGTGGAAAATTGCATATACATATGTAAGTATATCTGAAAACTTCGGTGTACATTTACAGGAAAACAAAACAAAATTTTCGAAAATTATTTTTGTTATCTATACACTTCTAAAATCAAATAAACCCGAGAGGTATAACGCGTTTCTTTCTCTTTTAAAAACTGTAAATTTTGTATGATAAACAAAAACCATTTTTGTTTTCTCTTTTAAAACTGTAAATTTTGTATGATAAACAAAAACCATTTTTGTCAATTTGGTTTTGTTTTCATGTAAATGTTCACTTATTCGACGCGTATTTCAGAATAGCCACGATTACTTTTATTTTTAAGTTTTGTATGTATTTGGAGGTGCATTTGTAAACTAGATTTGTTCCAAAACTCCTTACATACCACTGTTGCAAAAAACTTTTTCTCATACCATTCCAGTATTTATTGGAAAATAACAAAAATTACAGATAATTCTCGCACTGTACAGAGAATACTTTTAAAAAAACTATTGAATTTTTAAAAAACAAAATTTAACAAAAATTATTTATGGCATAAATTAGCTAATCTGGCAACACGCATTAATCTGGCAATGCGCACAAAATGTAAAAACTATGTTAAACTTGGCAGCACAAAATATTATTGGCTATTTGGTTGTCAACAGGGTTGTCAGATTTTTTCGAGCTCCATCGCCAAGCCGGATGTCAGAAATTGCCAAAAATCGCCAAACGTCGATTTTGTTCAGTTTTTGTAAATTTTTCTTTTTTTTTAAATTAAATTTTGCATACAAAAAACGCTAGTATAATTTTGGTGGGGTGTCACAAAGCCATAGGACATAAAGCCATAATGGCTTTATGTCTCAATCCAAACGGACATAAAGCCATAATTTTGATATGGCCTTAAGGCCCGTTTTCACAACTTACCGATAGCTTAAAGTAGACTTTAAATGGCCTTATAAAAAGTGTTCCATTATTAAAACTTTACTTTAACCTAAAGTGAACGATAAAATAGATTAGGGTAAATCCTACCTGGAAGGTTAAAGTAAAGTTGTAATAATGGAACACTTTTTATATGGCCGACAAAATCTTACCTTTAGCTATCGGTAAGTTGTGAAAACGGGCCTAAGTCTCATATCAATTTTAGTGGAATGGGACATAAAGCCATTATGGTGTTATGTCCCATTTGATGTGTTGCGTTACAAATGTTTATATGGTATAACAAAGACCTGCTTCGCTAACTAAAGCTTCGCTGTATAGACGGCCTTCGGCCGGGCGCAAGGATTTTCTCCTCCATGGTATAACAAACACCGGCTTCGCTTACTAAAGCTTCTCTGTATAGCCGGCCTTTTGGCGGACGCAAGAATTTTCTCTTTTATGGTATAACAAGTACCGATTTCGCTAAGTAAAGCTTCTAAAATCTGCCTTGTTTCCGAACGAAGGCCGTTTACGCAGAGAAGCTTTAGTTAGCGAAGCCGGTGTTTGTTATACCATAGAGGAGAAAGTCATTGCGTCCGGCCGAAGGCCGGCTATGCAGAGAAGCACTTGCTAGTGTAGCTTTTTCGGGTTTTTTCCATATATGAATGACGTCCCCAAATTTAGGGGCTTAGTTCATTTTGGGTTTGGGGAGTTAATTCATTGGGGACTTAGTTCATACCGCCATTTTTGACATAAAACAGGGCGACATGAAACAACAAAGCATTTTCTACATGAAATAGGGTGAAATACAATCATTATCAAAAATATGGCTTTATGTCTCATTTTACGGAAAAAATTTATGGCGTTAAGTACCATTATATTGAGACTTAATGGCATATGCCCTTAAGTCCTATGGCTTTGTGACACCCCACCATAATTTTTCAGTCAAAAGTCGCCAAAAACTAAGAAAAAATACAAAAAAGTCGCCAAAGTAAATTTTGTTTTGTTTCTGTAATTTTTTTTTAAATTAAATAACATGGAGATTATATTCATATGTATTCAGCTAAAAACTTAAATTAAGTACACAAGTCTATAATATCGTACACTTCAGCCTCACCGATTTCTTTACTGGAGTTTTGACCTACATACTTATAGAATTAAATAGTGACTGAATATAAAATTCACTTACTGCCTGTTTTTAGAAAACGTAAGCAAGTGAGTGAGTGAGAAATTATATTGAAAACAAAAACAAATTTTCGTTTTTTATTGTTGTTTTCAATATAATTTCTCACTCACTCACTTGCTTACGTTTTCTAAAAACAGGCAGTTAATATGTTTTTTTATATTAGTAATGATAACAAAAAATGACAAGTTGTTAAACAAAATCGCCGAAATAATATAAATGCTAAAAATAGCCAAGTTAATCGCCAATTATATCAGAAATCTCCATAAAAGTCGCCAGTCGCCAAATGGGAAATCCCATCGCCAGACACGTTTCAAAATCGCCACGTTTGGCGAGAAATCGCCATATCAGACAGCCCTGCCGAGCAGAACTAAACTTAGGTGCGGCCAAGTTAAAATAGCGAAATATTGTGAATAGATATGGCACCTTTAGCCATTTTATAGAGAATAATATCTTCTTCTTGTTTTCGGTGTATGGGAGAGTATTTCGGCAAGATAACAAAGTAAAACCGGAAATGTTATTTATAAAATAATAAATTATTAATATATTGCGACAAACTATTAGAAAAACTAATATATTTAAATTAGTTTACAAATGTTTGTGTTGGATTCCTTAAAAATATATATTTTAATTTAAAAAAAAAATAAATTTCTATTAAACTTCACTCATAAATTTCTATTGAACTTCACTCATTTTACTTATTTGGCCCTGGGGCCAAATTGAGGACTTCTGACTAACTTCTGTGAATTGGGCGTTGTAGCGGGCCACCTTAGCTGCAATTTGACATACATTTCATTTTGGGCGCTAGTTTTTTTTAGAACAAAGTTTTCAAAAAAGTATTTCTAGCCAATTCACTCATTTTACTTTTTTTGGCCCTGGGGCCAAATTTAGGACTGCAGAAGTGATTCTAGACTTGTAAATTAACTGAACAAAAAATTTTTACCTTTTTAGTCTTAATTAAAACGTAATTTTGAACAACAATGACAAATACGTTCTGTTTTTAATTTTTTTGAAAAAAATAACAATTATTTTTTGATTTTTGTTTTTTTGAACAAAAATAACAGTTATTTTTTCGATCAAAATTAATAGTTTTTATTGGATTTTAATTTTTTCGAGTAAAAATAAAAGTTATTATCTAAAGAAATGTATGTAGGTGTTATAATAATTTGGTTGACTTTAAATATTTATTTTTTACATACATATATCGTGATCTTAAAGGCCTAATAACCTATCTGCAAAAATTTCAAAATTGAGTTTCTTAAGGATTTTTATTCCCTATATCATAACGCATATGTGTGCAAAATTACGTGCGTTATTAATTACGGTTTTAGTCGTTTACATTGTTTTCCGAGATTAGGCTTTATATGTGGTCAATGGTAAATTAAGGACCAAACTTAATGAAATTTGACAGTGTGTACTCTAGTCCTATAAAACTGTGACATACCAAATATTATTATTGTGACATACCAAATAATTAAAAAGAGTGAATTGGCTAGAAATACTTTTTTGAAAACTTTGTTCTAAAAAAAACTAGCGCACAAAATGAAATGTATGTCAAATTGCAGCTAAGGTGGCCCGCTACAACGCCCAATTCACAGAAGTTAGTCAGAAGTCCTAAATTTGGCCCCAGGGCCAAATAAGTAAAATGAGTGAATTGGCTAGAAATACTTTTTTGAAAACTTTGTTCTACAAAAAACTAGCGCCCAAAATGAAATGTATGTCAAATTGTAGATAAGGTGGCCCGCTACAACGCCCAATTCACAGAAGTTAGTCAGAAGTCCTAAATTTGGCCCCAGGGCCAAATAAGTAAAATGAGTGAATTGGCTAGAAATACTTTTTTGAAAACTTTGTTCTACAAAAAACTAGCGCCCAAAATGAAATGTATGTCAAATTGTAGATAAGGTGGGCCGCTACAACGCCCAATTCACAGAAATTAGTCAGAAGTCCTAAATTTGGCCCCAGGGCCAAATAAGTAAAATGAGTGAATTGGCTAGAAATACTTTTTTGAAAACTTTGTTCTACAAAAAACTAGCGCCCAAAATGAAATGTAAGTCAAATTGTAGATAAGGTGGGCCGCTACAACGCCCAATTCACAGAAGTTAGTCAGAAGTCCTTAATTTGGCCCCAGGGCCAAATAAGTAATATGAGTGAATTGGCTAGAAATACTTTTTTGAAAACTTTGTTCTACAAAAAACTAGCGCCCAAAATTAAATGTATGTCAAATTGTAGATAAGGTGGCCCGCTACAACGCCCAATTCACAGAAGTTAGTCAGAAGTCCTAAATTTGGCCCCAGGGCCAAAAAAGTAAAATGAGTGAATTGGCTAGAAATACTTTTTTGAAAACTTTGTTCTACAAAAAACTAGCGCCCAAAATGAAATGTATATCAAATTGTAGCTAAGGTGGCCCGCTACAACGCCCAATTCACAGAAGTTAGTCAGAAGTCCTAAATTTGGCCCCAGGGCCAAATAAGTAAAATGAGTGAATTGGCTAGAAATACTTTTTTGAAAACTTTGTTCTACAAAAAACTAGCGCCCAAAATGAAATGTATGTCAAATTGTAGATAAGGTGGGCCGCTACATCGCCCAATTCACAGAAATTAGTCAGAAGTCCTAAATTTGGCCCCAGGGCCAAATAAGTAAAATGAGTGAATTGGCTAGAAATACTTTTTTGAAAACTTTGTTCTACAAAAAACTAGCGCCCAAAATGAAATGTAAGTCAAATTGTAGATAAGGTGGGCCGCTACAACGCCCAATTCACAGAAGTTAGTCAGAAGTCCTTAATTTGGCCCCAGGGCCAAATAAGTAATATGAGTGAATTGGCTAGAAATACTTTTTTGAAAACTTTGTTCTACAAAAAACTAGCGCCCAAAATTAAATGTATGTCAAATTGTAGATAAGGTGGCCCGCTACAACGCCCAATTCACAGAAGTTAGTCAGAAGTCCTAAATTTGGCCCCAGGGCCAAAAAAGTAAAATGAGTGAATTGGCTAGAAATACTTTTTTGAAAACTTTGTTCTACAAAAAACTAGCGCCCAAAATGAAATGTATATCAAATTGTAGCTAAGGTGGCCCGCTACAACGCCCAATTCACAGAAGTTAGTCAGAAGTCCTAAATTTGGCCCCAGGGCCAAATAAGTAAAATGAGTGAATTGGCTAGAAATACTTTTTTGAAAACTTTGTTCTACAAAAAACTAGCGCCCAAAATGAAATGTATGTCAAATTGTAGATAAGGTGGCCCGCTACAACGCCCAATTCACAGAAGTTAGTCAGAAGTCCTAAGTTTGGCCCCAGGGCCAAGAAAGTAACATGAGTAAATTATCTAGAAATACTTTTTTGAAAACTTTGTTCTACAAAAAACTAGCGCCCAAAATGAAATGTATGTCAAATTGTAGCTAAGGTGGCCCGCTACAACGCCCAATTCACAGAAGTTAGTCAGAAGTCCTAAATTTGGCCCCAGGGCCAAATAAGTGAAATGAGTGAATTGGCTAGAAATACTTTTTTGAAAACTTTGTTCTACAAAAAACTAGCGCCCAAAATGAAATGTATGTCAAATTGTAGATAAGGTGGCCCGCTACAACGCCCAATTCACAGAAGTTAGTCAGAAGTCCTAAATTTGGCCCCAGGGCCAAATAAGTAAAATGAGTGAATTGGCTAGAAATACTTTTTTGAAAACTTTGTTCTACAAAAAACTAGCGCCCAAAATGAAATGTGTGTCAAATTGTAGATAAGGTGGCCCGCTACAACGCCCAATTCACAGAAGTTAGTCAGAAGTTCTAAATTTGGCCCCAGGGCCAAAAAAGTAAAATGAGTGAATTGGCTAGAAATACTTTTTTGAAATTTTTGTTCTACAAAAAACTAGCGCCCAAAATGAAATGTATGTCAAATTGTAGATAAGGTGGCCCGCAACAACGCCCAATTCACAGAAGTTAGTCAGAAGTCCTAAATTTGGCCCCAGGGTTAAATAAGTAAAATGAGTGAATTGGCTAGAAATATTTTTTTGAAAACTTTGTTCTACAAAAAACTAGCGCCCAAAATGAAATGTATGTCAAATTGTAGCTAAGGTGGCCCGCTAGAACGCCCAATTCACAGAAGTTAGTCAGAAGTCCTAAATTTGGCCCCAGGGCCAAAAAAGTAAAATGAGTGAAGTTCAATAGAAATTTATGAGTGAAGTTTAATAGAAATTTATTTTTTTTTAAACTTAAAATATATATTTTAAAGGAATCCAACACAAACATTTGGAAACTAATTTAAATATATTAGTTTTTCTAATAATTTGTCGCAATATTTTAATTATTTATTATTTTATAAATAACATTTCCGGTTTTACTTTGTTATCTTTGTTAAAAGCCGAAATTCTCTCCCATACACCGAAAACAAGAAGAAGATATTATTCTCTATAAAATGGCTAAAGTTGCCATATCTATTCACAATATTTCGCTATTTTAGCTTGGCCGCACCTAAGTTTAGTTCTGCTCGGTCAGAAATACTCAATTTTAATGAGGAGAAGAGAGACATATTTTGTTGCTCTCTTTCTTTTGAGTGAAACAAGATTTACTTTATTAACTACTTTGTTATGTTCACGGAGATGTAAGCTAATTTGTATTTGCAGATGTGCAAAATTAATGCATCTGACAATGGACCATTGTCAGAAAAATTTTGCTGTTGGCAGCACCTGCTTACATTATTGTAAGATCTGACCATCGTCTGTACGAAGCTTAAGTATTTATGTGTACATGTGAACGAGTGTTATTTAAAACGAAATGAGTGTGGTTTGTTAGTTTATAGGGGTGGGTTTGTAAGTAAAATGAGTGTTTATTTGTTTGTGTAATATAAATTTAAATTAATGTGCTGTTTCCAGGTGACAAGCAATTGATTGTGTATAAAAATTTATATGAAAATCACTGAGTTTTTTGAGTGCTTTTCATATAAATTTTACTACACAATCAATTGCTTGTCACCTGGAAACAACACATAAGTAAAAACAAAAATGAATTAAATAAAGGTGACCATATAATTTTAAAACGTTAATAATAATAAAAAAAAAAATTTAATTAAAGATATAAGTTAAAAAAAATAAAAAATCAAATTCCAAGTCGGCAACTCGTGGAATTAAGAAAAATGCATTAAATACGGTATATTAATAAAACAGCTATGATATTAGGTCTGTCTGCGTACACATATTTTGCGAAAAATGTTGCAAAATCTTGCAAAATGTTGTCTGCGTACTACAAATCTCTTGCAGCGAGAGAGCCAAAAAGATAATTTTTTGACAGTTGGAAGTTAGAGAACTTGCAAAATGTTACTGGAGAAATTTCCGCTTGTAAGATTTTGCAAATAGTTTGAACAGCTGTTTGAATGAAATAGTTTTTGTGAAATGAAAATAAAAATTGAAATTTAACAATGGCAGAGGAAAGTAGTTAGAATTGTGTTGATTTTTAACGTTTATAATAAATTATAATAAACAAAACATTTTACTTCATGCTAGAAACGTCCAAATATACAGTGCGACCGTGGCGTAAGTGGAGTGGAGATGGCAGAACCGATAGAACCAGCAGAACTTTGTGGGACAAACTTTGCAATTGAAGATGCGAGTATTTGAAATTGTGTTCCTGGCGAGCTGTTGGAGGGCACTGTATTGGGCATTTCATTCTTTATTTTTCCATTGTAAGCCGGCACTATGATGGGCAATGTAAGCAAAAGAAGTTTTATAAAAAACCCGACAAATAAAACTAAAAACTAAGAAGAAATTGAATTTACCGAATTAATAACAGTGTAATAAACAAGTTTTTTAATTTACAACACTTTTTAAGCTTCACTTTAATTAATAATTTTTTAATTTACCTCGAGAATTCAATTTTGCTTACACATATGCTAGAATTCTTTTGCTTTGTTTTTTCAATTGTTTACACACCGATCAGCTGTTTTTTTGCAAAATTTCACTGGATACTGTCTGCGTACTTTTTGAGATTTTTTCAGCCGATAGAGTAATATTGGTCTTACTCTCCCAAAAAAATTTACTGAGTATTTGCTACTGGAAAAGTACCCAGACAGACCTATTATGTTATGGGACCACAACCAAAATACAAAAAAAAAAAAAATACACGGATAACAAAATTCACTTATTTATATAAACGACAATGGGGTGGTCACCGTTAATTAAATTCAAAAAATAGTTTTGAGTGATTTTCACACCACGTAACTTGAAATGATAATATAACTGAGTATATACTCTTTGGGGCAGTTGGTCACCCTATATTTTAAATAAACAAAATATTTAAATGATACCGGAAATCAGGATTGTTTATCGGCTGGTAATAAATTAAAACACAAATGCCTTATTTTCCCAATAAACGATAGCCAGACTCTTGGTTTAATTGTTCGTGGCTTGCAAATGGACCTTAACCAAATAACATTTTGAGTTGAAGAGCTTGCTTGCACTTTCTCCCAAATTCAGGCAAAAAAGTATCACTAAAATTATACACTAATTAAACAAAACAACTCACTAAGCCAAAAATTAAACTCTTACCCTTTAAGATTTCCGTTTTATTTGCACAAATATTAAATTAAAATTCCACACACCAAAATGATATGCTTTATTTTTTTCCTTAGAACCAATACACACTCTTTTTCAATTCAAAAATGAAAATGTTCCCTTAAAATTTTTCTAAATTTTTAAATAAAATCAAGGCCTACAAAATTAATAGGAAAATATCAGGATTTACAGCCAAAGAAAATTGTTTATAAAAATTCTAATTTTTGTTCAAATATGCGCTCATTGAAAATTGTCATCCTCACAAAACAGATGAAATGCAAAGTCTGCTGCCGAATTTAATCTGAAAAAGGTGACAAATATTGTATTTGGTATCGATAAATCCTATGTTTAATTACAACCAGATATCCTTCATATGATATACCGCAGTATATCCTCCATTTACATCCTCCAGTTCGTAATTTACCCTACCAATTCTCCTTTTTACGACAGCCTTTATCCCAGTAGGTGCAAGCTTGGCATTAAAGTTATCTACTATTGAACTCTGAGAAAAATTCCTACGAATAACAATTTGGCCAATATTAAATTCACGAATCCTGGATCTTAAATTATATGATTTGACATTGCGTTTATATGCCTCCTCAATCTTTGCCCGTATTGAGTCGCGAAGTATAGTAAAATTGTCCTGTCTTTCTAGTTTCGTATCTGTGTCTGCTAAAAGTTTTAAATTACGTAAAACTTTATAGTCCTGACCATGTGTTATCGTTGTTTGTCCGAATAAAAGTTCATAAGGAGTATGCCCAGTTGTTTGGTGAACGCTACTGCGTATTGCACAATTGATGCTTGGCAAATATTCATCCCACTGACGCTGATCGTTGCGAACATATGACCGCAGAGCTTCATTAATGGATCTGTTTACTCTTTCACTTGAATTAGATTGAGGACTGTGAACCGCAGTAAACTGATGCTTAATTCCAAATTTTTCCATTAATTTCTTAAATTCAGCTGATCTGAATTGGCTTCCGTTGTCGGACACAATAATTTCTGGAACACCAAAGCAAGTTAAAATTTCATTTTTTAAATATTCGACGACAGGCTTAGCAACAAACTTTTTAAGAGGCTTTAAAAAAGTAAATTTTGTGAAATGATCGAGAATTATAAAAATTCCTATATTTCCACTTTTGGTACGAGGCAAAGGACCAATGAGATCAATATAAAGGCGTTGTAAAGGCCTTTCAGAATCCACCATTTCTCCCATTGGTGGTTTAAGTGAGATTGTTGGAACCTTAGATGTCTTACAAAGGGTGCAATTAAGGACATAATCCTTAACATCACTAACCAACTTAGGCCAGTAGAAAAATTTTCTTATGCGGTGAACAGTTTTAGCAATACCACCATGTGTTGCGCTTGGCAAATCATGAGCCGCAAAAATCACCTCTTTACGCAGTTCGTCCGGAATCATCAGCTTCCAACAATCAGACTCATCAAAGTTTCCTGATGAAAAATTAGTCCTCTTATAAATAAATTTATCTAAAACTTTATAATCTGGTAGCTCAGATTTTGCAAATTCTTTTCCTTTTCTATCATATTCCGGACTATCAAATGCTTCAGATAGGAGGTCAATAGATGGCATTGCTTGTATTTCCAATTCGCCCACAGTTGCGCCATCTTCAAAAGCTCGCGATAATGCATCTGGAACCACATTATCCTTACCTTTGCGATGTTCTATTGTAAATACGAAACCTTGTAACTTCAGAGCCCATCTGGCTAAACGCCCCGATAAATCTTTTTGCCTCATAAGCCATTTGAGGCTAGCGTGATCAGTTATTACTTTAAATTCCTGGCCTTCAATATACGCTCTAAATTTCTTGATTGCCAAAATTACCGCTAAACATTCCAGTTCTGTGATAGAATAATTCCTTTGGGCTTTGTTGAGTTTTTGGGACATAAATGCAATTGGGCTTTCGTTTCCATTTTTATCCAGCTGAGCCAAGACTGCACCAATTCCATAAGTACTGGCGTCACATTGAAGAATAAACGGCTTATCGAAGTTTGCAAGCACTAAAACTGGAGCAGTTGTTAATTTTGATTTGATTGTTTCAAATGACTTTTGTGCATCATCTGACCAAACGAAAATCTTCCGCTTTGACAGCAATTCAGTCAGTGGAAATGTAATCTCTGCATAATCATTTATAAACCGTCGGTACCAGCCGGCCATGCCTAGAAATTGGCGAATTTGTCGAACGGTTTTAGGAACCGGAAATTCGGAAATCGCTTTTACTTTTCCAGGATCTATTTTTAAAGATCCTTCACCAACTACATAACCAAGATATTGAACATTACGAATACAAAAACTGCTCTTTTTAACGTTAATTGTTAAATTACCTCTTCTAAGTTGAGATGCTAGCTCCTGCAAGTGCTTCAAATGTTCGTCAAAGTCCTTCGAAACTATTAAAAGGTCATCAAGGTAAACGAAAACATTCGATTTCAAAGTATACGGAATGACCTAGTCCATCAGTCTGCACATTGTCTGCGGTGCATTGCACAATCCAAACGGCATTCTTGTAAATTGATACAACGGCCGATTAGGAATTGTAAAAGCAGTCTTTGGTTTTGAGGTTTCGTCCAATTTAATTTGCCAAAATGCATCTTTCAAATCCACTTTGGAAATAAAATAAATTGGAGGAAATCTCGAAATTAGTCCGTCTATATTTGGAACTGGGTATGCGTCTTTCGTCGTCACGGAGTTCAATTTTCGACTGTCCACGCAAAAACGCACTTTATTAGGTTTCACTATTAAAACACCCGGTGATGACCACGGAGAAGTTGGACATTCTTCAATAACACCTAAACTTAGCATACGGTCTATTTCCCCGCACAACAATTTTTCCCTAGCTGGAGATATTGGGTAATACCTTTGTTTAATAGGGGCGGCATTACCAGTATCGATGATATGTTCCAACAATGTTGTACAACCTAAGCCGTCACTTTCAGAATTTGGAAAATAATTAATTATTTTCTGAAGTTTCTGTTTTTGCATGGCTGACAAGGGAATTTTCCCCGAATCTTCATCCCTAATAATTTCACAAACAGTATTTCGTGTAAAAATGTGTATTCCAAATTTGTCCCAAAAGTCCATACCACAAATGACATCTTGTGCTATCGATGGTATAAGTAAAAATTCAATTGGTTTCCTTAGTCCATTGTACATTATTTCCAAAATCACTGTTCCTGTAACACGTTGTTTTTGCCCATCAGCTGTTTTAACATTTCCAATCCCATGCTTAAAGTTTCGAGTTTCTAATACCTCCGTACACAAATCTGTTAAATAACTCCAATTTAATATATGGTCTGTGGTCATTCTCTTTGCTTACTAATGTAGATATGACATGCTTACGAAATTCTTTTCTACGTCTAAAAAATTCACTAATTCTCCTCGATGATCTATTTGGCTTTTGTTCAAAAACAGATTCACAAAAAATTCTAGCCCTAGCCTTGTTATATTCTTCTAATCGAATATGAAAGGGTCGTTGCAAAGGATGCAAAATATTATTTTGAGTCCCCTCCGGTAATTTTGTCACATCAGGGATATAAGTTTCAGCTGGTAAATTCAATTCACAAGGTTTATTTACATTTCCTAATTTTGTTTCGGATGTCCGTTCCTCACAGTCCGGACATCCTTCAAGGAGTTTCCCCGAGTTTTGGAACATTTTGGGCAGTTGGGCTTATAAATATTTCTCGCCCCACAACCGTAACAGAACACTGTTCCTGGTTCCAAGCAATCTATAAAAGTGTGACCGACCTTGTCACAATTCCAACATTTTCCAGTCTTTACTAATAAACAAATCTCTGATTCTTCTTCCATATTATCTTTTTTATCTAAGATAGTATTATCCGCATCAATTTCCGAAATTTGAGGCTTTTGATACGAGCGTTTGTTATTATTCGATAAGGTCGTGTCTTTAATAAATTTTTCATGACGTCTCACTGCGCGTCTTAGCTCACCAACTCGATTTATCTCCAAATGTAGGAGCTCATGCCTTACGTCTGGTCGCAAATTTCGCTGAATAATTTCACAAAGTTCGACTTCGGTTAACGGGGTTCGCAATCTATCACATAAAATCAAAATTGCATCATAAAAGTCATCAAAACTTTCGTTTTGTCTTTGCTTTCTACGGAAGATATCATCTTTAATATCAAAATCCGTTGTGTAATCTTTAAATTGTCTTTTCAAAGCGTAACACAAATCATTCCAATTCATGACGTCACAACTGCGATGAAACCGCCAAAACCATTTTAAAGCCTTGCCCTCAAAAAGAATATGGGCATGCTCACTTAGCAAACCAAAATCGCCCCCTAAACTAGAATTTGTTAGAGTGTTTACCCTATAGATAAACTCGTCTACTGTTACATCGGACGTATCCCCAGAAAATCCAATTCTCCAATTACGGATCATATTGAGAAGTCTCTCAGAGTTTCTATCGAAACCTCTATTAAAATTTTCTGTATCACGATTATCTCGTTCATCCCGAGAAATAATGCTCCTATCATCTCGATCTGCGCGTTCAATGCGATCCTGTTGTCTGTCCTGTTCTACTGGCAAAGTTAAAGTGCGAAGCCCTTCTGTAACCATATTGGCTATTTCCTCTCTAAATCCTCTTAAGGATTCATTCACAACGCTACGAATCTGTCTAACATTACAATTTTCCTGTACTCGAGCATCTCTACGTGATTGCAAACGAGTTCTAGGCCTTCCAATAGTATTTGGGGTAAGATTTGAATCCCCACCAGCCCCTTCATCTATAATCATAGTAGCATTAGCAGATTCCCGCTCTAAACTTGCTGGAATATTTTCAGCACTCCTAACTAAAGGCATTTGGTAAATTATCAACAAAAACCAAAACGAGAGAAAACCAATGGACAACAAAATTCAGAGTCAAAATTAAACGAATCAATCCAAAAATATTTAAATTCTTAATGAAAAACTAAATAGTCCGAAATAATAAGCGTAAACTGAATAAAAAGTTTATTTTCAAAGAATTAGCAGAAAGGTAATTTTAGCTACTACTCAGTGAAGTTTCGGTATGGGTAAATAAGTGTAAAAAAATAAAAAACCATAAATTAAATCAAAACAAAATATTTGAGAAACTTAAATAAGGGAAACTGAAATGAAAAATTTAAAAAAAAAATTAGACAAATTTATGTCCGAATATCAGCCATAATTACGTTAAAAAAAAGAAGAACAACTCAAAATTGTTGGAAACTTTCGATTAAAACTCAAAAGAATCAGGTCCAAAACAAAAATGAGTCAAAAGAAGATAAAAAGGGATTGACTGTCTGTTATAGGAAAGTAACCGAATAATCGAAAATTACTTTAGGTCCATACATCCAGACAAATCAAACTGTAAAGATAAATTTCAAACGAAAATCCAAACATAAAAGAAAATAAAAAGGAAAAGAGTCGAACGAGTGTTGAACCGATTATAGCCAGAACAAAAATTCTCAAGCTCGAACCCAAGCCCTGATAACTTAAGTCCATTAAATGTTCAACCAGGAATTGATCACCGTACAAAACCAGCTGTCAATTAAGTCCACAGTAACAAATAATTAAACAAAAGCTACTACATAATAGAATTAATAAAAAAAAAAAAAAAATATCCGTATAATCACTGCACACAAAAGATTCTAAGGCTCTCAACATCTGGATGAAATTGCACAAGAATATTTTTAAAGTTACGAAAACTGAGAGCCCCACGTTGGGCGCCAAAAATCTCTGTAACGATTCTTCAGGTTTAAATAATCCTCCTTGGGAACGGGGCTACCAGTAATCCGGCCGTGCTCGTCGTTGGGGGGGGGGGGGGGGTGTTTAATGTTCCCAAATCTTCCTAATGTCAAATATCAAAAGAAATCGCTACAAAAGATCTTAACTTAGGTAGCCAAAAATATCAATGACCAACACAGAAAATAAATAAAAATAAAAAAAAAACGAGGATAGTAAAGAACGTAATTGATGGTTGGATTGTAGCTTAGGTTGTAAGTTGCTACATAAAAGCCTGGCCCACCAACCATGCTGACAGGAATATATTGTCAATTGTCAGCCCAAAAATAAACCAAAATAAAATTTACCCTACCTAACCCATACCTTAACTTTACTTTTCATAGTAAATAATAAACAAATGTAAGATTTCATTTTTTCTTTTAAAACATTATAAAATAACAAAATTTATTTGTGTGGTAACAGATACTACTAGCTAAACGCGAAAATAATTCAAAAATAACAATATAACAAAAAATAAGACGAGATTAAAATTAATAAGTAACGGTCACCTTATAGGCAATTTTAAATTAATCCGAAAATTATTAGAAAAAAAAAAAAATATAAATATAATAACAAATTTATAAGTTTTTAAATAGAAATAAAGAATATTATGAAATGTGGTAATGTTTATCGTAAGGTATTATTTAAATTACAAACATAATATGAATACTTAATAATTAAATAAAGGTGACCATATAATTTTAAAACGTTAATAATAATAAAAAAAAAAAAATTTAATTAAAGTTATAAGTTAAAAAAAATAAAAAATCAAATTCCAAGTCGGCAACTCGTGGAATTAAGAAAAATGCATTAAATATGGTATATTAATAAAACAGCTATGATATTATGTTATGGGACCACAACCAAAATACAAAAAAAAATACACGGATAACAAAATTCACTTATTTATATAAACGACAATGGGGTGGTCACCGTTAATTAAATTAAAAAAATAGTTTTGAGTGATTTTCACACCACGTAACTTGAAATGATAATATAACTGAGTATATACTCTTTGGGGCAGTTGGTCACCCTATATTTTAAATAAACAAAATATTTAAATGATACCGGAAATCAGGATTGTTTATCGGCTGGTAATAAACTAAAACACAAATTCCTTATTTTTCCAATAAACGATAGCCAGACTCTTGGTTTAATTGTTCGTGGCTTGCAAATGGACCTTAACCAAATAAAATTTTGAGTTGAAGAGCTTGCTTGCACTTTCTCCCAAATTCAGGCAAAAAAGTATCACTAAAATTATACACTAATTAAACAAAACAACTCACTAAGCCAAAAATTAAACTCTTACCCTTTAAGATTTCCGTTTATTTTGCACAAATATTAAATTAAAATTCCACACACCAAAATGATATTCTTTATTTTTTTCCTTAGAACCAATACACACTCTTTTTCAATTCAAAAATGAAAATTTACCCTTAAAATTTTTCTAAATTTTATAAATAAAATCAAGGCCTACAAAATTAATAGGAAAATATCAGGATTTACAGCCAAAGAAAATTGTTTATAAAAATTCTAATTTTTAATTTCCAAAGATTTTGTTATTCGTGCTTAATTCCCAGTTTTTATTCTTGATAAAAACACTTGAAATTTATTGTTGATGGGATAAGCTATTCCTATGCATTTCACTGGTTGCTTAGGCCAGATCATCAGGAAACTTCATCCATAAAGATTTTAGAAAAACTAAAGATATTAAACCAAATAAAACTGTTAAACGTATAAGACTTATAGCAACAGTTTAACTTGTAACAATATCAAAGCTTTAACAAAACACATCAACAATAAAAAAGTGGGTTTATCTCATCTTACATTCCCCACTACAATTAGTTGAAATTCTCTCAACATCAATTGTAGTTGTAAGTAGGTTAAGAAAAACAAAATAAAAAACAAACAACAACTTACAAAAGATGTTGTCAATTAAGTGTTTTTTTAGGTCGTGCACTTGCCTGTTTATTATCAAAAAGTAATTTCAATTTTTGGGAATACAAAATTTTAATTTCAAAAGATTTTGTTATTCGTGCTTAATTCCCAGTTTTTATTCTTGATAAAAACACTTGAAATTTATTGTTGATGGGATAAGCTATTCCTATGCATTTCACTGGTTGCTTAGGCCAGATCATCAGGAAACTTCATCCATAAAGATTTTAGAAAAACTAAAGATATTAAACCAAATAAAACTGTTAAACGTATAAGACTTATAGCAACAGTTTTACTTGTAACAATATCAAAGCTTTAACAAAACACATCAACAATAAAAAAGTGGGTTTATCTCATCTTACATTCCCCACTACAATTAGTTGAAATTCTCTCAACATCAATTGTAGTTGTAAGTAGGTTAAGAAAAACAAAATAAAAAACAAACAACAACTTACAAAAGATGTTGTCAATTAAGTGTTTTTTTAGGCCGTGCACTTGCCTGTTTATTATCAAAAAGTAATTTCAATTTTTGGGAATACAAAATTTTAATTTCAAAAGATTTTGTTATTCGTGCTTAATTCCCAGTTTTTATTCTTGATAAAAACACTTGAAATTTATTGTTGATGGGATAAGCTATTCCTATGCATTTCACTGGTTGCTTAGGCCAGATCATCAGGAAACTTCATCCATAAAGATTTTAGAAAAACTAAAGATATTAAACCAAATAAAACTGTTAAACGTATAAGACTTATAGCAACAGTTTTACTTGTAACAATATCAAAGCTTTAACAAAACACATCAACAATAAAAAAGTGGGCTTATCTCATCTTACATTCCCCACTACAATTAGTTGAAATTCTCTCAACATCAATTGTAGTTGTAAGTAGGTTAAGAAAAACAAAATAAAAAACAAACAACAACTTACAAAAGATGTTGTCAATTAAGTGTTTTTTTAGGCCGTGCACTTGCCTGTGTATTATCAAAAAGTAATTTCAATTTTTGGGAATACAAAATTTTAATTTCAAAAGATTTTGTTATTCGTGCTTAATTCCCAGTTTTTATTCTTGATAAAAACACTTGAAATTTATTGTTGATGGGATAAGCTATTCCTATGCATTTCACTGGTTGCTTAGGCCAGATCATCAGGAAACTTCATCCATAAAGATTTTAGAAAAACTAAAGATATTAAACCAAATAAAACTGTTAAACGTATAAGACTTATAGCAACAGTTTTACTTGTAACAATATCAAAGCTTTAACAAAACACATCAACAATAAAAAAGTGGGTTTATCTCATCTTACATTCCCCACTACAATTAGTTGAAATTCTCTCAACATCAATTGTAGTTGTAAGTAGGTTAAGAAAAACAAAATAAAAAACAAACAACAACTTACAAAAGATGTTGTCAATTAAGTGTTTTTTTAGGCCGTGCACTTGCCTGTTTATTATCAAAAAGTAATTTCAATTTTTGGGAATACAAAATTTTAATTTCAAAAGATTTTGTTATTCGTGCTTAATTCCCAGTTTTTATTCTTGATAAAAACACTTGAAATTTATTGTTGATGGGATAAGCTATTCCTATGCATTTCACTGGTTGCTTAGGCCAGATCATCAGGAAACTTCATCCATAAAGATTTTAGAAAAACTAAAGATATTAAACCAAATAAAACTGTTAAACGTATAAGACTTATAGCAACAGTTTTACTTGTAACAATATCAAAGCTTTAACAAAACACATCAACAATAAAAAAGTGGGTTTATCTCATCTTACATTCCCCACTACAATTAGTTGAAATTCTCTCAACACCAATTGTAGTTGTAAGTAGGTTAAGAAAAACAAAATAAAAAACAAACAACAACTTACAAAAGATGTTGTCAATTAAGTGTTTTTTTAGGCCGTGCACTTGCCTGTTTATTATCAAAAAGTAATTTCAATTTTTGGGAATACAAAATTTTAATTTCAAAAGATTTTGTTATTCGTGCTTAATTCCCAGTTTATATTCTTGATAAAAACACTTGAAATTTATTGTTGATGGGATAAGCTATTCCTATGCATTTCACTGGTTGCTTAGGCCAGATCATCAGGCAACTTCATCCATAAAGATTTTAGAAAAACTAAAGATATTAAACCAAATAAAACTGTTAAACGTATAAGACTTATAGCAACAGTTTTACTTGTAACAATATCAAAGCTTTAACAAAACACATCAACAATAAAAAAGTGGGTTTATCTCATCTTACATTCCCCACTACAATTAGTTGAAATTCTCTCAACATCAATTGTAGTTGTAAGTAGGTTAAGAAAAACAAAATAAAAAACAAACAACAACTTACAAAAGATGTTGTCAATTAAGTGTTTTTTTAGGCCGTGCACTTGCCTGTTTATTATCAAAAAGTAATTTAAATTTTTGGGAATACAAAATTTTAATTTCAAAAGATTTACATATGCAAAAAAATTGTTAAAAAAAATTGGATTTTTCAAAAGAATTAGAAATAAAGTGTCAATAATGACGGCAATACGGTAATAAAACGGCATTTTGAATTCGGATCAACAATAATATATACATGCTGCAATGAGCATCAATTAAATAGATTACAAAAGTTACAAAATAAAGCAATGCAGACTATTTTAAAATGCAACAGATATACTTCAATTAGAGCTATGCTTAACACACTTAAATGGTTAAATATCGAACAGCGACTTGAATTCAATACTCTGAGTTTTATACATACATAATATTAAGCATGGTAACGCTCCAGAATATCTATGCGAGCAAATCAATTATGTCGGTGAAGTTCAACCATATCAACTGCGAAATGCTGAAGACTTCAGGTTAAAAAGGGCAAATACGACAACAATTCAAAGATCATTATTTCATAAAGGACTTCAATTACACAGTACAACTTGTGCACTTGCCTGTTTATTATCAAAAAGTAATTTCAATTTTTGGGAATACAAAATTTTAATTTCAAAAGATTTTGTTATTCGTGCTTAATTCCCAGTTTATATTCTTGATAAAAACACTTGAAATTTATTGTTGATGGGATAAGCTATTCCTATGCATTTCACTGGTTGCTTAGGCCAGATCATCAGGCAACTTCATCCATAAAGATTTTAGAAAAACTAAAGATATTAAACCAAATAAAACTGTTAAACGTATAAGACTTATAGCAACAGTTTTACTTGTAACAATATCAAAGCTTTAACAAAACACATCAACAATAAAAAAAGTGGGTTTATCTCATCTTACATTCCCCACTACAATTAGTTGAAATTCTCTCAACATCAATTGTAGTTGTAAGTAGGTTAAGAAAAACAAAATAAAAAACAAACAACAACTTACAAAAGATGTTGTCAATTAAGTGTTTTTTTAGGCCGTGCACTTGCCTGTTTATTATCAAAAAGTAATTTAAATTTTTGGGAATACAAAATTTTAATTTCAAAAGATTTACATATGCAAAAAAATTGTTAAAAAAAATTGGATTTTTCAAAAGAATTAGAAATAAAGTGTCAATAATGACGGCAATACGGTAATAAAACGGCATTTTGAATTCGGATCAACAATAATATATACATGCTGCAATGAGCATCAATTAAATAGATTACAAAAGTTACAAAATAAAGCAATGCAGACTATTTTAAAATGCAACAGATATACTTCAATTAGAGCTATGCTTAACACACTTAAATGGTTAAATATCGAACAGCGACTTGAATTCAATACTCTGAGTTTTATACATACATAATATTAAGCATGGTAATGCTCCAGAATATCTATGCGAGCAAATCAATTATGTCGGTGAAGTTCAACCATATCAACTGCGAAATGCTGAAGACTTCAGGTTAAAAAGGGCAAATACGACAACAATTCAAAGATCATTATTTCATAAAGGACTTCAATTACACAGTACAACAGCCAATCTGGGGGGTGAGAAATTCCAAGTCAGGGTGATGGTACTAGGTCAGTATAGTAAAGCCCTCAAAGGGTTTGGCGTTCGTATGTGTCAGTTTTTTTTTATGAAATTTTAAATTTGTTCCTTATCTTGATGTTTTATGAAGAAAAAAAATATTTTTTGCCCAAAAAATTTTAATTTTTTATTTTTAATTCATAAAAAATCCAAAGCAGTAAAAAAAGTTTCAAGTTCTTTACTTTCACGTGAAGTCGCATAACCTATGAAATACATGAGACATAAATCATGAAAATCGATGAACGCGTTTCGCGTTTATTAACAATTAAGTGAAGGTATGCATTTCAAAAATTTGCTCGAGATATGCACAAAATTCTTTGCAAAAACATTTATGACTTTTTTTATGATTCTTAGAATTAAAAAAAAAAAGTAATAAACAAAAGGTTATTTGATTTTTATGATTGCGGTAGCAAAGTAATAAGCGGTAATAAATGTGCGTGCACAATTGAAAGGAAAAAAGGAAAGTGCACTTTTTTAATTATTTGGGGTTTTCCGTTGGCTACCTCTATGATTTTTTTACAGAAATTCCACCCACATCTATTAGTGCTCATGTTTTGGAACGTACCTGTCAGTAAAATATTGAAAAATACGTAGTATTTATAGGTGTTCATTTATCGATTTTTGTCATTCAACAAGTGCCGACGAACGCGAACAGTAAAAGTGATTTTTCTCCAGTTTTTTAAAAGTGAACAAAAGAGAACCGAATATGGAACTGTGCAAGCCAGATATAAATAGCTTTTGCTACTGCTGTGGTCAATATGTCTCAACACATAAAAAAAGGGGAAATTTCAGTACTGATTTTGTTCAAACATACGAGATGTACTTCAACCAAAATGTTATAGTGAACGAAAATTGGGTACCAAATATAGTGTGTAAAAGCTGCTACAACCGTCTAATGGATTGGAAAAATAGAAGACGTGAAAGTATTTCATTCGGTATCCCAATGACTTGGACTAATCCTGGCGAAGGTCACAATCCATTGAATTGCTATGCATGTGCGAATAAAGGAGCCGCAAAAAGGATAAGAAAATCGTATAATTACGTTGGTGTTGCAAGTGCCGCAACACCATTGCCTCATTCGGACCACATTCCTGTGCCAAAAGCTTCTAGCCCAGATATTTTCTCTTCTATGACTGCTCCGACATATCATGCACGTGATGATCCCCCATATGAGCCATCAGTATCCAATGAGCCAATTTTAACAAATCAAAATAAGCTTGATTCAATTGTTGCCAAGTTGGAATTAACACAGCATAAATCGGAAGAGCTGGCTTCCATTTTGAAATCATCAATTTGTTGGCACCCGGTGTGAAAGTCACAGCTTATCGAAGTCGTCAGGCAACACTCCAAAGTTTATTCGTTGGGAATGATGAAAAAACTTCTGCATATTGCCCGGATGTAGGAAAATTGATGGACGCAATGGAAATAAAATATGAAGCAGATGACTGGAGATTATTTATTGACAGTTCAAAACTCAGCTTGAAGGCGGTTTTACTGCATAAGACCAATAAAAAACCTTCAGTTCAAATCGCCTATAGTACAGAAACGAAAGAAACATATGATGCACTGGAAAATATTTTAAAAATGGTTAACTACGCCAAACATATGTGGCGCATATGCTGCGATTTAAAAGTTGTAGCAATGCTTTGCGGTCTTCAAAGCGGCTATATAAAATATATGTGCTTTTTGTGCGATTGGGACACACGATTTTCCGGTGACCAATATGCATGCCACGGATGGAAACTCAGAGAGCACAGCAGGTAACAAACGGCCAATATTATTCGTGAGCCTCAGTGCCGAAGGAGAAGATATTGCTGCCTCCACTGCATATTAAACTTGGAATTGTTAAGAATTTTATCAAAACTGTCGCCAAAAGATATGAAGTTTTCTTGTGTTTGAAACTAATTTACCCGAGACTCAGCGAAAGTAAAATTAAAGAAGGTAAGTTATAATATCACATTCATTTCCCATGATTTTCCATCTTAACAAATTAATTTTTTCCAATCAGGCGTACTTAATGGTCCAGATATACGAAAGCTGATTAAAAGTGACGCATTCAACAATATTTTGATTGACGCTGAATTGAATGCATGGCAGGCAATCAAAGAAGTAATAGAAGGCTTGTTGGGAAAGCATCGTTCTAACAACTACGATGTTTCTGTCGCAAGGATGTTAAGAGCATTCTCGGAAATTGGTGTCCACATGTCCTTGAAAAGCCATTATTTACATCATCATCTGGACTACTTCAGCAAACAATTGGCTACCGAATCTGATGAACAAGGTGAACGCTATCATCAAGTTGCTATGCCATTTGAAATGAGGTATTACTGATTTTTAATTTTTTCAAACTCATTTTAATAAAACAAAAACGTACAGATATAGAGGCAAAAAGTCGCCGAGTGCAATAATTGCGGAAATTTGCTGGTGGAGTAAGCTTGTGTGGCAAGAAAAGGATGATCTTGATGATAAAGAATTTTCAGGAGATGCAGAAGGGCCAACAGTGGAGTCACATATTGACATTATGTGTGGTTCAGAAACTGATGATAGCGATGAATGCGATGCCACTAGTCTCGAACAACCACCATCGAAAAAGTCTAGGCAATATTTATTAAAATAAATAAATAAAATAAAAATAAAAAATTATAAAAATGTTTACTTAATTTTTTTAGTAGTTTATGGCCAGAAGTCTGGAGTTATTGGGGAAAATTTTGAAAAAAGGCGATAAATGACACTTTTTTGAATAAAAAAAATATCAATATTTTTGTCAAAATTGGATACCTTCACTTAATTGAAAATAAAAGCAGAACGCGTTAATCGATTTCTATGATCTATGTCGCATTTTGTTTATAGTTTATGTGACTTTTCATGAAATTAATAACACTTGATCCTTTTTTCCGTTTTGGATTTTTTATGAATTTAAAAAAAAAAATTTTAATTTTTAGGCAAAAAAATATTTTTTTTTCTCTACAAATTTATTTTTACCGGCAAAACTGTTGATTATAAAGAAAAACGTTATATAAACGGATTAAAGAAATTGTAATTCTAAATTTTTTTGAGTTTGTTTTAGCAAAATCGGACACGTGGTTCTCGAGTTATGTTAAACTACGTTTTTGCCAAAATGTTACAACTAAGCGAAAAAACATCAAGATAAGGAAAAAATTTAAAATGTCATAAAAAAAAACTGACACATACGAACGCCAAACCCTTTGAGGGTTTTACTAAACTGACCTAGTACCATCACCCTGACTTAGAATTTCTCACCCCCCAGACAATAATCCCAAAAATGTTCCATAGTGTTATTTAACAAACTTACAAATGACATTAAGACAGAACAAAATTATAATGTATTTAAAAGAAAATGTGTTAATTTTATAAAAAAATAATAATATATAATTAATATGATTTTAAGTATTAAATATGTTGAATGTTAGAGAGAACTTAAAGTATTATAAATACTAATAAATGAAATTTATTAGAAATGTTAAATATTAAAAGTTGTGTGTTATACATATATGAAAAATTTAATTTATCAACAAAAATCTGTTTGATTAATCCATGAATTATATTCTTTTCCGAAACCCAACCATTTTACAAATAGTTTTTCGCCTCTACGTTTTAAGACTTTTTCAACTAAAAAGATGTTAGGAACTTTAGTTTTTAATAACTCCTCTTGATAAAATCCACTTTAATTATATTTCCATTAAAATCTTTTAGCTAGTATGTGACAGGGTTTGTTGCATTTATTATATTAACATTAAAAACTTCGGTAGACCTTTAAGTAGACGGTTAACTGAATTAGGTTTCATCTTTATACTTCGATGATAAGATTAATTATATTCTTTCAACAGTTTATCTAATACATCTATCCAGTTAAAGTTTCCTTGCATACTAAATTGTTTCCACATTTTATTTTTTAAAGTTCTATTAAATCGTTCAACTATTGACGCTTTTAAATTTGAATATGGTATGATAATGATTAATATTTAGCTCTTTCATAACTGCCCGTCTATACCAGAGATAATTTTTGCGACATATATTGCAGTAAATTGTTAGTCTATTTTCGTGGACAATTATTGCTCAATTGAGAAAAAAGAAGCAAAAAAAAAGCAAATTGTGTGAGAAAGAAATTAAATTTCTGAAATGGTAGCAAATTATAATTGTAGTAAAAGAATTAAATTAATGAATTTAATAAACACTAAAATAAAATTACAAAAATTATTTATATTAATATAATTTTTTTCTTATTCGACCTTTATTATTTAAATTTATATTCATTTGTTTAAGTTTGAGTCCTTTTTTATATAAAAATATTAATTTTATTAATTTATTTTTTTTGTTAAAGTAAAATTAATATTTTTTATATAAAAAAGACCTCAACTTAAACAAATTAATATACATTTTAATAATTAAGTCGAATAAGAAAGAATTTATATCAATAAAAATAATTTTTTCCAGAAAGCGCCAGTTTTCACATTGCACCTTCTTCCTTGATGTTTTTCAAATTATGAGTTAACATATATACGTTTTCCCATGCCTTTAACATAAGCTGAACAATAAGCAATATTGCTTTGTTAATGATGAAACAGAACTGTAGTGCGATTCTGTAATTAATTTTAGCAATAGTTGTCATTGTTAAAAAAATTAACAAGCAAATTAACGATTTTGCTATTCTGTAACATTTTAAACAGCACTTGTTATCGTTAAGTCAGCTGTTTGTGTTAAGTAAACGACAACTTTTTTAGTGTTGTTTATTTATTGTTAAATGTCGAAAAAATAAAAAATATTTAGTTAAAAGAAATGTTATTATTTTGTATATTTCTTAATGCTATTGATAAATACTTTTGATCATAACTTCATTAGATTTCTACTCACTAAAACCAATGTTTTGTTGTAGAAGTTCCAAATAAATGAAATAAATAAATAAATATGTTAAATAATATAACTTGAAAACGACAATTAAATAATTTGCATTTAATTTAATAGTAAAATGTTTGGCTTATCTTCTTAAAAAAACAAAAAAATAAAAAAAATTCTGTTTAGTTTTAATAATTTTATTTGTTTTTTTTTTATTCCTCTTTGTGTTTTTCGTTATTTTGCCATTTTTTTGATAGTGATGCCACTTGACGTTAATTTTTATCTATGTTGTTAACAACAATTTACAGAATCACATAATCGTTAGTGCAAACAACAAAACAGGTTGACAATTATACGACTGTTGTTATTGTTAAAAGTTACAGAATCCCACTACTGGGGCTGAACGATGTTTTTCATACAGTTTGACATAAAATTATGCCAGAGCATGCGGTCGAGAAATAAAATCAATTTTATTTTGAGGACGTTTTTTTCAATGCTCTCACATATAGACACTTATTCTCTTAACAATGCTTCATGCATTTTGTAAACAAAGAAAAATAAGAACAAAAGAAAACGAAAGAAATGAGAGAGAATTTGAAGTTACTGCCGACGTTTTAATTATGGGCTTTAAAATGTTTGCCTGAAGTTGAAGACTCAATTCTGTTTCATCATTTATTCTGCCGACGTTATTGCCAACTGGCTGAGATATTTATCTTAAGTGTAGGGTAAGAGTTTTGAAATGTGTGTAACATAGCGTCTTCACCTGACAATTTTTTGTCATACCAAACGTCAAAGTCTATATAAAAAAAAATCGAAAATTTTTGTCAGCGTTTTTTTAATATGAAGTTTGACGTTTGGTATGACAAAAAATTGTCAGGTGAAGACGCTATGTTATAAAATTATTTTCCTTGGTCTGGATGCAGGTTTTTAGGAGCTTTGTTACTGTTTAAATTAACAATACCTTTAAATGATTTTGAAACCTCAAATCCTGTTTTAGTTTTTAATGGCACAGCGTAGGCATACTTTGAAAAAACATCATTTATAGTAAGCATATACTTGAAACCTTTATAAAATTTTGAATATGGTAACATCTCCACCAAGTCCATTTGCCAAGTATCTAAAATTCCCTTTTGAATAAACCTACGTCGCTTAAAGTTTTTTCTAGCTTGACTATGAATTTCATCAGTAAGATTTTTTTTACTCATATTAATTAAAATATTCTTCCTTTTTAATTCATTAACAAATGGTTTTTAAGAGCGCAAACATGTTGCATCAGTTTATAAATCCATTTACAATGATGGTTTGTGGTCCCTCAGGCTGTGGGAAATCTACTTTTATTAAAACTTTAATAAAATATCAAAATATAATATCTAAAGATATAGATCGAATCATATGGTGTTATTCTGAAATAAATGCACTTCCAAATATAGAAAATGTAGAGTTTGTTAAAGGAATTCCAGAGCATTTAAATACGAATGACGAAGGAACTACTTTAATAATATTGGATGATTTAATGCTTGAATCATCAAATAAGAAAGTTTGTGAACTATTTACAAAAGGATCTCATCATAGAAACTTAAGCGTAATTTTAGTTGCACAAAATATTTTTCATAAAGAGACTTATTCGCGAGATATATCATTAAACTCCAAATATGTATATAGTAATGTTTAAAAATCCAAGAGATAATACACAATTCCAACATCTAGCTCGTCAAGTATATCCAGAAAACTCAAAACCTTTAGTAGATGTATATAATAAGGTGGGTCGAAAAAAGAAGTTGTGCCAGTCACCCCCTAGAATGAAAGATATGTCAATGAAGTTTCTAAAACAGGAAAATTTTTTTTTTGCCACGCCCCAAAATACAGCACTTTTGGTTTTTTATATGTAGCGCTGCCATTTAAAGTCCGATCTCATCATATCACATATCGTTGTTCATGGCTTGACAGTGGCTTCATTTTTGCCTTTTCTGGTTTTTTAATCCGAGCTTAAACTCTGGGCGCCACTTATGCCATCTCGGTTCCTTCCCCCAAATGTCAAATTTTTTTCACGTGCCAAGAAAGCCCTTCTAAAACTTAGTATGCATAGCTTTTAATGTGGTCACTTTTATGACACGCCTCTAAATTTTTAAGCCCCTTGTTTCTTTTTCACATACATATTACATTAAACCAGGTAGAAGCCAATATAAACCAAAAAATGTTTATCTGTCACGCCCTAGAATAAAAGGTATATTTATTAAGTTTGAAGCACTTTAAAAAATTGTTTTTGCCACGCCCTAAAATACAGCTCTTTTTGCTATATATTTGTAGCATCGTATCGTATATCATTGTTAATGGCTAGAATATGGCTTAATTTTGGTATTTAATGCTTTTTTTAAACTAACTTAAAATTCTAGATGGGATTTATGGTATCTCGGATTCTTCCCCTCTGATGCTTAATTTTTTTTAACGAGCCAAGAAAGTCCTTCTAAATATTAGTGTAAATAGCTTTTAATATACTCGCCGCGCTTCAATTTAATTTATAGAATTTCCTTACCATTACAGTATAATAAGTTGAGTCTCTCCAAGATTTACATACACCGACTACCCAATTTTTAATTTTTCTCATATGTATATGTTTTGAGGCATTCATTTTTACGCATTTAAATTATTTTGTATTTTTACATTTTTAGAACTAAGTAATTTCTTTAGATTTTTTAGTTCTTGTTTTAACTCTGTACTACGGTTTCATATTTAACATTATGTTTGCTTTTACAAATGTCCTACTTAAGATTTTTTAAATAAATATAGTTACAATAGGTCCTATTTGTGCTATTGAAATAAATAAAAAAATACGGAAAAACAGTGCCAGTAGAATATGCCATAAAAACTTGGCCTGATGATGAAATAATAAAATGGGTAATTTTAGGGCGTGAGGAAAAAGTGGGAATATAAAAAACTTTACTTATAAAGTTTTAGAAGGAAATCTTTTCTAGTTATGAAATATTGGACATAAGAGGGGAAGCATCCGATATTTTATAAATGTCATCTAGAATTTGAAGTTAGATTAAATTATCATTAAATACAGAAATTAAGCCATATTGTAGCCATTAACAATCCATCTAGAATTTAAAGTTAGTTTAAAAAAGCATTGAATACAAAAATTGAGCCATATTCTAGCCATTAACAATGATATACGATACGATGAAATTGGACTTTAAATGACGATGCTACATATATATAGCAAAACAAGCTGTAATTTAGGGCGTGACAAAACCGTTTTTTTTTAAGTGCGTCAAACTTAATAAATATACCTTTTATTCTAGGGCGTGACTGATGAAAATTTTTTGGGTTGTATTGGCTTCTACCTGGTTTTATGTAATATGTATGTGAAAAAGAAAAAAAGGCGCTTAATTTGGAGGCGTATTATAAAAGTGAGCAAATTAAAAGCTATAGATACTAAGTTTTAGAAGGGCTTTCTTGGCACGTGAAAAAAAACTTGGCATTTGGGGGAAGGATCCAAGATAGCATAAGTGGCGCCCAGAATTTGAGCTCGGATTTAAAAGTCATCAAAGTCAAGCCATGAACAACGATATGATGAGATCGGACTTTAAATGGCAGCGCTACATATAAAAAACCAAAAGTGCTGTATTTTGGGGCGTGGCAAAAAAAAATTGTTTCCTGTTTTAGAAACTTCATTGACATATCTTTCATTCTAGGGTGTGACTGGCACAACTTTTATTTTTGTATGGAGGTCGACCCGGTCTAGTATATAATCATTGTACACAACAGGCTCATGGTTATTTAATAGTTGATGTTACTCAAGAAATACCTTACGCTTTAAGATTTAGATCAAATATTTAAAACAGATTACTATATATATGCAAATATAAACAATGACTTCAAATCTAAAGTTACTGAAGGAGAACAAACATATTCTCTATATTCTTAAAAAAGTGCATCACAAACGAAATGTAATTTTGAAAAATGTTGACAATGTTATCAAAACTTTAAATGAAATTTTTTTAAATATTATAAACAGAAATCATAAAATGAACAAAAATGTTTTTGAAAAACTAAAACCATATAAAAATACTTTGAGGAAAGTTTGCTCATCACAACCCTCTGTGACGACCATCGTGATGTTTTCAAATTAAGCGTTTTTTTTATCAACATAACAATGGAGTATCTCCATCCCTGAGTGCCATCACCAGGTAAATGACAACGAAATACAACCCTACAACATACGGAACAAAAACTACTCTACCAGAGCGAATTGACTAAAACACAAGATGTCTTTGAATTCGCTTTGTCTGCAGATTCAGCGTGGGTATACAGGATTTTACAAAGTCATTCATAAAGTTGCAGCTGTAATGTGAAAGTGGTCTAGCCGGCAAAGTTTTTTTTTTGTTTGTCTTAAACAAAGTAATTAAAATTATACTAAAATAAAAAGTTAAGAATATTCATGGCGACTTTGGTCAAAACATCGGGACAGAAACTTGAAAGGATTAACTAAATAATAAAACCTACAAACGGAGAACTTCATACCGTTTAAAAATCGTAAGTTGCAACTAAACATGAAAAGAACAAAAAATGGCGGAAGCGCTAAAACAAATTGCTTTGAAAAAAATAGCATCAAAGAAAGAAAGATTTTGAACGAATACCTTGCGAGAGTAATACAGTCCTTACGTGTTTTTTTCAGAAGGAAATATATCATAAAACAGTTTCAATAAGTCCGAATAAAAAATACATGTGCACGTGTTTTGGTGAGCAACTCTTATTACATTAAATCGACGGTTGGCATTGTGGGATTGGTTAGTTGTGCAAAAAGAAGCGTCTCCGGTCTTCGAGCTGAGTTAAAATTTTGGCGGCATGACGACGAGCCCACTCTAACGGAAAAAATTACGACCACGCGAATATCACATGTGGTGCGGTAAATCGGGCGGCAAGACAAGTTTAACATAACCTCAAAGTTACTGAGAGGCACATGTTCACAACCCCCGCCAAAACAACTCGAAAACTGGTGAACGTTTTTTTTTTTATTTTGTGCCCCAACAAACCAAAATCAAGGTCCCACGTCGTCACCAGCAAACGAAGCTCATGTTGAGTGCTCACCACCATCAAGCGACAAAATCAAATTACCACATTACCACCAACAAACAAAGTCTACTTTACATGATTACCACCAACTAAAACTTTTGGATCATCCTTAAAAAAAAAAAAACCCCAAAGCCTAGTGCCCACAGCACGGGTGACAAATACAAACAATTCTTACAAAATCTTCGCCTTCAACAGTTCAAGGTTCCAACAAAACCAAAAAGCAACAAAACAAATTTGCAACAACTACCACCTGTAGCTAAATCACAACAACCAGATAACCACCTGTGTCATAACAACAACAACAATTGGCACCAACCCCAAAATCATCAAACCAAATACAGCTTTACCATCTCAAATCCGAAATACAACTTTACCATCAAACCGAATACATCTTTATAAACATCGCAACCCGTATAACAAAAACAACTTTAAAATCATCAAACCAAATACAACTTTACCATCCAAAACGAACAACAACTTTACCATCAAACCGAATACATCTTTATAAACATCGTAACCCATCAAACAAAAGCATCGTTAAAATCAATTGACTGGCCAAATACAACGTTACCATCAAACCAAATATATCTGTATTACCATCGAAACCTATGATACCAAAGCAACTATAGAACCATCGTGGCCAAGCCCAAACCGGCTCTGGAGATTAAGGAGGTACCCTTTGGAAACAGGTAACTCTTTTAAAACCAATGAAATAAGAACCTGAAATAACCTTGCTCTCGGAAACACACAGACATACATTAGTAGCGATTTTCAATACTTAAAGCATTTGTCCTTTTTCTAAAATTACATTTATTCTAATACTACAACCATCATTAAGATAGTTTTGAATCAAAATTATATATACTAACCTATGAAAAAGATTACTTTAAATATTTCTTAAATTATCATTATGACTAGATCTACTTAAATTGGTATAACGTTTAGAACTATAACTAAAAATTATCGTTATTATTATTATTTCCAACTAACCTGTAAGGATTATTAATTATTACGACTATAAATATCAATTTTTATATTGGCTAAACCCTTATGACAACCCTGGAAAAATTATGAATAGAATGAAATGATGAAACAGAACTGGGGCTGAACGATGTTTTTCATACAGTTTGACATAAAATCATGCCAGAGAATGCGGTCGAGAAATAAAATCAATTTTATTTTGAGGACGTTTTTTCTAATGCTCTCACATATAGACACTTATTCTCTTAACAATGCTACCATACTTTCATTCAATTTCATACATTTTGTAAACAAAGAAAAATAAGAACAAAAGAAAACGAAAGAAATGAGAGATAATTTGAAGTTACTGCCGACGTTTTAATTATGGGCTTTAAAATTTTTGCTTGAAGTTGAAGACTCAGTTCTGTTTCATCATTTATTTTGAGGACGTTTTTTCTAATGCTCTCACATATAGACACTTATTCTCTTAACAATGCTACCATACTTTCATTCAATTTCATACATTTTGTAAACAAAGAAAAATAAGAACAAAAGAAAACGAAAGAAATGAGAGATAATTTGAAGTTGCTGCCGACGTTTTAATTATGGGCTTTAAAATTTTTGCTTGAAGTTGAAGACTCAGTTCTGTTTCATCATGAAAACTTGTCGCTAGCTAAGTTACCCTACGTCTATACGCGCAATTTGTATTTGTAAACATAAGCAATAACGTCGACAGAATGAAGTCACAGAAATGTTCTATGTTTAACATTTTTTTCAGAGTGGAGTAAACGTATGTCTAAACACAAACATGAACTTGTATGTAAATAAATACCTTACATTTTCTTTGGCAACCAATTTTTTTTTTTTTAATAATTTTTTTATTATTAATTTGTAAATTTTGTATTCAAATTTTTTGTTTTAAGTTTAAAATTTTTTCTTTTTTGTAACTGATAATTGATTTTTTCAGCTTGTGTTAAAAGATAATTGCTCAGCAATATTTTATAACATTTGTTGCTGAAAATGTGTTCAAATACATATTTATGATAGTTGCTACGGCAATAATTGCCAAACAAATTGCTCGTCTAGACTTAGGGTTACGTATTTTGCGATTGTAAGGCTTACCAAATTATTATTGGAAACAATCAAATATAAAAAAAAAACACTTTTAAACAAAATTTATTGATATAAAAAAAAAAAGAAAAAAAAATATAGGAAAATAGAATGAAAGGTATACCTTTTAATTTTTTTTTGATTCGATTTTTTTAGTAACTATTAAACTTAAGGCTAATCTAAAATTTAGGACATAAAAATGATAAGGTAAAGGAACAAAACAACAAACAGCAAATTAAAAGAACGTATTCATTGAATGAGAAATATACATTTACTTCTAGAACTCACAACTTAGATCAATTTTGGAGATTGAAAACTATTTAGAATTATAGTTTAATAAGTAATTACTAACTAAATAAATAATACCACAGGTGAATGAATTCTTAGACATCCAACCTGATCAATAATATAATAAAAACTTTTAAGATTGATTAACATTTTAAAATTGTAATCTAATGACCAATTTTATAATTAAATAACAATCATAAAATCAAAAATAAATAAATAATTTTAAAATCAGTTAACAGTTGGGAATTAAAAATAAATAGATAAATAGTTTTAAAAATTAAAAATAAGTAAATAAATTTTGAAATCAGGTAATGATTTGAAATCATAAATGAATTTATAATTTTTAAAATTAATTATCATTTTTAAATTATAACCAGATAATTAATTTTATAATTAGCTAATAATTATGAACTTACAATTAAATTAAAAATTTTAAAATTAGATGACACTTTGTAGCTACAAATATATGATTGATTTTAAAATTATTTAACCATTCGGAATTACAAATGAATCAATTCTTAAATTGTTTGGCCTTTGAAATTATGCATAAATTAATAATTTTAAAATTAATTAATATTTTAAAATTGTAACCTCGTTACTAATTTTGTAAAAAGATACCAATTGGAAAATTACAAATTAATAAATAATTCTGGAATTGGTTGACAATATATAAAATTATAAATAAATGAATGATTTTTTTTAGAATTGTTAAACCAATTTTATGATTAACTTACAATTATAAGCTCACAAAATAAATTAAAAATAGTCAACAACTTGGAATTATAAATAAACGAATAATTGTGGAACTGTTTAACAAAATTTTTTTGAAACTAATTAACATTTCAAAATTATCCGGTTATAAATTTTCAACAATTATTAAATTATAAATAATTGAATGAGTTTGAAATTAATTAACCATTTGGAATAGCCCATGAATTAATGTTTTTTTTTAAAGTAATTCTCATTGTTCAATTATAACCAGATAATTAAGTTTATATCTGAATAACAATTATAAAATTACAAGTAAATGATTAATTTTAAAGTTGTTTAACGGTTTGAAATTATAAATAAAATTAATGGCTTTGAAATTAACTAATATTTTAAAAAAATTCTAAACAAATAATTAAATTTTATAATTAAATCACAATTATAAAATTGCCCTAAAGGATTAATATTAAAATTGCTTAAAAATTCGAAATTATAAATAGACCTAATGGTTTTAAAATAAATAAGTATTTTAAAAAAAAAAAAAAAACAACAAAATTTTAAACAAATAATTAATTTTATAATTAAACCACAATTATAAAATTACCCTAAATGATTAAATTTAAAATTAGTGCAAAATTCGATATTATAGATCAATTAACGGGTTTAGAATTCATTAACATTTTTAAGTTACAAACAGACAATTAAGTTTATAATTGATTAACAATTATAAAATTACAAGTAAATAAATAATTTTCGAATTACGATACGGTTGGGATCTTGAACGATTTTGAAATTATCTAACAATTTAGAATTGTTAATAAAGCAGTGATTTTGAAATTGATTTACATTTCGGAATTATCTGGTTATACAATTTTAACAAGTTATTAAATTGTGAATTAATGAATAATTTTGAAATTATTTGACAATTGAAATTTTAGGCAAAGGGATAAGTTTAAAACTGGATAATGTTTTGAAAATATAGCCGGAGAAATAAACCTAAAATTAATTAACCATTTAAAACTATAAATGGGTGAATAACCTTGTAATAAGCCAACAATTTTGGATTCCAACTGAATTACTAATTTTATAATTGAATCACACATTGCACTCAATAATTTTTTTTTCTAAATAAATCGCGATTGCCCATTCCGTCACATAAATGTATAGTATAAAATAAAATCCTCCTAAAAAAAACCAAATTCACCAAAAAAAAAAAAAAAAAAAAAAATAAAAAAAAATAAGAGGAAATAAACGAAAATACTTACCTTTACATTTAAGAGATTTCTCCAAGAAAAAAAAAAAAACACATGTACCATAAAAGTTTTTAGTTAAAGGTATCAAAATAGATTAACCTTATATAAACCTTGTATTTACGACGACTTAATAAATATTTTCTTGTATACTGAATTTAATTGAAAATATGTGCTAAATTGAATTTAATCGTTGAAATGTGGCTAATGTGAAATAGAACAGTGGTAAGTAAACGTTTATGGACATTACCTACATTTTTATTTTATTCAGGCAAAAAGGTAATGTCACGGATGACATTAACCTGTCATTTGGGATGGGCTGCCTGACCGGGACCATAACATCTTGTCCCGAGGTTTCGAGTCCTGCCAAACAATCGTAGTGTGAAAGTTTCTGTCATCGAAATGTCTGTCCGTTTATTAGGGGTCTTTGCCGCTTTCATTATGGCACGGATAAAGTTTGTAATTGTGATAACCTTGATGGAAACGAACCACCCATTCCCGGCGAGCTACAGCCGTAAACACCAGCGTGCCAACATCTATCGCGGAGCAAAAAGGTTTCTTTTTGGAAAAATTTAAATCGCTTTTTCCAAATCACAATCATTACAAAAATGGCGCCCAACGTGGGGCCCGAAAGTGATTAACCCTTTGGGTTAAATTAATTTAGCCTAAAGGTGTTTTAATTCATCTTTTCTGGCTTCCATACTTTCGAACATTTCTATTCAAAATGTTCAATCTCGTACTTTTTTCTTTTATATAATGACTTATGTCGCGGAAGGTATTAACTAGATACCATGCCTGCATTGCGTCGGCATCGTATAGGGAAATTTGTTAGGGATCTCGGTATTAGGAACTTTGTTAGATAATGTATGTCCTGGAAGGTACGTTAACAGTACCACGCCTGAGTTGCGTCAGCGTCGGACAAGGGAACTTAGTACTGGGGGAGTCAAGGGATTCAAACCGAATCTTTTCATTAACCTTGATCATGATCCGAGGGCTAAATAGCCAAGCGTTCATTAGGTTCAGTTAGTTGAGAAGGGGAGAAGAGAATCCGGCGACTCAAATTAATGTAATTTTCGTTCTAGTTTTTCGTCCTTAATTATTTCGAGGACAGTAAACTAAATAATTCCAACATTGCGCACAAGTTACATATAGGAAAAATGAAGATAAAATTGATAAATTTTTAAAAACAATAGGTAAATGAACTTTTTATTTCCATTTAAACAATATTTGCACTTCTAAGTTCATTTACATATATAAGCATTTTTTTTTACACAATTTAATAATGTTAAATTAACAAAATCAAAAAGAAGTTCAAGTCAGCATAAAACATTTATTTCCATTGAAACAATATTTGCACTTTTAAGTTCATTTACATCTATAAGCATTTTTTTGACACAATTTAATAATGTTAAATTAACAAAATCAAAAAGAAGTTCAAGTCAGCATAAAACATTTATTTCCATTGAAACAATATTTGCACTTTTAAGTTCATTTAACTCTATAAGCACAATTTAATAATGTCAAATTAACAAAAACAAAATAAGTTCAAAGCAGCAGAAAACATTAAATTAATAAAATCAAAATAAGTTAAGATCAGTATAATGCTATACTATAAAATAAGAATTACTTTAATTTATAGAGTGAGTCTAAGTTCCACCTCTTTCGTGAAAAGAAATAAAATCTTTGTCAAAATAAAAATAAATAAAAAGTGTTTTTTTAACGTTAACGGTCATCTCTTTATTTTATTGGCGCAGTCGGTAGGATTCCTGATACTGTGAAAGGAATCCTGTGATACGAAAACGTTTCCATAATTTAATTTATTATTTCTGTGATAATAACTTTGACAAAAGAAAATTGTGCAGTGAATACTAGAAAAATAAAAACCACTCAGGTGCAGTGCCGTGATTACCAGTTGAAACCACAAAAAGTGCAGCGAATACTCGTAAAACCACTAAGTACCAGTGCAGTTTACATTTGTTGAAACCACAACTAACTTTGAAGTCAAAGTGTATTAAAAAGAACTACGAACAATTTCCAAGATTAGGAAACAAAAAGAAACACGACAAAAAGTATTTGATACCCAGCGAAGGATGGAGAAACAGGCTCAAGGAATTGCAGACAACAATATGATGGAAGAATTAGCTAGAAGGGAACAACAATTAAACCGATTACGTTTGGCATATATGGAATTGCAACAAGAGCATCAAGGCCTGCAACAGCAACAGCAACAAGCACCATTACAACCTGCAGCACCACATCCGCACTACAGCCTTATGGATAACATCCTTAAAACAATTAATCATCTACCCATATTCACCGGAACAGGAGACATAACAATCAACAGTTTTTTTTGCAGTAATCTTAGAAAGGAAGCAATCCGAGCAATATTCTACAAAGTGATACAGGGCCAAGCTAAAGATGTCGTCATCAATATTCCAGAACCAGACAATTGGCAACTGATAAAAGAGACACTAAAGTTGAGGTACCGCCCCAGCGTGGAGCCGCACCAACTGTACAAAATGATCGCCAATCTAAAAGTAAATACGGTAAGCGAATTAATTGTAGAAATCCAAAACATTAAATACAAATCTGATGAATTGATAATTTATTATAAGGATGATCACTACATTAATTTGTCAAATATAGATAGTTTAAGAAGAAGTGACACAGGGCACACTATTTGATAAGATATATGAAGAAAGAAATATAAGTCACATATTAAAAATAATAACAAAAAGAAGATTCGAAGATACCTGTATTCGGCCAGAATACAGAAAATTTTAAGTTAATAAATATAACAAAACGAATACAAATGGCAATTATAATAGAAATCAGAATAAAATTTTATATTAATAAAAATTACTTTTTTATTAAAAATTTTAAAACTAACTAATATTTTATTTAAAATGAAAATATTTGAAAACATATAAAAAGGTTTACTAGATTAAAATAATAAAATGTTTAACAAGTATACACTACACTACCCCCTTTCTAGTTTAATTAATATTAAACAATATAGATTTCTTGCTTTTCTTTGGTAAACATGCTTCGGTATTTAAGAACTCGAAGAAAGCTGGCTTAAGACGATCTTTTGAAACATTATCCTCTCTCGAACCAATTTTAAGTTTAAAATATTTTTCATGTCGTTCCAAAACTTTATATGGTCCGCTATATTTCGGATCTAACGCTTTTCGAACTTCTTTTCTCACCCAAACATGAGTGCATGAACTAAGATCCTTGTGTATGAAGGGTACCTGTGTGGAATGATTGTTAACTGATTTTGGTCGTAGTGAATCCATCGCCTGATTTAAACTTGATAGGAACTCAGATAAATTGTCCTCTTTTTTAGATTCCTTAAAGAAATCCCCTGGCAAACGGAGTGTTTCACCGTATACCAGTTCTGCCGGTGATGCGTTAATGTCTTCTTTTAAAACGGTTCGTAGGCCAAGAAGAACTATTGGTAATGTCTTTGTCCATTGTTGATTACCATGTGCAATAAGGGAGGCTTTTAACGTGCGATGAAACCTTTCAACCAATCCGTTTGATTGTGGATGGAAAGACGTAGTTTGTTTTAATTGCGCACCAACAAGTTTTACAACATCTTTAAACAGTTTGGAATAGAATTGCCTTCCTCTGTCAGTATGCACATTTTCCGGGCATCCAAAACGACATATCCAGTTTTCAAAAAATGCCCTAGTAACTTTTTCCGCAGTTATTTCTTCTAGTGGCACGACTTCTACCCACCTTGTAAAACGATCAATCATTGTTAGCAAATATCGAAAACCTTCCGATGGTGGCAGTGGACCTACTATATCTAGATGAATGCTTGAAAAACGTTGAGTCTCTTTTGGAAAACTACCAATTGGAGTTTTAGTGTGTCTAAAAATTTTTGCAACCTGACAGCTTTGGCATTCTTTTACCCATTTAATGCAGTCTTTTCTAATCGAAGGCCATACAAATCGGCTTGTTACTAATTGTTGTGTTGCTCTAGAACCAGGGTGAGATAATCCGTGAATGTTTTCGAATATTGCTTTTCGATAATGAAGAGGTATAAATGGTCTTGCTCGATTTGTTGAAATATCGCAATATAGTTCTAGATTACTGTTAGGAATTTGCACGAGCTTAAGATTAAGACCTGTTGACAAATTGTTCAACAAATTTCTCAGTTCATCGTCATTCTTCTGAATTTCAGCGATCTCTTCATAGCTTATTATTGAAATTTCTTCTACTCGGGAAAGTGTATCAGCAACAGTATTATGTTTACCCGATATATGACGTATATCGGTTGTAAACTGAGCGATAAAATCAAGATGTCGAAGTTGCCGGGGGCTAGCTTTTTCAGGCTTCTGACGGAAAGCAAAAATTAATGGCTTATGATCAGTAAACAATACAAACTTACGACATTCAAGCATATGTCTAAAGAATTTAATTGCGCTATATACAGCCAATAATTCTCGATCATATGTACTGTAATTACGTTCTGTTGGAGATAATTTTTTAGAATAAAATCCCAAAGGTTGCCAAATTTCTCCATTTCGTTGCTCAAGAACAGCACCCATTGCGACATCTGAAGCGTCTACTTTTAAGCAAATATCTGCATCCAGATCTGGATGTGCTAATATTGTTGCGTTAACTAATGATGATTTGCATACGTTGAAATCTTGCTCCAAATCCGGCGTCCATGGAATTATTCTTTTATCATTCTTAACTGTACCTTTAGTGAGGTCATTAAGTCTTGCTTGAATTTCAGCACCATTATGTAAAAATTTTCTGTAAAAATTTAACATTGCTAAGAATCTTCGTAACTCTACTACAGTCTTAGGCTTTTTGAAATTAAGTATTGCTTGAATTTTCGATTTCATAGGAAATATGCCATCTGCAGATATTTGAAATCCGATAAAATCTATAACTTCTGCACCAAATATACATTTAGCAGGATTAATTAAAATTCCGTATTCACAAAAGCGCTCGAACAGCAAACGAAGATGACTAAGGTGTTCTTCTTTGTTTTTGGATGCGATTAGAACATCGTCTATATATACGAAAACAAAATCTAATCCTCTGCATACCTCATCCATATAGCGCTGGAAGGTTTGAGCTGCATTTCGGAGTCCAAAAGGCATCTTGAGGAACTCGAAAAGTCCAAAAGGCGTTATTATAGCCGTTTTGGGTACATCTGATGATATGCTCGAATTAGGTCCAGTTTCGAAAAAATGTTGCATCCTTTTAAGTTATAATTAAAGTCTGTAATAAACGGTATCGAATACTTATCTGGAACAGTTTTTTGATTCAGAAAACGGTAGTCGCCGCAGGGACGCCAATCTCCATTGCTTTTTGAGACCATATGAAGAGGATTTGACCATTCACTTTTAGATGGTTGTATTATTCCCTGGTCTAACATAAATTGAAATTCTTTTTTTGCAATTGCTAAACGCTTAGGGTCCAATCTTCTTGCTTTTGCGTTTACAGGTCTTCCAGCAGTTTCAATAAAATGAAATGCTTTGGTGCTTTTAACTGCGCGTAGGGACAAGTTAATACTCACAACATCAGGAAATTGTTGAAGAAGCTTCTTATATACAGAGTCATCCTTCATAATGTGAGATATCATTGTAGATGAAGATTTGGTTAGCCGTGCAAAGTTTTACCATCAACCAATGTGCGATTATGAAGATCGGGTAACAGATGGTGATGCTTCAAAAAATCCGAACCAAGAATAGGTCGAGTAACATTGGCAATAATGAAAACCCAACGAAATGGTCGTCTTAATCCGAAATTCAACTAGGGTTGCCATACGTACTGTTTTTAGCAGTACATGTACTGATTTTTTGCAATTGTACTGTTTTATGCATAACTCCTAAAACAGTACGCAAATGTACTGTTTTTTACACTTGGTACAGTTTTTTGTACTTTTTTTTTTTGTTAAGTCTAGAAAAAACCAAGATATTAAAAAAAAACCTGCTAAAGTCATATATTTTTATAATATCCTTATATTTAAAAGTACATAGCTTAAAAAAATTGTGTTGTGTTCTAAACAAAAAAGTTCTAAAACAATAAGAGTTTTTACGCTGTGGTCATTCTCATAAATACACAGTAGAAATCTAAATTATAATGGGTGGGTCGCACCAGTAGTATATTTTCATGTTGTTATTTTAAAGACATTGAAATTTATGGCTACCCCTTCCAATAGTCCACACCTGAGAAAGACAAAAGCAAAATTAATTTTTTTTAAATACTATAGGTATAAAAAGTTATTTCAACACAATTATCTTTAATTTTTATATCTTTTTTAATTTTTGGGCATATTCTGGAAATCGAAATCACGTGAAATTGATAATGAACAAATTTGGAAAATTCTCCGAGTTCAAAATTTATAAAAATACCAAATACTGTTGAGGACCACTTTCCTTGACCTAAACTACTTTTGAAATAAGAAAAAGATAAGTTAATTTTTACAAAAATTTTATTGAAAATATTCATCGTTTTCAATTGCACCTGATTGTTTTACAGACAGAAATTTTTGTTTTGAATTTAATTCAAACTTGTTTTTTACTATTTTCAGATTTTGTAAAATAAAAATAAACCAAATTTTTTTTTTTTGATTTTATAGATTAATGGCCAATTTCACCAAGTTCAGGTATAATTAACTATTATTATAAATGTCAAAAACCTATTGTTATAGTAATAGTTAATTATAGCTGAACTTTTTAAAATTGTCCGTAAATAATTTAAAAATTGTTTGAAATTGGAAAATTAATTTAGGAAGCAAATATTTTCTCAAATTCTATATGATTTGTGCAATTCTGTGTGTGGTGAAAATTGCTTAAAATACGAATATGTTTCGAAAATCGCTGAGTTAGTTGGTTTAAGCTAAGTAAGGCTATTCTCCTTTCTTATATGGCTTAAAGCAATGTAATGATATTCCTGGCCAATTGCTTGTTTGTGGTGTTTTCGTTTTAAGCGCAAATGAAGTAATTTCGTATACTTATGAAATGCCATAAAATGGAAATCATTCCTTTGACGTTACACAATTTAAGTGTATTTCTTAATATAATTGTTGATGAATATTCAATCAAAAGTTTAAAATATTTACCCCAAATTTCACCAAGTTCAGTTAAAACTAATATTTACTTTAAGTTTCAGTTAACAATATGTTTTGACAGCTATAACTGATAGTTAATTATAACTGAACTTGGTGAAATTGGGGGTTAATAATTTAAATATGTAAATAGTTATGTTTTCGTCAAAAAAATGTACTGTTTTTTTCTTGATTGTACTGTTTTTTTGAATTCAATGTACTGTTTTTCCGAATTTAAAATCTGGCTACCCTAAATTCAACTCAATCAATTTTGTACCATATGTTTGAATCACTGTACCATTTGCAGCATATAGTTTGATTGGAGAAACTGAATTTACTTTTTGATATTTGCTAGAGTTTGGAATTACTGACACGTCAGCGCCAGTGTCAATTAAAAAAGTCCATTTTGTGATACGATCTTTAATCAATAAACGGCTTGTTGAGGAAAAATCTGTTTCAGTAGCCGCTAAATCTGAAACAACTTCTAGTTTTTTGGTGTTGAATTTGTATACGAACATGGAGGTATACATTTAACAGCTCGGGAATCGAAACGATTGTGATACCAGCACCAATCACTGTGTCTGTTACGACTTATACTACGACGTCGCTGAATATTACTATCTCGAGAAGTACTTCTTCTTCTTACAGATGATTCAATTTTCTTGTCTAAAGCCTGGTACTCTGTTCAACATTTCAAGTGAAATGCTGTCAAAACGCATATGAAAAAAACTTGTGCGGAATATCTATGAAATAATGTTGATAGAGTTGTACTCTGTTCATTTTGTGAAAAAGTTCCGAAATGTTTCTGGCAACATTTTTTTACAACTGCGAAATAAAGTAAGCTGCACTTATTTCACGTGGAATTTTAAGCAAAATCAAAAAAAGGATGAACTGATTATTTAAAAAGAAATAAAAAATTAATATAACACAACCGGTAACAGTTTTTTATCCATATTTACTTTCTTTTTGATTAAATTTTTTATTAAAAAAAATTATTTTTAGTAAAATACATGTGGGGTTTGTTTACATACGCAAAACAATGTAGCATACTTTGAAGGAATAAAAACGTCAAATTGTACAAACTCGCAAGATTGGTAACATCGATACATGTCAAAATTTTCGTGTGAAATAATAAATGTTGCTCAACATTTTTCACAAATTTGAACAGAGTACTAGGCTTAAAGCATCAATTTTTTCGGCAAGTTTTTGAAGAACAGTATCACGAGACGATACTGAAGATACCTGAGGACATGCAATGTCCATAATTTTATCCGCTTGTTGGGCTATAGTTGGCAAATCTGCGTTGCTTGTTATAAGAATTGAACGTATATTATCTGGAAGTTGATCCAGGAATAATGTTTTAAGAACATTGTCACCTATGTTGTTACCTGCTGCGAGGGCTTTCATAGATTGCAAGAAATGTGTTGGTTTTTGATCACCAATAATCAACCCACCAAACAATTTCTTGAGTTTTGCTTCCTCGGAAATGGCAAATGATGAAATGAGCCTTTCTTTAATTGCATTATATTTGCCCTCTGGAGGTGGTGAAAGCAAAATATCCCCAATAAATTTAAGATATATTGGATCCAAGTTTGTAATAACGTAAGAAAACTTTGTTTCATCTCTTGTTATGTGAGCTAGCGAGAAAATATTTTCAATTTGTATAAACCATAGCTGTGGTTGTTCCGACCAAAATTGAGGCAGTTTTTGAATATTTGTGGATGCAGCAGCAACTTCCGCATTCGTAACACTTCCATAACGTTGAGGCAATACTTGTTGTTGTTGCGAGCTATGAGCAGCAGAGTCTCCAATAGAGTCGCGCGTAGGAGAATGTGTCGTAGGCATTTCGGGGTCACCAAAATATAAAGGTTTTATATTAATAAAAATTACTTTATTATTCAAAATTTTAAAACTAACTAATATTTTATTTAAAATGAAAATATTTGAAAACATATAAAAAGGTTTACTAGATTAAAATAATAAAATGTTTAACAAGTATACACTACATAGTAATTATAATAATTATAATAATAATAAAGACAATAAGGACAATAAACCTTTCAATTCAGGACGCTTTAAAGTCCCAAACAATAATTTCCAACGGTTCACACAGGTAGGAAACCCTAGGCCAAATTCCGGCCAATATCGCTGGAATCAACCTAGGCAAGACCAAAACGAACCTATGGAGATAGACAATGTAGAAACAAGATATTCCAAAGAGTCCCACAGAGTCCCACAGATAGGAAACCTCAGGCCAAATGTCAGCCAAAATCGCTTGACTCAACCTGAGCAAAATCGAAAGGATTCGATGGCATTTAATAATGACAGAATTAACCAATATACAGGAAATTATAACACAAATTTTGATGCAGATAATCAACGTAGACAAAGTCAAAACTACGAAAACTGTTTTTTTCAGACACACAACCCGACTTCTTACCCCTCATAGGAATCACTATAAATAAAAAGAATACAGGGCATTAATAGATGCAGGAGCCAGTATAAGTGCAATAGATCAAAATATAGAAGACTTAAGAAAAATAAAACTAGAAAATCCAATAGAGTTTAGCACAATTCAAGGAAAAGGTACTATCATATTTGAAGTTATTTCAGACGCACCAGACGAGTTTAATGTGAGAAATGCAAAAATTAGATGGAAAGTTGCTCCACTGATAGGACGAAGGTACAATTTCATAATAGGAATTGACTTACTAAATTGCTTTAATACAATGATAAATTTAGTAGAAGGTAGTATTTGTTTTAATAATAGGACGACAAATTTCATAATAAACACATATAAAAACCTCGAAGTATTGTAATAATTGTGATTTGAAAAAAAAAATTTATTTAAATTTTTCAAAAAAAAAACCCTTTGCTCCATGATGGACTTTGGCACGCTGGTGTTTTGGGCTGTAGCTCGCCGGGAATGGGAGGTTCGTGTCCATCTAGGTTTGCACAATTATTAAGTCTACTCTTTTGTGCCAATTTGTAAAATATAAAAAAAGGAAGGAAGCAAAAAAACGAGCAACGATGTACGAAATACCTAAAGAAACGAGTAAATACCTATAATAAACGGACAGACATTTCGATGACAGAAACTTTCACACTAAATTTGTTTGGCCGGACTCGCATCCTCGGGACAAGGTGTAATGGTCCCGGTCAGGCTACCCACCCCATATGACAGGTTAATGTCAACCGTGACATTACTTGTCGCCTGAATAAAAAAAAAATGTATAAGTAATGTCCCTAAATATACTTACCACACTTTATTTTACTTTAGCTACCCTTTAACCAAAAGATCCAATAATCTAAAACATTTTGTTTTTCTTATGACATCTAAAATACATTTTATATTTATTTATTAATTCTGATTTAATGTAAAATTTAATAAAAGATCATAAGTTGTTTAATACAATTTCAAAAATATTTATAATTAGTAAGTTTATATGTTAATTAATAAAAGTCTTAAGCGAATAACATATTGGTAAGTATCCAGTTTCAATAAACGATAACAAGCCCATCCAACTAAACATTCATCGGTTATAAAAAAGAATTCTCATAAAAAAAATCAGTTATTATAGCAAACTGTCTACTAGGTAACTGCTAAAATGTTGACGGAAAGAATAATCGGTCAATGTAATAATTAAGCCGAGTAAATTTCAGTTGTCCTTCGTTCCGCCAAATTATCTTATCTTAAATTATTTTTAACTCTATTCATGAACCAAGTTCATCATTAAAGCTATTCATTGTTCAGTTATCTATTTACTAAATTCCATTCGATTATTAAATTAAGTAAAAAAAATCGTTTTAATTTAAATTGGCATTACGGTAAATTTAATTAAGTTCCGTTCATTCACTAGTTAAACAAGTAATTTATCTCAACAATACTTCATTAACTTTTCCTTCTCTTAGCTTTAACAAAATATATATAAAATTAGTCCTTAACCCTCACATACGCTTCTATCAAGATATTTATTCGAATCTTTCTTCTTTCCTTTATTATTATTGACGTGAAATTGTATTTGATTATGGACTCCTATAGGTATTCGAATATTTATTTAGTTGCTAGTTAAATTTGTTAGTAGGTAGGTTAGCTTCTTATTTAGTAATAAAGATTTATCTACTGGTTTAGTTAGTTTCTGTTATTCATTCAGTAAGAGTTGGTTATTGAAGGGGTTATAAATTAGTAATTTATTAATCGGTTTTAGTAATTACTCTAATTATTTCCAAACTTATTATTTTAGCTATCTACTTAAATTGTTCACTCAATTATTCAGTAAATTATTCCCTAATCGCATATCAAATACAAAATTCCCCTTTCTTTTTCATTTTTGTAGGTAGATCCTCACATGAATTTGAATACTTATTCGAATATATCTCTCAAACTTTAAGTGAATCTCCATTCGTGCATTCACATGTCCATCAATTTGGATAGTCATTCGTACGACAATGACAAAGTTTAATCGAATATAAATTCAATCATTCAAAAAAAAAAAATTTTTATTCGAACATTCACTTAACCATTCATAAAAAAATCTTAATCGAATATTTATTCAAATGATAAGATAAATGTTTATTCGGTTATTTAATCAAATTTTCGAGAAAATATTGGTTTAAATATTCATAAAAAAAATTCTCATTCAAATATTTATTCAAATGATAAGATAAAAGTTTATTCGAATATTCATTTAAACATTCAGGAGAATATTCGTTTGAATATTCATAAAAAAAAATCTCATTCAAATTTTTATTCAAATGATAAGATAAAAGTTTATTCGAACATCCATTTAATCATTAAAAAAAAAATCTTTATTCGAATATTCACCTAACCATTCATAAAAAAATTCTCATTCAAATATTTATTCAAATGATAAGATAAAAGTTCATTCGAATATTCATTTAAACATTCAGGAGAATATTCGTTTGGATATTAAAAAAAACCTTTTTTTTTTGTTCAAATATTTATTGAAATGATAAGACAACCGCTCGTTCGAATATTTATTTAAATATTCACAAAAAACCTTTTATTCGAATATTTATTTACTCATTCATAAACAAAATCTTTATTCGAATATTTATTCAATCATTCCAAAAAAAAACTTTTTTAAACATTCATAAAGAAACCTTATTCGAATATGTATTCAAATGATGAGATCAATGTTTATTCGATTATTCAATCAAACTTTCAAGAAAATATTCGTTTAAATATTCATAAAAACCTTCTCATTCAAATATTTATTGAAATGATAAGATAAAAGCCGTCTGGACATTTATTTAAACATGTATTCGAACATCTAAGTAAGAGTTTGTTTGATTATTTATCCTTGAATATCAAGGTAAGCATTTATTTAAAGATTTCCATACGTATATTCACTCAAACATTCATTCGAATCTTTGAGTAAGAGTTTTTCCTAATATCGAATTGAGAATCTATTGTAATATTAATCCAGAAATCTATATGAATATATTTATTTTGGGTCGGTAGGCTAATACTCCTTTGATAAGATATTTTTTTTTTTTTTTTTAGGATATTATCATATTATTATTATTACTTAGCTATTGTTAATTTCAAATTATCTTTAATTTCCAAAATTATTTAATACTTTTTAAGAAAAATATAAAGTCGTAATTTTATAGATTAACGGGTACATCCATGTCGCAACTGCCCTACTAAAGTCTTAGCAATAATTAGTAAATCAAACAACCATCGTTTTATATAAAAAACGATAATAAACAAAAAAAAAAAAAAAACACTTTAGTGAAATATATAGGTAAAATGTGATAATCATGCCCTCTTGGCCTCAAGACAGGTGCCTTGCCACTGCGTGTGGTTGTTCTATTTTCTTAATTTGCCTGAATTTTAGTTTAAGTCTTTGAGATGGTATAGGTGGATGACTTAAGATGTAAGGACGGATGATTTTAGGTTGCCGTAAAGTTCTATACTGTTGTTCTTGAGTTAGTTGATTTGCTTTCCTTTTTGTTGTAAAATTTATTTTCGTGGTTCAGTAGTTTTTCGTTGAAACGTTCCTTTTTTTCTTCTGTTGTTTGTTGCAAATTATTCTTTTGTTGGAAATTTATTTTTTTCTTTCTTTGTTGTTGTCAAAATTTTCCTTTGCTGATATTTGGCTTTTTGTTGTGACGTTGGTGTCGCTTTAAAATTTATGTTTCTTATTTCTGTTGCAGATTTTGTGTATGTTGTTAAGTTGCTTTCGTTGTTAATTGGTGGTAAAATTTATATTTTTGTTGTAGACGTTGTACTTGAGTCGTACCGTTGTTGTTTTTGTTGATATGTTGTTTTTGTAGCTAATGGGTTTTTGGTTGAACTTTGTTGTTTGGAATAAGTTATAAGTGCCCGTGAAATTCTTAATGTTATGGGTTTTCGTCACTACATACTTTGTTTTTTGTTTTCTTCTTTCTTTTTTTCTTTTTTTAAACTTTAAAACGTCGATGGTAAACGTGTTTCTTCGTGCATGTGCAATTCTTTATCCGTATTAATGTTCATCATTGGGCGGAAACCTGTTGTATATTCCCGTCACCGTTGTAACTTAACACGTCATGCTGTCTCGGCCGACGATTGTGTTTTTTTCGCACTAACGTCCCGCCGTTAGGCTGTCAGACAAACTTACGGTTTCCTTGGCGGTAAACAAAATTGTGGTTCGGGTATCCTCATCTCTTGCCGCCAAAATTAATAAGCGCACGTGTAATGTTCCCGGCGGTACAATAAACTTGGGGTTGGTGCCAACGAGTCAGCTTATTGCGCAGCGCGTGATGCCTCCGTGTATGCGGATTCGAGGTTATGTTGCAACCTGTGTTTTGTCATGAAATGTGTGTACTTTTGGCTTCATATCATTATTTGCACGCCTTTTTAATATAGAATGTTAACACTACCCAGTTTAATTTCACTCGTTAGTCCCATCCATCTCATTTTAGGTACGTTACGCTTCGACACGGTCTTCTGAGTTGTACTAAATTTGGACACAAAAGAAAGGATTTTTTTGAACCACTTAATTGCCCCAAAATGTGTCTTTGTCACTTATTCCTCAATTCAAATATTTACTTTCAAGTTTTCAGCGTTCCACGCGGCACAGCAGGCCAACCGACCTCGTCACTGCCAAATCCAGAAACAAGTTTTCCAACTTCAACAAATTACTTGTTAAACAAAAAAATAAAAATAAACCGTTAAAAATACCAACCACTTGCACCGACCAACCCGATTCACTGCAACGTTTTGAATGACCGTGCTATAAAGACTTTTTACACAATTGTCTGTATACCCACGCTGAATTTAACAAAACTTCAATATTGTCAATTCGCCTTAGTAGAGTGGTATTCATTCCGTAGGTTGTAGGGTTGTATTTTTTTGTAATTTACATAGTGATGGCACTCAGGGCTGGAGATACTCCATTGTTATTCTTGAATAAAAAAAACGCTTAATTTGACAACATCACGGTGGTCGTCACAAAGCCAGCTCTTTTCTCATAACATGTGGCGTGAAAAGAGTTGGGAATTCAGATGATTTGGCAACTCCCTTACCGTTTCTCGGCCGGAGTGTATTCACGCCCTATAATTTTTCTAATCTCGGCTTTTTTTACACAATCCATCCGCCATGACTTCCTTTCCATTTCAACCTTCACCGAGTGTGCATCATTTAAGCGGCTGTGCGGAAAAAAAACCCGTCACCGTCCTCCATGAGGCAAAACCGAAGTAACCCATCCGTGCAAACATGAGGTTTCGGTGTAACAATCAAAAAAAAAACTAACTAACTTAATAAAGAATATCGAGATGACACCATGGCCAACAAAAAAAATCCCTAGACCTGCGCCCAGCCGTTGGCAAATTTGGCCAAAAATCGTTAATAGATGGCTGCTGTAAAGATTTTACAATTTTCAAAATCTATTTTACGATACTCCTTTGTTTTCCAATTGATATTTACCGATATCCTTTTTTTCATCTTGAACTTATAAAATTAAATTAGTAGCAGATTACGTTTTAACCAGAGGTCGATCCTCTGCCAAATTGATTCGCTAAGACAAAACTAATGCCTAAAACATGCTAGTTCATCTATATATTTAGATGTAGTATGTTTCCTTATATGTCTATAAACATTTATGGTGTAATTTTGACGATTAGGCGCACCCTAGTCATAAAATAAAATTGTGCATTATCGATCGGGCTCTAACGGGTCTTTTCTCATCCTATGATTGAATAATTTTAACAATAATTTAATTAACGATCGGTCTGGTTACCCAGCGCCTTCCAGACCAACGATTACGATTTTCGGTTCCAACCCTTTTCGGTCAACAACCAAACAAAATAGGTAGAAAGTGTTTCAAGAAACGTGAAATGGCCGTTTAATCTAAAATTTTCTTCGATTTCTTTTAATTTAGAAATTCTAACGTAGAGAGTTTGGCGTCAATTCTGCAAAGCAGAAGTTGTTGACTAACGGTTATTGTTTTTCGATTAATATGCAATCATAAATTGTGAAAAATGTCGGTTAAGTAAAAAGTGTGAATAATTCAGATATATAGTGCGAAAAAACTTGTCTCCTATTTACTCTACCTTAAGTCCCAATAAAACTAACAATGGTTCCCTCCCAATTTTCAGCTTAATCAAACCTTTCGCCAAATAGATACCAATTTCACCTATTTCCTACCAATAATATTACATCCTACGCCCTACATCATCTATTGCTTCAAATGTTGAGCGTGTATCACACCAATAAACTGTCCTCCGAGGTTTTCAATTTCATATTGACTGTTACCTACTGCCCTTCTGATCCTGCACCTTAACCAAGGTCTGCAAAGTTTTGCGTTGATTCCTTTTGAAAATTTACTTTGTACAAAGTTTTTTCTGTAGACCTCTTGCCCGGGCATATATTTTACAATCCTGCTTTTGAGGTTATATGATTTAACATTTCGCAAATACGCGTCATGTAACTTTTTGCTAACTTTTTAGTGTATCAGTTGCATTTGTGAAGTTTTCGGCAGAATTAACATTTCGCCTTCTTCAGCTGCTTTAAGTCTTCTTAAAATTTCATACGCATCTGCGTGAGTAACCATATTGTAGCCGGTTAGAGAAAAATAAGGGCTAACACCAGTTGAAGAGTGAACCGTAGACCTAAGAGAGCATTCGATTTTAGACAGATTTTCATCCCATTTCGATTGATCATTATCTAAAAAGCTTCGGATGGAACTAAGAATGGTCTGGTTGACCCTTTCGCTCGCGTTAGACTGCGGTGAATATATAGGGGTACGAATATGTTTAACGCCAAATATTTCTAAGAAATCCTTAAATGCTTCGGACGTAAATTGTATGCCATTATCCGAATGTAGCATTTCTGGCACTCCGAATTTATAGAATACCTCATCTCTCAAAAATTTAATCACAGCTTAAGTGGTAGCTTTGGACAATGCTTTCAATAGGACAAATTTGGTTTTGTGATCTAACACGATAAAAATAAAGGTGTTGCCTGATTTTGTTCTAGTATAGGGTCCTAGGAAATCAATATAAATCTTTTGAAAAGGCCTTTGAGTTAGGACTTCTTTTCCCATCGGTGGACGCAATATTTTCCTAGGGTGTTTTATCTCTTTACATGTTTCACACTCACTTACGAAATTTCGGATCTGCTTCACCATTGAAGGCCAGTAAAAATACTCCCTAATATTGTACAAAGTTTTAGCTATTCCCCCGTGTAGGGTGTTGTCAATGTGCGATTTCCTTATTAAGCCATCTGTTAGGCGGGCTGGTACCCATATTCGCCAGCAATCATCTTCACTCTCTAATCCGTTTCGGTTGAATCTTACTCTTTTGTAAAGAATACCTTCCTCTACCTAGGGATGAAACGATACCTCTAAGGTATCGATACTTTTACTCGATGTGGTATCGCTTGTAAAGTATCGATACGTACTTAGTATCGAAAAAAAAGTATCGATACTTACTTGTATCGGCACTTGTATCGTTTGTATGATAAAAGAATAGAAAGCAGCATTTCAAAACTTTCTTAATAGTGTTTAAGTACTATACAATATAATAAAAACAACGACCTATTAGAATTTTAATGAAAAGTGTAAAGATTTAGACCACTTTTAGTTACCAACCAGTACCAGTTTCCTTTCGAAAAATAATTTTTATCTTAGGAAACAAAATTTTATAGAACGTTCAGGATAACAACCTTCATTCACCTTTTATTCCAGAAATCAACAATGTCACTATGTATTTACATATTTTAAATGTTAATATGTATTTTATTTTTAAAATGATAAATATGGGCATTTCCGTCAAAAGGTCCACCGTGACCGAAAATTTAAAAGTTATTAAAAGCTGAGTAATTTACGATATTCTTATAGAGAAATATTTAGATTTTACTAATTTTAAACATTTACCCATGAATTTGTTCACTTAGATGAACAATCAGACTGCAAGGTTGTACAAACGTAATTTCTTATTTGTGAGAATGTTTTATTGTATGTTTTTTTTTTAATATTATCTTCCTTAAAAGAGGTGATATTTGATGAAAATTATTCCAAAATAAATGTCTTTCATAGTCTGTAATCTAAGGAACAGTTCAAAGAGAAATATGCTATTCGGATTAACGGTAAATTTTTATTTTGTGTTAATCTTTATTCAGTTTAATTATTATGGAAAAAATTGTACGTTCGGAATGTCACGTATCGACCCAGATTTTGGCTTAAATAAAAAAAAAATATACAGAAGATTTTGGAATCAAACCAAAGACATTTTAATGTTACAGTGCTACGTAAAATTCTAAAAGTAGTTTGACTAAAAAATTGTGCCAGGTTTCGCTGAATTACGCCTTTTTATACATGGTCATAAAAACTACTTCTATTTTTTTCACGTTCTAACCGCTACTTCTTTTGACATTATCTTTGACCTATAATCGCGCCCTCCATAAACTTTAGCATAGATAACAGTGCTTAAATTTAAGGGTTAAAAGTAGGGAATGGTAAATCGATTTCGATTCCAATCGAAAATCGATTTTGTGGTAAAAAAATCGACTTTTTGCAATCGAATCTACGTATGCGATTTTATACTGAAATCGATTATTGGGCTTTTAAAATCGATTTTTTTATTCTTATCGAAATTTTGGCAATTTTTAATCTTAATTAAATCGATAAATTATGGAAATACACACTTTATCTTTTGTGCGTACATACGTCTGTAGGTATGCTTATGAAGTTTTCGAAGGTAACGTTGTAGTTTTACGTATTTATCTATTAGTACCCCTGGTATACTGCCAACTTTATTATAAGGGCTCTTGTTCTTCAGATATTAAAGTCATCAATGGACAATGAACAAAAAAGTTCTAAACATATCGTACCGAACCAAACACTGAAAGTCAGCTTCGTGAAAATGAACATATTATAGAAACACAACAGGTGAATTAAGCCATGGCATTCCTGTGGAAATATGCTAATATTGAAACAGACCAGTGTGTGAGCGATATTTAAATCAAGTTATAAGTAGAGTGAAAAAACAAAAAGTATGTAATTTATCCTATCAAATACGAAATTACAAGGAAATATCTCTGCATCTTTCTGACATCAACGACATGCAAACATTTGTTTTCTAAAACTTACTTAATAGTAACTTAGCAAATAAACAGTTGGCACCGATCAGGAACTATTGTCATAATACTTTGAAATACTACTATCCATACATTCAGACTTGCCACAGAAATTAATTCTGATCAAAATTGATTTCGTTTTATTTGAAGCAAGATACGAAATCACTTCCATTTTCGATCGGAATTAATTTATGTGACAGGCCTGACTGACTATACAAGAATACAATTTTAATATGTGAAATGTACATGCACTTGTTCCTCTAAAGAACATCTCAAAATATACACATTTTCACTTTTTACACGAAATATATAAAAAGTAGTCATATCTACCCACCGTAAAAATCTCAGTTCAATTTCTCTAGTAGTTTGCCAAAAAAAATATGCTGGTGTATACCCCTTTGCGATATAAGGTATAAGTTTGCAAATTAATCTTAAACGATTTTGAAATCGATTTTAAAATCGATTTTGAGGTTCGATTAATCGATTTCAAAAACCGAAATGAAAAAAGTCGATCGAAAAATCGAAAAACGATTTTGGAATTCATTTACCATTCCCTAGTTAAAAGAACGTAAAAATATTTGTTGTTTAAGATGGATTGCATTTTTGATGCGTACGACCGTCACGTTTAACACTTTGGATTTACCCATATATAATAAAGGGTAGTAAACCAATAATCCACGATGTTAATTGTGAGTCACTGCTTAACGTCAAGTTTTTAGCGCAACTTAAATTGATCTTTCTCTGTTTCAGTATTTGACTACTTATACCATTAAAAGGTACACAATTGTGCAGCGCGTTAAGATTGTTAAAGCTTTTTACGAAAATTTGCGTTCAATCAAAATGCATTTCGTCGTGATTTTTTTGGTCAGCATAATCGACCAAATTACCAAATTTCAGCAAACCGGGTCTGTAGAAATGGGAAAACATATGCACATGCTGCCCAGTTAGTTCTGCGGCTGGCGGCGTTATCGGGCCTTACTTCTTCGAAAATGAGGTTGGCCAAGCAATTACTGCGAATGGTGTTCGCTATCGCGAGATGATAACGGACTTTCTATAGCCAAAAATTGAGGAAATGGACCTAGACGATATGTGGGTTATAGGTGCCAAACGGGACCAGGCTTTTTGAAACCCGGGATTCGTGATTTTAATTAAAAAAACGGGATCCCGGGACGAATCGGGATTTTTCGGGATTTCATATATAAAAGCCAATTTGTAAAATTCATATAATTATAATTGATTGTTTATGTATAAGTATTAAAACAAAATAATTCCTGAAGAAAATTAAACTCATTACAAAATAAAACAAAATACATTATCTTTTAAAGCAGTCATCGGCAAAATCATGGCGCCGCGTTTTCTCTTTTATCTTTTATTCTCTTGTATGCTCTTTTATTACGTTCCCTGCCGGCAAATGAGTAGCTAACTACAAAAAAAGCCAACTTTAAGTTAGCTTGTATAGACTAACTTAAAGCCAGCAACTAAGCAATGGAAAATTTACATTAACCAAAGTGTATACAAACACTGTATATTTTAAGTAGAGAGAGCCATGTCGATTGGCAAACAAAATGTCATTATAGTCAAAAAACATAGTTTTTTAATACAAAAACTACACTGCCCCGGTAGACTAGCTGGTAGCGAGCTAGTCTATCAGCACCGAGGTTGCGGGATCGAATCCCACCAGAGACAGAAAAAAAAATAAAAAATAAAATAAAGTAAAATAAAATAAGAAAAAATAAAAAAAAAAAATAATTAAAAAATTAAATTAAATTAAAAAAAATAAAAAAAAAAAATTAAAAAAAATAAAAAAAAAATTACTTTATTGACTTTGTGTAACTATATATTCTATGTTAATAAATAAGCTCGAGGCCACAATTGATTTTTAATAAATTGTATTCTTTATTATTTTCAATATTTCCCCATCCTTTGGGCACTGCTACACGTTCAATAAATATCGTGATATTTCTAGTATCACGATATTTATTGAACGTGTAGCATGCAATACTGATGGATTGCGATCCATATCGCAGAATGGCCTAAAATATGAAATCCAGATCGCGGATCGTGGATCGCGTGATAAATATTGAACGCGTAGCATTTTCATGATATTAAATTATATTAATAAAAATTAATACGTCAGTAAAAAGTGTCAAAATAAAAGAAATAAAATACGCAGTGGAAAAAATTAAACAAATAAAAAGTAAAATAATTGACATGATACGTCAGTAAAAAGTGTCAAAATAAAAGAAATAAAATACGCAGTGGAAAAAATTAAACAAATGAAAAGTAAAACAATTGACAAAATTTGTGTATTTTTTCCGATCCTGCAACCACTTTTTGCTCCAAATGTTTCTTTCCACTTTTTCTTTTGGGTTTATCGCGACGACCCGCACAGCACAAAAATAACATAAATACTGATGCGATAAATATTGAACATGTAGCATACGCTTGTGATCCATCAATATTTTAAAATGGATCGCGATCCAAATATCACGATATATATTGAACGTGTAGCAGTGCCCTTTGGATGGCATCTTCAGGAATAATAAAAACGAGTAACAATATTAAAACACACAACGACTAATCGCGTTCACATGTAAAATTACATGTTGCTGTACAGCAAGGCCGGCGGGATGTTTACGTCGAAACTGAAGGCAATGGTGTTTCCAGTCCTGGGGTTTATTTTAGATGAACTTTGACACCGCGAGGCGCCACTGTCATCAAATGGTTTATTTTAAGGTCATATTTCAATTTTATTTTATGTATTTCGTTAAGTTTTATATTTTTATTTTGAGAAAATGGAGTTTTGCTAGAAGAATTTTTGTTTATTCATTGTACAACCGCCATAACCGAAAGTAGTCTTTTCCTCTTTACGTGGAAAGTTTTAAAATTAACAAATCTGAATAAAAATAAAATTTTATAACGAGTAACACCGAATAAGGAAAGTGTTCTTATTTAAATAATCGATTTTAGTGGAAACATTCACCTTTTTTCCCTCTTCTTTTGCATTTTCAAAGTTTGATTACTATATCGGGAGCAACCTTCAAACGTTTGCAATACCAGATACAGCCTCAATACAGCCCATAGCGTGAAAGGAACGTAATTGACGTTTTTATTTGTAAAATTACATGTGAACGCGATTAGTCGTTGTGTGTTTTAATATTGTTACTCGTTTTTATTATTCCTGAAGATGCCATCCAAAGGATGGGGAAATATTGAAAATAATAAAGAATACAATTTATTAAAAATCAATTGTGGCCTCGAGCTTATTTATTAACATAGAATTGGAAATTTAAAGGCCGAATAAAGATAATATAAGTAACTATATATTTTTATAAAGTTTTTGCTGGGTAGCTACAAAAAGTTAACTTTTAAGTTAACTGAAAGTAATGCAGAGTCGGACAATTGACTACTTCCTAGGACATCGCAATGTTAAAAAAGTTAGTTAATTACATATAAAAGTAATCCAATTGTCAACCACCACTACTTGAGAAATAGTTAGCTTTAAATTAATTGAAAGTTAACTGAATTGCCTGCAGGGTTCATGTGCACACATATTGCAGAGAATTTAACAACATTAACAACAACATATGTAAAATTCATACAACGCATAAAATCGCAAAATGTAATAGTATAGGTTGCCGATGGCAGTTTTAAAGTAATATGGAAGTATTATATATTAAAACTTATATTGTAAAAAAGCTTCTCAAACAAATGAATGACGTCGGTAAAATACTATGCAAGTTGAAAAAACAGACAAGCCGGGCACATGGCGTTTTAACATAATTAGGGTTCGCTGAATCCAGTGGTGCCCGCCGGTTTTTTTTTTTTTTGGTTGGCTCTGGTTTTCGAGATATACCGTTATTTTGAAAATGGAGGAGGTTACACAGCATATGTTCGCGTAACTCAAAAACGCTTTAGCTTATTGAAAAAACTAAAAAAACCGAAACTCCGCAATAAAATTATAAAATAACTTCTTTCTAACTGAAGTCGGTAGTACATCATATCCCTGTAGGGGAGGCTCCTGGGAATTTATGGGACTTTTTAATATATTTCTAGTCTGTATTGAACATTTTGTACGGGAGCCCCCTTAAGAAATAGAGATAGCGGGTAGGTACGTTAGAAATAAAAGATTGGGATGAAAAATAAAGTGGAGTCGGTCATACATTTGACCCATCTAGGGGCATTCTAGGCGATGCAGGGCCAAGTTTAAGAATATAATTAAACCGCCAACAATTAGGTTAAAATGCCAGGTGCCCAGCTTGTCTCAAAATAAGTGTAAATTTCTTGCTTAGTGTAATTGATACCTTATTTAACTGCAAACATGTGCTGCCGACTAGACCAATGTTCGCATTCGTAAATAAATAGCTAGATGTATGCTATATGACAATATTTAATTTATTTTATTTAAAATATATATGCAAGTATTAATTTAATAAAATAAACTTAAGCAAATATGTGTCCAAACCACTTTGGTAGAACCTCCTAAAGTTTTTAACACCTATTTGGACAACTTGCATTTTGCGTTCGCAGTTCTATTATCATTAACTTAGAAAAAAGACCACACCTTCTGATTTTGTTTTCGTGGGTCAAAATGCATTGCATGTAACATTTATTCACTTGTGACTTTTTGTAACCAGTTAAAAATTAGGTGCATGACCAGTATGATTTAATATTAAATTTTTGAATTTTTACTAATCCCAAAATCTCGGGATTCGGGACTTAAATTTTTAGAATAATCCCGGGATTTCGGTATTCGGGATCGGCATCCCTAGTGTTTGCTGGTCAATCAATTTCTTGATACCGTTACTGCTGCTCCAGCTTTGGTAAATAATCAAAAATGTAAGATTTATTTCAATACCAAAGTGAAACGATTACTTTTGACCGATACCGAGTATTTTTTTACCGATACTACTTGGTACTCGGTTGTTAAGTATCGATTACAAAAATACTTGGTACTTATATAAAAGAATCGAATATGTACTTGTATTTACTCGTATCGTTTCATCCCTACCTCTAACTTTAAATCTGAAAGTCTATTCACGTTCTGTTCCACAGTGTCTATGAGCGTTAGATATTCTTTGCTCTTGAATTCTACGGAATTGAAATCTAATACGCTGCTAGGCTCGGCTACTACCTCCTCCATATCTTGACGCGATAGCATATCAGGAACTACGTTTTTACTACCTTTTCTATGCTCGATATTAAATTTGAAACCTTGGAGTTCTAAACTCCATCGAGCAAGTCTACCGTTTAGGTCGTTCTGCCGCATTAGCCACTTTAAGCTGGAATGGTCTGTGATAACAGTAAAGTCCATCAGTTCTATGTATTGCCTAAACCTTTCAATTGCAAGTACAACCGCGAGACACTCTTTCTCCGTGGTAGAATAATTTTTCTGAGCACTATTTAAAAATACTCAATCGGGTGCTCTTCCCCTTCACCATCTTTCTGAAACAAGACCGCGCCCAAACCAACGTTTGAGGCGTCACATTGTACAAAGAAAGGCTTTTCAAAATCTGGGCTTGACAAGACAGGACTGGTCACTAAACGATGCTTCAACTCTTCAAACGATTTTATTGCTTCAGAAGTGAAATTAAATGTAGGGGATTTCTTCAAAGTATCAGTCAGAGGTGCGGTAAGAGTGGAAAAGTCATGGATGAACCGGCGCTACCAGCCTACGGTGCCCAGGAATCTCCAAACATCCTTTTGATTTTTCGGCGGTTTTATGTCCAAAATTGCCTTTACCTCCACCTACAACGTAACCTAAATACTTCAATTCCCTATAGCAGAATTTGGATTTGGACATATTAATAGTCAGGCCTGCAGCTGTTAATTTCTGGCCTACGATTCGAAGCATTTCCATGTGCTCTTCAACATTTGGGGAGACTACCAACAGGTCGTCGAGGTACACGAACACCCTATCTTTCAGCTCAGACGGCACCACTTTATCCATCAATCGACATAATCTCTGCGCAGCATTACACAATCCGAAAGGCATAACCTTAAATAGATATTGAGGCCTACCTGGGACTGTGAATGCTGTTTTCGGCCTACTCTCTTCATCTAGAGGGATTTGCCAGAACGCATCCTTTAAGTCGATTGCTGAAATAAAGTGTGTGTCGCCGAGCCTAGCTAGTAAGCCATCGATGTTAGGGAGAGGATAAGCGTCCTTTTTAGTGACCTTATTCAATTCCCTCGCATCGAGACATAGCCTATTTTTACCGGGTTTCATGACCAACGTTGTCCGATTGTTCCATTCGGCTCCAGTGGTAACTTCTATCACATCCTAACCTAACATTCGGTCCAATTCTGCAAAAATTAATTTTTGTACGGCAGGACTAACAGGATAATCATGCATTTTAGAGTTTTCGCAACCTTCCACTGTAATTGAATTAATGGTGTCATTATCGAAACTTATTTTCAGTCCGATTTGCCTCCAAAAGTCGTATCCAAGGATTAATTCTTGACTCAGATTAGGTACTAGGTATAAAACTGATTCGACCGACTGGTTTCCCGATTTAATAATTGCTTGTATTCTCCCTACTACGTCCGCCGTTCTCACTGAAGATTTGTAATCAAGTATCCTAGTCTCCATTTTCTTAACGTTCTCTAAACAATTTTTGCCGAGGCAACTTACTGACGCGCCACTGTCGAGAAGACCCTGATAATTCAACCCATTAATAGATACCGACATGTATGGTCTTATGTCGTCTGGACTACATATTAAAGTTGACACGATTTTTTTTCTTTCTGCTTTCCTTGCAGCATATCTTTTTCGGGTGTTAATTATCTTTCGGCTAACCTTAGGTTCGTAGTCCGCATGAATTTCCGCTCTTTTTTGTTGGTATAATTCAAGGCGTTGTTCATAAGAAAGATGGGGATTAAAATTTGATTTCGAAACAGGTTTCTGGCATACGTCGGGACTGTGGCTTACTTGAGGTATTTTCTTTTCATCCATTTGGCTGTTTTCCGACTTAATTATCTCAGTGGTTTGGTCTGAAATCTGGTTTTCAGTTGGTTTGTCGCTAGCTAGTATAAATTTAAAAAAATTGTCATTTTCTGGGTTGGGTTTTGGAATGAACACGCCGGCCCAGTCCTTTGCGTGTTCAGCTTTTGGTTTCCCACACACTTAGGGCAAGTCGGGCTAGTCACGTCTTCGAACCCACATTTGTAACAAAATATTCTTCTCTGGGTTACAGGACATTCAATAAATAAGTGGCCAGGAGTCTTACAGTTCCAGCAGATAAGTTGCTTTGCTGCGAGGTTAACCTTCTGTAACTCCTCCACTAGCCGCGCTTGATCATCGTTTTGCTCACCATCAAAAACATCAACTTCATATACCCTACGCGTGTTCCCTAGAGGCGTGCGTTGTGAAAAGCGTTTGGCAATATTTCTTTCTGCCCTTTTGCATTCTTCCAGTAGTTGGTCTAAATTATCGATCTTAATGGGAAAAACTAGCTGTGCCAAACCATCCTTTAAATTATCTTTCACTATCTTAACGAGCTCGGATTCTAAAACGTGTATTCTCATTTGGTTTTTGAGTTTTATGATTTTCGTAATGAAGGCATCGGCGGTTTCATTCGGGGCCTGTCTACGTTCCATTATTTTTCGCTGTATTTCGAAATCGCTTTCGAAGTTACGGAATTTTCTAATCAGGTGGTATTTAAACGTAGTCCAATTACATATGGGATGCTTCATCCGAAAAGCCCAAAACCAGGTACTAGCAGCTCCAGTAACCAAATGGTGAAATCCCTTCATTACAGTATCCCACAGAGAATAGCTTTTTGCAATTGAAAAAAAATCGCATTTAATTAACGACAACAAATACACACGCTTACGGTCATACAGTCAAACTCGCGCAACCGCAAATATTCGCTGCTGGTTTGCAGTCATTCAAATAACGCACATCGTGCTTTGTTATTTATACAATCGTTGCCTTCGTTTTTTTTTTATAAAGTGTTCTGAGCGCAAATAATTGTTTGGTAAAGAAACAAAAAATACAAACGAAAGAGCCAGAAATCAAACAATTATTACTCATGTATTTATTCAGCATAACTATGTAGTACAAGAAAAAAAAAATTTAAATGAAACTAAACACACATACTTATGTAGGTACACACAATTTCCATAGAAACAAAAAGTACAGTAGTAGTAGTAGTAGGTACAATGTATTTTTGTTATTGTTGTTTTTATTGTTGTTAATTTTGAAAAAGCGTCTCATCGTTGTTTATTGCTGTTGTTGTTAATGTAAACAAAAGTATAGAGAATGTGCTCTTTTGAATTTACTCAGTTGTGTTATTTTGCGTGAACAACAAAAATGCAAATAAAGCACTTTCAATAAAAAACGAATAAATGAAAATATCAAATGTGTACGAAAGGAAAAAAAAATTACCAACGTTGAACTTTGTTTTGCATGTATAGAGTTATTGTAAATTTTAGCGTATGAATAAATGCACAAAAATAGTGCGTTTTGAGGTTCTCTGGTATCCCATGAGCAATTATAGTCATGTCGTAGAATCTCTACCCGAAAAACGAAATCTTCAACAGTCAAAGATTTATTAGTACCGTCGTACTTAATACCCCACTTCTCTAACTGGTTAGGTGATATGGGATTATAACCGTGGTTATGTGGTGAATTGTCAAAACTAGCGGGTTCAAAACAATTTTGTGGACTGTTTCCGAATAATTGTTGTGGTACATGTGGCTGAGGTAGTCGACGTTGAAAAGGCATTTGAGGATTATTTGGTGGACGAAATGGTGGTTGTTGTCTATCATTATTGTTGAATGGTGTGCGAAAATCTTGATTTGGGTTAACCTGTCTAGGATTCGGTGGATTTGCCTGGTCCATGGAATGGCTGCGCTCTGAACGTAAAGATTCTCGGATTAACTGCGGTAACATCAACTGCATATGTTGTACTTCCCTCATGATTGAAGCTTGTGCAGCTTCAACAGATGCAGCGACGTATTCCCTAATCGTCTCTCCTTCCTCATTTACGCCTAAGCCTGGGTCAACTTCTTCCCTAATTGGTGGTAATTCCCGATCCTGTTGATCCATGTTGTCACTATCGCGCCTTGCAGGTCTACTTCCTTGTCCGCTTATCTCCCTCGCTGTTATACTGCTATACGTTGGTGTACGAATGGTGATTTCGCTCTCCGGTGAAGAATGTGTTTGCGGTCCAAAACCCGGAGGAAACTGAATAGACATCAATGGTGTAACCGCGTTTGTTGAAATCACTGGTGCAATGTTTTGCGGGGCTGATGTTGTGGCCGAATCACGAGGTTGATTATTGTCGCTGGTAACGGGGTTCCGACTAGAGGACATAAGCTTCCTGGTACTCATTATAAACTACCATCCAAAACAACTGTAATCCCTCAACTAATTCAACAGACAAGCAAAAAAAGACGTTTTGATATCAATCAGATCAACTAACTGTCAACAAGAGGATACCCGCTTAAACTTTCAAAGCAAATACTGAAGTTCAAAAAAAAAAAACAACAAATGTCCAACAGGGATACTTGCGCGAGTCGCAATAAAAAAAAAATCGCCAAAAATTCACGATATCCAATTACCAGTACAAATACCGAAAGTAAAATGACAAGCGTGTCGATAAAATTCAAAAAAAAAAGATTTATCAAAAAAAATTCCCAAAACAGTGGATAAATAGTTATACCCAATCCACCGACAAACGACGCAATATTTAAAAATTCAATAAAAATGTAAAAAATGTTTTCGAAAAAAAATAATCTGTGTTATCCAAGATTGTTTTCCTAATAATTCAATACCCGTATTCATAAGAATATTTTTAAATTTAACAAAAGAAAAAAAAAATTTTGTATAAAAAAAATCCTTTCAGCCAAATTCAAAAACCGCTTATGAATATGAGGCTAAATAATCTACAATGGATACGTAGGATCCACTACAAAATGTGATGTACATATATAAATTCAAGAAAAAATTTAAAAATTGTATATGTGAAAACAAAATCTATATAATTTTAGATTATGTATTTTTTTTTAATAGTTTAAGTATTTTATAACTTCTACGATTTAATACTACAAAAGTATAAAACTAAAAATAATTTCTAAAATGCAAAAGAATAATGTAATTAGTAATACGTTTCATTAAACTACAAAAGATTTGATAATATATTTAGTATAATAAATTTAATAATTCATTAGACTGCCCAAAAGATTTAATAATGTAATTAGTAAATAAGTTTACGAATCTACAAAAATGTTTGGATATTGTTTGTTATGTAAATTTAATTAACAGCTTGAGGTTGAAATGTGTAGCATAAAGTGAAATAAAAACTTGTGGTAAAAAAAAAAAACTATAAAGTTCAAGTCCGCGATTTACCAATACTCCAATCAGATGATTGAGTACAATATTCTTGATAAAGAATGAAATTGTTTTTAAGCATTGTTTTCACTACCTAAAAACGAATAAATCTAAATCTTGCCAAATAACAAAAAATTTAAACTGTGTGTGAAAAGTTGGAGTTATTTAGTTTACTGTCATCGAAATAACTAAACAAAACAAGAAACGAAAATTTACACTAATTTGAGTCGCCGGATCCTCTTCTCCCCTTCTCAACTAACTGAACCTAATGAACTCTTAGCTATTTAGCCCACGGATCATGATCAATGTTAATGAAAAGATTCGATTTGAATCCCTTGACTCCCCCAGTACTAAGTTCCCTTGTCCGACGCTGACGCAACTCAGGCGTGGTACTGTTAACGTACCTTCCAGGACATACATTATCTAACAAAGTTCCTAATACCGAGATCCCTAACAAGTTTCCCTATATGATGCCACGCAATGCAGGCATGGTATCTAATTAATACCTTCCGCGACATAAGTCATTATATAAAAGAAAAAAGTACGAGATTGAACATTTTGAACAGAAATGTTCGAAAGTATGGAAGCCAGAAAAGATGAATTGAAACACCTTTAGGCTAAATCAATTTAACCCAAAGGGTTAAATCACTCTCGGGCCTCACGTTGGGCCCCATTTACTATGTAATAATTGTGATTTGAAAAAAAAAATTTATTTAAATTTTTCAAAAAAAAAAACCCTTTGCTCCATGATGGACTTTGGCACGCTGGTGTTTTGGGCTGTAGCTCGCCGGGAATGGGAGGTTCGTGTCCATCTAGGTTTGCACAATTATTAAGTCTACTCTTTTGTGCCAATTTGTAAAATATAAAAAAAAGGAAGGAAGCAAAAAAACGAGCAACGATGTACGAAATACCTAAAGAAAGGAGTAAATACCTATAATAAACGGACAGACATTTCGATAACAGAAACTTTCACACTAAATTTGTTTGGCCGGACTCGAATCCTCGGGACAAGGTGTAATGGACCCCATATGACAGGTTAATGTCACAACAAGCCCATCCAACTAAACATCCATGGTATCGGTTATAAAAAAAAATGCTCATAAAAAATCAGTTATTATAGCAAACTGTCTACTAGGTAACTGCTAAAATGTTGACGGAAAGAATAGTCGGTCAATGTAATAATTAAGCCGAGTAAATTTCAGTTGTCCTTCGTTCCGCCAAATTATCTTATCTTAAATTATTTTTAACTCTATTCATGAACCAAGTTCATCATTAAAGCTATTCATTGTTCAGTTATCTATTTACTAAATTCCATTCGATTATTAAATTAAGTAAAAAAAATCGTTTTAATTTAAATTGGCATTACGGTAAATTTAATTAAGTTCCGTTCATTCACTAGTTAAACAAGTAATTTATCTCAACAATACTTCATTAACTTTTCCTTCTCTTAGCTTTAACAAAATATATATAAAATTAGTCCTTAACCCTCACATACGCTTCTATCAAGATATTTATTCGAATCTTTCTTCTTTCCTTTATTATTATTGACGTGAAATTGTATTTGATTATGGACTCCTATAGGTATTCGAATATTTATTTAGTTGCTAGTTAAATTTGTTAGTAGGTAGGTTAGCTTCTTATTTAGTAATAAAGATTTATCTACTGGTTTAGTTAGTTTCTGTTATTCATTCAGTAAGTTTCTGTTATTCATTAGTAATTTATTAATCGGTTTTAGTAATTACTTTAATTATTTCCAAACTTATTATTTTAGCTATCTACTTAAATTGTTCACTCAATTATTCAGTAAATTATTCCCTATTCGCATATCAAATACAAAATTCCCCTTTCTTTTTCATTTTTGTAGGTAGATCCTCACATGAATTTGAATACTTATTCGAATATATCTCTCAAACTTTAAGTGAATCTCCATTCGTGCATTCACATGTCCATCAATTTGGATAGTCATTCGTACGACAATGACAAAGTTTATTCGAATATCCATTCAATCATTCAAAAAAAAAACCATTCATAAAAAAAATCTTAATCGAATATTTATTCAAATGATAAGATAAATGTTTATTCGGTTATTTAATCAAATTTTCAAGAAAATATTCGTTTAAATATTCATAAAAAAAATTCTCATTCAAATATTTATTCAAATGATAAGATAAAAGTTTATTCGAATATTCATTTAAACATTCAGGAGAATATTCGTTTGAATATTCATAAAAAAAAATTCTCATTCAAATATTTATTCAAATGATAAGATAAAAGTTTATTCGAACATCCATTTAATCATTCAAAAAAAAATCTTTATTCGAATATTCACCTAACCATTCATAAAAAAATTCTCATTCAAATATTTATTCAAATGATAAGATAAAAGTTTATTCGAATATTCATTTAAACATTCAGGAGAATATTCGTTTGAATATTAAAACAAAACCTTTTTTTTTGTTCAAATATTTATTGCAATGATAAGACAACCGCTCGTTTTAATATTTATTTAAATATTCACAAAAAACCTTTTATTCGAATATTTATTTACTCATTCATAAACAAAATCTTTATTCGAATATTTATTCAATCATTCCAAAAAAAAACTTTTTTAAACATTCATAAAGAAACCTTATTCGAATATGTATTCAAATGATAAATGTTTATTCGATTATTCAATCAAACTTTCAAGAAAATATTCGTTTAAATATTCATAAAAACCTTCTCATTCAAATATTTATTGAAATGATAAGATAAAAGCCGTCTGGACATTTATTTAAACATGTATTCGAACATCTAAGTAAGAGTTTGTTTGATTACACAGTACAACAGCCAATCTGGGGGATTAGAAATTCCAAGTCAGGTGATGGTACTAGGTCAGTATAATAAAACCCTCAAAGGGTTTGGCGTTCGTACGTGTCAGTTTTTTTTTTTATGACATTTTAAATTTTTTCCTTATCTTGATGTTTTTTCGCTTAGTTGTAACATTTTGGCAAAAACATAACTCGAGAACCACGTGTCCGATTTTGCTAAAACAAACTCACTTACAATTAAGTGAAGGTATCCCATTTTGACAAGAATATTGATATTAGTTTTTATTCAAAAAAGTGTCATTTATCGCCTTTTTTATAAATTTTCCCCAATAACTCCAGACTTCTGGCCATAAGCTACTAAAAAAATTAAGTAAACATTTTTATAATTTTTTATTTTTATTTTATTTATTTATTTTTATTTATTTTAATAAATATTGCCTAGACTTTTTCGATGGTGGTTGTTCGGGACTAGTGGCATCGCATTCATCGATATCATCAGTTTCTGAACCACACATAATGTCAATGTGTGACTCCACTGTTGGCCCTTCTGCATCTCCTGAAAATTCTTTATCATCAAGATCATCCTTGTCTTGCCACACAAGCTTACTCCATCAGCAAATTTCCGCAATTATTGCACTCGGCGACTTTTTGCCTCTATATCTGTAAGTTTTTGTTTTATTAAAATGAGTTTGAAAAAATAAAAAATCAGTATTACCTCATTTCAAATGGCATAGCAACTTGATGATAGCGTTCACCTTGTTCATCAGATTCGGTAGCCAATTGTTTGCTGAAGTAGTCCAGATGATGATGTAAATAATGGATTTTCAAGGACATGTGGACACCAATTTCCGAGAATGCTCTTAACATCCTTGCGACAGAAACATCGTAGTTGTTAGAACGATGCTTTCCCAACAAGCCTTCTATTACTTCTTTGATTGCTTGCCATGCATTCAATTCAGCGTCAATCAAAATATTGTTGAATGCGTCACTTTTAATCAGCTTTCGTATATCTGGACCATTTAGTACGCCTGATTGGAAAAAATTAATTTGTTAAGATGGAAAATCATGGGAAATGAATGTGATATTATAACTTACCTTCTTTAATTTTACTTTCGCTGAGTCTCGGGTAAATTAGTTTCAAACACAAGAAAACTTCATCTCTTTTGGCGACAGTTTTGATAAAATTCTTAACAATTCCAAGTTTAATATGCAGTTGAGGCAGCAATATCTTCTCCTTCGGCACTAGAGGCTCACGAATAATATTGGCCGTTTGTAACCTGCAGTGCTCTCTGAGTTTCCATCCGTGGCATGCATTTTGGTTGAAGTACATCTCGTATGTTTGAACAAAATCAGTATTCAAATTTCCCCTTTTTTTATGTGTTGAGACATATTGACCACAGCAGTAGCAAAAGCTATTTATATCTGGCTTGCACAGTTCCATATTCTGTTCTCTTTTGTTCACTTTTAAAAAACTGGAGAAAAATCACTTTTACTTTTCGCGTTCGTCGGCACTTGTTGAATGACAAAAATCGATAAATGAACACCTATAAATACTACGTATTTTTCAATATTTTACTGACAGGTACGTTCCAAAACATGAGCACTAATAGATGTGGGTGGAGTTTCTGTAAAAAAATCATACAGGTAGCCAACGGAAAACCCCAAATAATTAAAATAGTGCACTTTCCTTTTTTCCTTTCAATTGTCCACGCACATTTATTACCGCTTATTACTTTGCTACCGCAATCATAAAAATCAAATAACTTTTTGCTTATTACTTTTTTTTTTTTTTGAATTCTAAGAATCATAAAAAATGTCATAAATGTTTTTGCAAAGAATTTTGTGCATATCTCGAGCAAATTTTTGAAATGCATACCTTCACTTAATTGTTAATAAAAGCGAAACGCGTTCATCGATTTTCATGATTTATGTCTCATTTATTTCATAGGTTATGAGACTTCACGTGAAAGTAATAGGACTTGAAACTTTTTTTTACTGTTTTGGATTTTTTATGAATTAAAAATAAAAAATTTAAATTTTTTGGGCAAAAAATATTTTTTTTCTTCATACATTCATTTTTAACTTCGAAAGTGTTGCACATATAGGAAAACGGTATAGAAACAGATTAGAGAAATTGTAATTCTTAATTTTTCTAAATTTGTTTCATCAAAATCGGACAAGTGGTTCTCGAGTTATGTTAAACTACGTTTTTGCCAAAATGTTACAACTAAGCGAAAAAACATCAAGATAAGGAAAAAATTTAATATGTCATAAAAAAAAACTGACACATACGAACGCCAAACCCTTTGAGGGTTTTACTATACTGACCTAGTACCATCACCCTGACTTGGAATTTCTCACCCCCCTAGAAAATAATCCCAAAAATGTTCCATAGTGTTATTTATCCTTGAATATCAAGGTAAGCATTAATTTAAAGATTTCCATACGTATATTCACTCAAACATTCATTCGAATCTTTGATTAAGAGTTTTTCCTAATATCGAATTGAGAATCTATTGTAATATTAATCCAGAAATCTATATGAATATATTTATTTTGGGTCTGTCTGTCTGTCCTTTGATAAGATATTTTTTTTTTTTTTTTTTTTTATATAAAAAAACGATCATAAACAAAAAAAAACTTTAGTGAAATATATAGGTAAAATGTGATAATCATGTCCTCTTGGCCTCAAGGCAGGTGTCTTGCCACTGCGTGTGGTTGCTCTATTTTCTTAATTTACCTGAATTTTAGTTTAAGTCTTTGAGATGGTATAGGTGGATGACTTAAGATGTAAGGACGGATGATTTTAGGTTGCCGTTAAGTTCTATACTGTTGTTCTTGAGTTAGTTGATTTGCTTTCCTTTTTGTTGTAAAATTTATTTTCGTGGTTCAGTAGTTTTTCGTTGAAACGTTCCTTTTTTTCTTCTGTTGTTTGTTGCAAATTATTCTTTTGTTGGAAATTTATTTTTTTCTTTCTTTGTTGTTGTTGTCAAAATTTTCCTTTGCTGATATTTGGCTTTTTGTTGTGACGTTGGTGTCGCTTTAAAATTTATGTTTCTTATTTCTGTTGCAGATTTTGTGTATGTTGTTAAGTTGCTTTCGTTGTAAATTGGTGGTAAAATTTATATTTTTGTTGTAGATGTTGTACTTGAGTCGTACCGTTGTTGTTTTTGTTGATATGTTGTTTTTGTAGCTAATGGGTTTTTGGTTGAACTTTGTTGTTTGGAATAAGTTATAAGTGCCCGTGAAATTCTTAATGTTATTGGTTTTCGTCACTACATACTTTGTTTTTGGTTTTCTTCTTCCTTTTTTTCTTTTTTTTAACTTTAAAACGTCGATGGTAAACGTGTTTCTTCGTGCATGTGCAATTCTTTATCCGTATTAATGTTCATCATTGGGCGGAAACCTGTTGTATATTCCCGTCACCGTTGTAACTTAACACGTCATGCTGTCTCGGCCGACGATTGTGTTTTTTTTCGCAGTAACGTCCCGCCGTTAGGCTGTCAGACAAACTTACGGTTTCCTTGGCGGTAAACAAAATTGTGGTTCGGGTATCCTCATCTCTTGCCGCCAAAATTAATAAGCGCACGTGTAATGTTCCCGGCGGTACAATAAACTTGGGGTTGGTGCCAACGAGTCAGCTTATTGCGCAGCGCGTGATGCCTCCGTGTATGCGGATTCGAGGTTATGTTGCAACCTGTGTTTTGTCATGAAATGTGTGTACTTTTGCACGCCTTTTTAATATAGAATGTTAACACTACCCAGTTTAATTTTCACTCGTTAGTCCCATCCATCTCATTTTAGGTACGTTACGCTTCGACACGGTCTTCTGAGTTTTACTAAATTTGGACACAAAAGAAAGGATTTTTTTGAACCACTTAATTGCCCCAAAATGTGTCTTTGTCACTTATTCCTCAATTCAAATACTTACTTTCAAGTTTTCAGCGTTCCACGCGGCACAGCAGGCCAACCGACCTCGTCACTGCCAAATCCTGAAACACGTTTTCCAACTTCAACAAATTACTTGTTAAACAAAAAAATAAAAATAAACCGTTGAAAACACCAACCACTTGTACCGACCAACCCGATTCACTGCAACGTTTTGAATGACCGTGCTATAAAGACTTTTTACACAATTGTCTGTATACCCACGCTGAATTTAACAAAACTTCAATATTGTCAATTCGCCTTAGTAGAGTGGTATTCATTCCGTAGGTTGTAGGGTTGTATTTTTTTGTCATTTACGAGTTCAGAGCTATACGGATTAAAGAATTTTTAAATAACGAAAACATTGAGCTGCACTTGACGAAACCTAATAGTCACACGGGAAACGCAGATATAGAGCGATTCCATAATACCATTGCTGAAAAGTTTAGAATTATGTACAAAACGAATAAAGAACTCTCAATAAAGCAATTAGTGCAGAGAACAGTTAGAAATTACAACGACCGCTATCATTCAAGTACTAAACATACACCCAATGAGGTTCAACAAGGTTAAGCAGGAGAAAATGAAGTGAGAAAAAATTTAGAAGAAAATAAGCTTAGAAAGATCAATAAATTAAATAAGAATAGAGAAGAATATACAGAAAATAGATCAAAAGGTTTTGTAAAAAATTACAAAGCGGTTCGACACAAGGAGCAACCGAAATTTAGAAAATTAAAACTTGAAAACATTCACCCAAGTAACATTAAACGACCTTTCAGATATTGACAACATTAACGATACTCATATGGATCCCACAGATCACGGGACTAATGACTACTAAACTATTGGCAGACCAAAATCACCGAAATCACCGAAAACAATAACCAACAGATTGTGATTAATGAATATTTTAATACAACTATAAATCATTTAAAGAATGTTATAGAAAATGATAGAAAGAAAATAGAGACCGAATTAAATTATATAAATAAGTTTGCAGAAATAGAAGATAACAAAAATACTTACTTAGAGCAATTAACTAACATACAGTTAATAAAAAACAAAACAGAACAATTACAGGATAACGTAATTTCAGCCAAATATGGCATGGTGCACCCAAGCATTTTAACTAGTAAAGAAATTCAGATATATGAAATTGATTACAACAAATTAAAGTATATTCAGCTTGGAACAGCATATATATAAACAATTCTTGTCTAGTTTTTGGGATAAAAATTCCTAAACAATTTATAACAATTAAATTAAGATCAATAATTCCACTACCAGATAGTAATAGTAATGAAATAGACTCCATAATAGAACAAAATTTTGAAATAGAAAACAAAACTTATAAATTCGAAGAAAACAAACATTTGAAGGATTTAAAATTAAGTAGCTATTGCCTTTTAAAAAATAATTGTCAACTCGTTAGAAACAAAGATTTGGAAATTCTACCCTTAGAAATAAGCACTATTTTAATTAAGAATGCAAATAATACTACTATAAACCAAACTTGTAATACCGATAATGTTTTATTGAACGGAAACTATTTAATTAATTTCAATAATTGTACGATCAGAATTAAAGATTATTACTTTTCAAATATACTAGAAATGACCGAAGAAAAACATATGTATAGAAACAATAATGTACTAAAAAAATTTTCTCATAAAATAACGCTTAAACAAATTAACATAGAACATCAAAATAATGTTAAAAATATAAAAGAATTAAAATACCACACCAAACTAACATACGGTTATAATACATTAATTATAGTTGCAATAATAATTATCATAATATTAATTTGGACAAAACATAAAAACATAATCATAAGAATTAATAACAGAATTCAGGAGAATTCTAATTTAAAGGGGGGAGTAGTTACATATAGGAAAAATGAAGATAAAAGTGATGAATTTTTAAAAACAATAGGTGAATGAACTTTTTATTTCCATTTAAACAATATTTGCACTTCGAAGTTCATTTACATCTATAAGCATTTTTTTTTACACAATTTAATAATGTTAAATTAACAAAATCAAAAAGAAGTTCAAGTCAGCATAAAACATTTATTTCCATTGAAACAATATTTGCACTTTTAAGTTCATTTACATCTATAAGCATTTTTTTGACACAATTTAATAATGTTAAATTAACAAAATCAAAAAGAAGTTCAAGTCAGCATAAAACATTTATTTCCATTGAAACAATATTTGCACTTTTAAGTTCATTTACATCTATAAGCACAATTTAATAATGTCAAATTAACAAAAACAAAATAAGTTCAAAGCAGCAGAAAACATTAAATTAATAAAATCAAAATAAGTTAAGATCAGCATAATGCTATACTATAAAATAAGAATTACTTTAATTTATAGAGTGAGTCTAAGTTCCACCTCTTTCGTGAAAACAAATAAAATCTTTGTCAAAATAAAAATAAATAAAAAGAGTTTTTTTAACGTTAACGGTCATCTCTTTATTTTATTCACACGTTTAAATTTTTTTTATTTGGCAAGATTTAGATTCATTCGTTTTTAGGTATTGAAAACAATGCTTAAAAACAATTTCATTCTTTATCAAGAAGATTGTACTCAATCATCTGATTGGAGTATTGGTAAATCGCGGGCTCGAACTATATAGTTTTTTTTTTACCACAAGTTTTTATTTCACTTTATGCTACACATTTCAACATCAAGCTGTTAATTACATTTACATAACAAACAATATCCAAACATTTTTTTTGTAGATTCGTAAACTTATTTACTAATTACATTATTAAATCTTTTGGCAGTCTAATGAATTATTAAATTTATTATACTAATTATATTATCAAATCTTTTGTAGTTTAATGAAACGTATTACTAATTACATTATTCTTTTGCATATTAGAAATTATTTGTAGTTTTATACTTTTGTAGTATTAAATCGTAGAAGTTATAAAATACTTAATCTATTAAAAAAAATACATAATCTAAAATTATATAGATTTTGTTTACACATATACAATTTTTACATTTTTTCTTGAATTTATATACATCACATTTTGTAGTGGATCCTACGTATCCATTGTAGATTATTTAGCCTTATATTCATAAGCGGTTTTTGAATTTGGCTGAAAGGCATTTTTTTATACAAAAATTTTTTTTCTTTTGTTAAATTTAAAAATATTCTTATGAATACGGGTATTAAATTATTAGGAAAATAATCTTGGACAATACAGATTATTTTTTTTTCTCGAACATATTTTTTACATTTTTATTGAATTTTTAAATATTGCGTCTTTTGTCGGTGGATTGGGTATACCTATTTACCACTGTTTCGGTATTGATACTGGTAATTTGATATCGGGAATTCTTGGTGATTCTTTTTTATTGCGACTTGAGCAGTTATCTCGTTTGGACATTTGTTGTTGTTTTTTTTAACTTCAGTATTTGCCTTTAAGGTTAAGCGGGTATCCTCTTGCTGACAGTTAGTTGATCTGATTGATTTCAAAAATTTTTTTTGTTGTCTGTTGAATTAGTTGAGGGATTATAATTGTTTTGGACGGTAGTTTATAATAAGTACCAGGAAGCTTAGGTCCTCTAGTCGGAACCCCGTTACCAGCGACGATAATCAACCTCGTGATTCTGCCACAACATCAGCCACGCAAAACATTGCACCGGTTATTTCGACAAACGCGGTTACACCGTTAATGTCTTTTCAGTTTCCTCCGGGCTTTGGACCGCAAACAAATTCTTCACCGGAGAGCGAAATCACCATTCGTACACCAACGTATAGCAGTAAAACAGCGAGGGAGATAAGCGGACAAGGAAGTAGACCTGCAAGGCGCAATAGTGACAACATGGATCAACAGGATCGGGAATTACCACCAATTAGGGAGGAAGTTAACCCAGGCTTAGGCGTAAATGAGGAGGAAGTGACGATTGAGGAATACGTCGCTGCATCTGTTGGAGTTGCACAATCGTCCATCATGAGGGAAGTACAGCATATGCAGTTGATGTTACCGCAGTTAATCCGAGAATCTTTACGTTCCGAGCGCAGCCATTCTATGGACCAGGCAAATCCACCGAATCCTAGACAGTTTAACCCAAATCAAGATTTTCGCACACCATTTAACAACAATGATAGACACCAACCACCATTTCGTCCACCAAACAATTCTCAAATGCCTTTTCAACGTCGATTACCTCAGCCACATGTACCACAACAATTATTTGGAAACAGTCCACAAAATTATTGTGAACCCGCTAGTTTTGATAATTCACCACATAACCACGGCTATAAACCCATATCACCTAACCAGTTAGAGAAGTGGGGTATTAAGTACGACGGTACTAATAAATTTTTGACTGTTGAAGATTTCGTTTTTCGGGTAGAGATTCTACGACATGACTATAATTGCTCATGGGACACTGTAATGAAGGGATTTCACCATTTGGTTACTGGAGCTGCTAGCATCTGGTTTTGGGCTTTTCGGATGAAGCATCCCATATGTGATTGGACTACGTTTAAATACCACCTGATTAGAAAATTCCGTAACTTCGAAAGCGATTTCGAAATACAGCGAAAAATAATGGAACGTAGACAGGCTCCGAATGAAACCGCCGATGCCTGCATTACGGAAATCATAAAACTCAAAAACCAAATGAGAATACACGTTTTAGAATCCGAGCTCGTTAAGATAGTGAAAGATAATTTAAAGGATGGTTTGGCACAGCTAGTTTTTCCCATTAAGATTGATAATTTAGACCAACTTCTTGAAGAATGCAGAAGGGCAGAAAGAAACATTGCCAAACGCTTTTCACAACGTACGCCTTTAGGAAACACGCGCAGAGTATACGAAGTTGACGTTTTTGATAGTGAGCAAAATGATGATCAAGCGCGGCTAGTGGAGGAGTTACAGTAGGTTAACCTCGCAGCAAAGCAACTTATCTGCTGGAACTGTAAGACTCCTGGCCACTCATTTATTGAATGTCCTGTAACCCAAAGAAGAATCTTTTGTTACGAATGTGGGTTCGAGGACGTGACTAGCCCGACTTGCCCTAAATGTGTGGGAAACACCAAGGCGAACACGCAGAGGACTGGGCCGGCGTGTTCATACCAATACCCAACCCAGTAAATGACAACTTTTTAAAGTTTATACATACTAGCTAGCGATAAACCAACCGAAAACCAAAATTTAGACCAAACCACAGAGATAATTAAGTCAGAAAACAGTCAAATGGATGAAAAGAAAATACCCCAAGTAAGTCACAGTCCCGACGTATGCCAGAAACCTGTTTCGAAATCAAATTTTAATCCCCATCTTTCTTATGAACAACGCCTTGAATTATACCAACAAAAAAGAGCAGAAATTTTTGCTGACTACGAACCAAGGGTGAGCAAGAGAATGATTAACACCCGAAAAAGATATGCTGTAAGAAAAGCAGAAAGAAAAAAAATCGTGTCAACTCTAATAGGTAGTCCAGACGACATAAGGCCATACATGTCGATATCTATAAATGGGTTGAATTATCAGGGTCTTCTTGACAGTGGCGCGTCAGTAAGTTGCCTCGGCAAGAATTGTTTGGAAAATTTTCGGAAAATGAAGGTTAAAATATTGGATTACAAATCTTCTGTGAGAACGACGGACGGTAAACAGCATATGATAGTGGGAAAAATACAGGCAATTCTTAAATCGGGAAACCAGTCGGACGAATCAGTTTTATACTTAGTACCTAATCTGAGTCAAGAATTAATCCTGGGATACGACTTTTGGAGGCAAATCGGACTGAAAATAAGTTTCGATAATGACACCATTAATTCAATTACAGTGGAAGGTTGCGAAAACTCTACAATCCATGATTTGACTAGCCACCAACGTAGAGTTCTTGAAAATGTCAAACTATCTTTTAAATGTCATACACAATACGGATTAGGTAAAACTGATTTAGAAACACACAGAATCGACACAGGTGATGCTCCCGCTAAAAAAATGCGATATTATCCTGTAAGTCCTGCCGTACAAAAATTAATTTTCGCAGAATTGGACCGAATGTTAGATCTGGATGTAATAGAAGTTACCACAGGAGCCGAATGGAACAATCGGACGACATTGGTCATGAAACCCGGTAAAAATAGGCTATGTCTCGATGCGAGGGAATTGAATAAGGTCACTAAAAAGGACGCTTATCCTCTCCCTAACATCGATGGCTTACTAGCTAGGCTCGGCGACACACACTTTATTTCAGCAATCGACTTAAAGGATGCGTTTTGGCAAATCCCTTTGGATGAAGAGAGTAGGCCGAAAACAGCATTCACAGTCCCAGGTAGGCCTCAATATCAATTTAAGGTTATGCCTTTCGGACTGTGTAATGCTGCGCAGAGATTATGTCGATTGAAGGATAAAGTGGTGCCGTCTGAGCCGAAAGATAGGGTGTTCGTGTACCTCGACGACCTGTTGGTAGTATCCCCAAATTTTGAAGAACACATGGAAATGCTTCGAACCGTAGGTCAGAAATTAACAGCTGCAGGCCTGACTATTAATATGTCAAAATCCAAATTCTGCTATAGGGAATTGAAGTATTTAGGTTACGTTGTAGGTGGAGGCAAACTTAAGCCTGATGAGGAAAAGGTAAAGGCAATTGTAGACATAAAACCGCCTAAAAACCAAAAGGATGTTAGGAGATTCCTAGGCACCGTAGGCTGGTACCGCCGGTTCATCCATGTATTTTCCACTCTCACCGCACCGCTGACTGATACTTTGAAAAAATCCCCTACATTTAGTTTTACGTCTGAAGCAATGAAATCGTTTGAAGAGTTGAAGCATCGTTTATTGACCAGTCCTGTCTTGTCAAGCCCAGATTTTGAAAAGCCTTTCTTTGTCCAATGCGACGCCTCAAACGTTGGCTTAGGCGCAGTTTTATTCCAAAGGGACGAGGAGGGTGAAGAGCATCCCATTGAATATTTCTCACTGAAATTAAATTATGCCCAGAAAAACTATTCTACAACGGAGAAAGAGTGTCTCGCGGTTGTACTTGCAATCGAAAGGTTCAGACAATATATAGAGTTGATGGATTTCACAGTGATCACTGACCATTCCAGTTTAAAATGGCTATTGCGGCAGAATGACCTCAATGGTAGACTTGCTCGATGGAGTTTAAAACTTCAAGGTTTCAAATTTAATATTGAACATAGAAAAGGTAGTAAAAACGTAGTCCCTGATATGCTATCGCGTCAAGATATGGAGGAGGTAGTGGTCAATCCTAGCATCGTAATAGATTTTAACTCCGAGGAATTCAAAAGTAAAGAATATCTAACACTCATAGACACTGTGGAACAGAATTCAAATAGGCTCCCAGATTTGAAAGTAGAGGAAGGAATTCTTTACAAGAGGGTTAAATTCAACCGAGATTGCTTAGAAAATGAGGATGACTGCTGGCGAATATGGGAACCACCCCGCCTAACAGATGGCATACTAAGGAAATCGCATATTGACAACACCTTACACGGGGGAATAGCCAAAACTTTGTATAATATAAGGGAGCACTTTTACTGGCCGTCCATGGTGAAGCAGATCCGAGACTTTGTGGGACAATGTGAAACCTGTAAGGAAAAAAAACACCCTAGGAAAATATTGCGTCCACAGATGGGAAAAGAGGTCATAACTCAAAGGCCTTTTCAAAAGATTTATATTGATTTCTTAGGACCCTATACTAGAACAAAATCCGATAACACCTTTATTTTTATAGTCCTAGACCACAAAACCAAATTTGTTTTATTAAAAGCGTTGTCCAAAGCTACCACTAAATCTGTGATAAAGTTTTTAAAAGATGAGGTATTTTATAAATTCGGAGTGCCGGAAATTCTCCATTCGGATAATGGCAAACAGTTTACCTCCGAAGCATTAAAGGATTTCTTAGAAATATTTGGCGTTAAACATATGCGTACCCCTATATATTCACCGCAGTCTAACGCAAGCGAAAGGGTCAACCAGACCATACTTAGTTCCATCCGAAGCTTTTTATATAATGACCAATCGAAATGGGATGAAAATCTAGCTAAAATAGAATGCTCTCTTAGGTATACGGTTCACTCTTCAACGGGCCAATCTTCAGGATTGACATTGAAAAACATTTATTTTTTTTAAATCGTTTTCAATACCAAATTTTCTTCTTCACTAAAAACTCAAATGAAACTTAAGTCACCGATGTGGTACACTTATTTTCAACTTACGTTTCCATTGTAAATAAATACACTTGTTTATATTTTTTTTTGTATTTAGTAGTGCTACCATACGTTTACCTTAGTTAAATAAGATTCTTCAAATAAAACTCGAAAAACCAATCGGTTTTAAATACGATTTAAGTTTGTTAGAAAATTGACTTAACATTGATTTAAATACAACTGTTGAAAATTGGGCATAACAACAATTGCTTTTCAGAATTCAAGCAAAAATCGTTACCGTTCAATAGTTTGGCACTACCACGGGATTAAGTTTGGTCACTTATACTGTTGATACGTGGTATCAACTACAAACGAAAACTTTCTACTTTAGGATTTTTGAATTAAAAGAAATCAGCACACATTTAATATTAAACAGCAATTTCACGTTTCTTTGTACACAATTTTTTTTTGGTTGGTTTTGACCGAAATACGGTGGAACCGAAAATCGTAACCGTTGGTTAAGGAAGCTTTGGTTAACCTGACAAAAACGTTTGTTAAAATTATTGTTCAATTAACTCCATCATAAATTGAGAAAAGAGGCCGATTTTTCTATGGCTAATGTCAACGGAAATTATTTAAAATATCTGAAAGCTCCGCTTACATGCTCTTATTCGTCTTTCATTTTATAGGTTTTCATTCACTCAGGACTCTGCACGGATAACCTTGTGTTTCTTAGTTAAAGATTAGCGAAAAGAAAAAGAGAGAAGTTTAATTTCCCGTAATTATATGGTCGATATATTCGAAAACCGGTTTCTTGAAAATGTCGAATAATTGAGTGCTCAATTTTTTCTATTTAATAATAAAAAAAAAAAAAAAATAGTACAAATTTTGTACATAGGTATGTGTTAGTAGCTAATTTTAAACGTTTATTACTCCGAGAGTATTGAACACATGGAAGAGTATTGACCACATAGAAGAGAACATAGAAAGAGAACATACACATCTGTTGAAACTCTATTAAATTGGGTGTTTTTTTTTCTTTTCATATCGGTTGACATATAGAGGGGCAAAGTGTTCTTAACTATTTTGCCATTGCTTTATTACAAGTATTACTCACCTTATTATTTTTTGTTGCATTAAGTCTTGGATTCCTACGTCTGTCTTCAAAATTCTAAAATTCCTATAGCAGAAATCTGTTGGACGATTTGTGTCCAGATTTTCCAACGGCTAGGAGCATGTCTAGGGATTTTTTTTTTATGCACATGGTGTCATCTCAAGATTCTAGGAGTACCGGGGGAATTTTGGTTCTCTTTAGGTTTTTTTGTTGTACATTGAAATAGGAAAATGCGACTACTTATTTTTTTCTGGTTACACTGACACCTCGTGTTGGCCCGAATGGGTTACTTCGGTTTTGCCTTAGGAGGGATGGTGATTGTTTTTAAGCATAGCCGCTTAATGATGCTCACTCGATGGAGGTGGAAATGGAAAGAAAGTCATGGCTGATAGAGTGTGCTAAGAAAGCCGAGATTGAGAAATTTATGGGGCGTGATTACACTCCGGCCAAGAAATGGTAAGGGAGTTGCCAGATCAAATGAATTCCCAACTGTTTTCACGCCACAGGTTATGAGAAAAGAGCTGGCTTTGTGACGACCATCGTGATGTTTTCAAATTAAGCGTTTTTTTATCAACATAACAATGGAGTATCTCCATCCCTGAGTGCCATTACCAGGTAAATAACAACAAAATACAACCCTACAACATACGGAACAAATACTACTCTACCAGAGCGAATTGACTAAAACACAAGATGTCTTTGAATTCGCTTTGTCTGCAGCAAGGTCTATCCAATAGGTCTGCTTAAGAAGCCAGATGTTTATTTGGTTTTTTCCTCAACGATATCAAGAGTTGTTTACATTTTCCTTATACGTGTATATTTTTGTTTACTTTTTTGGTTTTTTGCCACACATACATTCACACAAAACACATTTTTCCTTTTGTTTTGCCTATGTAGTAGTAAGATTTTGACAACGGCGTGGAATTTTACACAAACAAAATGCCTGTTGTTTTTTGTATTGTTGTATTGTTGTAGTAGTAAGCAAACCTATTGGATAGGCCTTGGTCTGCAGATTCAGCGTGGGTATACAGGATTTTACAAAGTCATTCATAAAGTTGCAGCGGTAATGTGAAAGTGGTCTAGCCGGCAAAGTTTTTTTTTTTTGTTTGTCTTAAACAAAGTAATTAAAATTATACTAAAATAAAAAGTTAAGAATATTCATGGCGACTTTGGTCAAAACATCGGGACAGAAACTTGAAAGGATTAACTAAATAATAAAACCTACAAACGGAGAACTACATACCGTTTAAAAATCGTAAGTTGCAACTAAACATGAAAAGAACAAAAAATGGCGGAAGCGCTAAAACAAATTGCTTTGAAAAAAAAATAGCATCAAAGAAAGAAAGATTTTGAACGAATACCTTGCGAGAGTAATACAGTCCTAACGTGTTTTTTTTCAGAAGGAAATATTTCATAAAACAGTTTCAATAAGTCCGAATAAAAAATACATGTGCACGTGTTTTGGTGAGCAACTCTTATTACATTTAATCGACGGTTGGCATTGTGGGATTGGTTAGTTGTGCAAAAAGAAGCGTCTCCGGTCTTCGAGCTGAGTTAAAATTTTGGCGGCATGACGACGAGCCCACTCTAACGGAAAAAATTACGACCACGCTAATATCACATGTGGTGCGGTAAATCGGGCGGCAAGACAAGTTTAACATAACCTCAAAGTTACTGAGAGGCACATGTGCACAACCCCCGCCAAAACAACTAAAAACTGGTGAACGTTTTTTTTTTATTTTGTGCCCCAACAAACCAAAACCAAGGTCCCACGTCGTCATCAGCAAACGAAGCTCATGTTGAGTGCTCACCACCATCAAGCGACAAAATCAAATTACCCCATTACCACCAACAAACAAAGTCCACTTTACATGATTACCACTAACTAAAACTTTTGGATCATCCTTAAAAAAAAAACGACAAAGCCTAATGGAACCTGAACGCCTTCAACAGTTCAAGGTTCCAACAAAACCAAAAAGCAACAAAACAAATTTGCAACAACTACCACCTGTAGCTAAATCACAACAACCAGATAACCACCTGTGTCATAACAAGAACAACAATTGGCACCAACCCCAAAATCATCAAACCAAATACAGCTTTACCATCTCAAATCCGAAATACTACTTTACCATCAAACCGAATACATCTTTATAACCATCGCAACCCGTATAACAAAAACAACTTTAAAATCATCAAACCAAATACAACTTTACCATTCAAAACGAACAACAACTTTACCATCAAACCGAATACATCTTTATAAACATCGTAACCCATCAAACAAAAGCATCGTTAAAATCAATTGACTGGCCAAATACAACGTTACCATCAAACCAAATATATCTGTATTACCATCGAAACCTATGATACCAAAGCAACTATAGAACCATCGTGGCCAAGCCCAAACCGGCTCTGGAGATTTAGGAGGTACCCTTTGGAAACAGGTAACTCTTTTAAAACCAATGAAATAACCTTGCTCTCGGAAACACACAGACATACATTAGTAGCGATTTTCAATACTTAAAGCATTTGTCCTTTTTCTAAAATTACATTTATTCTAATACTACAACCATCATTAAGATAGTTTTGAATCAAAATTATATATACTAACCTATGAAAAAGATTACTTTAAATATTTCTTAAATTACCATTATGACTAGATCTACTTAATTTGGTATAACGTTTAGAACTATAACTAAAAATTATCGTTATTATTATTATTTCCAACTAACCTGTAAGGATTATTAATTATTACGACTATAAATATCAATTTTTATATTGGCTAAGCCCTTATGACAACCCTGGAAAAATTGTGAATATAATGAAAACTTGTCGCTAGCTAATGGCGATTTCTTTTCTGAGAAAAATATGTTACAGTACATACATGTAACATTTTCTAATGTTACCTAAAATCACTCGAAGTGTTACATGTTGTGCAATTTCAATAGAACACAATTAGTGCTTTTATTTACAACTATTACACTTTCATCATTAATGTACATAATAAGCGATTTTTAAAGCTATTTAAGCAGTTTCTGCATGATATTACGGGTTGGAAACAAATATTAACATCACTAATGGCTTATAAAAATTAAAACGATTATAATATAAATAGACTTTTTTTGATTTTAATTTGTAAATATTTTTATATTTTGTTTTAAAATCAATTTTTAACAAAATTATGGGCGGTATGAATTATGACGAACAAAATAAAACATTTGTTGTACAAACAAAGTAGTAAGCACCAAAGTTTTAGAACAGGGCAGTATGAACATCTTAAGTTAAAGTAAGGGTAAAACATGCAACATGTTTTGCATGTTTTTCATCAACATATTCACAAAAGAACTTGAAAATTTTTCCCACAGTTGTATTTTTTGTACAAACGAACACAAAAATGTAGAACGTGTAACATTAATGCAACATTTTTCTCAGAAAAGAAATCGCCATAAGTTTCCCTACGTCTATACGCGCAATTTGTATTTGTAAACATAAGCAATAACGTCGACAGAATGAAGTCACAGAAATGTTCTATGTTTAACATTTTTTTCAGAGTGGAGTAAACGTATGTCTAAACACAAAACATGAACTTGCATGTAAATAAATACCTTACATTTTCTTTGGCAACCAATTTTTTTCATAATTTTTTTTTATTAATTTGTAAATTTTGTATTCAAATTTTTTGTTTTAAGTTTAAAATTTTTTCTTTTTTGTAACTGATTATTGATTTTGACAGCTTGTGTTAAAAGATAATTGCTCAGCAATATTTTATAACATTTGTTGCTGAACATGTGTTCAAATACATATTTATGCAGTCCACACGTTAATATCTAGTGTTGGCAATAGAATTTGATAGTTGCTACGGCAATAATTGCCAAACAAATTGCTCGTCTAGACTTAGGGTTACGCATTTTGCGATTGTTAGGCTAACCAAATTATTATTGGAAACAATCAAATATAAAAAAACACTTTGAAAGAAAATTTATTGATGTAAAAAAAAAGAAAAAATACAGGAAAATAGAATGAAAGGTATACCTTTTAATTATACCCTTCACAACAGGTGTAAAAGGGTATATATAAGTTTGTCATAAAGTTTGTAATTTCCACAATATTGATTTTAGACCCCATAAAGTATATATATTCTGGGTCCATATGAGAAGAGAAGTTGATTTAACGATGTCCGTCTGTCCGTCTTACGTTTGATATGTGTTTTCCGGATAATCCAGACATGATAGCGGCTAGGCTGTTTTACATTTATGTTACATACAGTTCACCATTTCTTGCTATTGAAATTCAGCTAGATCGGTCCAAAAATGACGTAGATATGAGCAAAAAACCACGACTACCTCTAAATTTTTCCAAAAATCCCTTGTTGTTGTATTTTCTTTATTTCTGTATATCTTGAGAACGGCAAGAGCCAAAATTTCCAAATTAGATACACACATTTACGTTGCCAATACACACCATCTTACAAAATGTGGGGTTGGAGAAGTGGGCGTGGTACCTCCCGTACAAAAAAAATTAAAAATTTTATAAAAACCTAAATTTTAGGGCTGCCATATGTCCTATGGATATGACTTATAAACCAAAATATCTGAAATTTCTTGTAGAACATATTTTATAAAAAACTCGGAAAAATCGGTTCAGATACAAAAAAGTTATGACCAAAATTAAATTTTTTTTTTTAAATACCCACTTTCGGGAACCATAGATCTCCCCGAGTTCAAGCTTTATAACTAAAGTAAATGGTAAATTTCTTCTTCAACACGTCGGTATATAAATCTGCCAAATCAGTTAAAAAATGGCAGAGTTATAACCGAAATACTGAATCCACAAAAATTACTCTTTTTATACCCTTCACCACAGGTGTAAAAGGGTATACATATATAAGTTTGTCATAACGTTTGTAATTTCCACAATATTGATTTTAGACCCCATAAAGTATATATATTCTGGGTCCATATGAGAAGAGAAGTTGATTTAACGATGTCCGTCTGTCCGTCTGTCTGTCCGTCTGACCGTCTGTCCGTCTGTCCGTCTTACGTTTGATACGTGTTTTCCGGATAATCCAGACATGATAGCGGCTAGGTTGTTTTACATTTATGTTACACACAGTCCACCATTTCTTGCTATTGAAATTCAGCAAGATCGGTCCACAAATGGCTTAGATATGACCAAAAAACCACGACTGCCTCTAATTTTTCCAAAAAAATCCCTTGTGGTTGTTGTTTTTTTATTTAAAACATGTACACATGCTTGTACATGATTGTTCGCTTTAATTGAAAAATACATACCTACATATTAAACTAATAATATGACGGGAGTATATTCTACTATAATTCTTTATTTTCAACAACGATAATAGCTCAATGGTCTGGGCGGTTGCCCAAGAAGGTTTGTCTGTTATATTGCCGGGGTTCAAATCTCGGCATCTCCACCTTTTGCAAACAAAAAATTTTTTAACTTTTTTTATAAATATTTTTATAAACGATTTTAAAATTATTCAGCGATTTTTGATTTTTTCATTTTATTGACAATATAAAAATGAATCGTTCGCCTTACATGTGAAACAAAAACCATATTTTACAATTTGTTTTTGGCTTAAATGTAAATACCTAAGTATGTAGTATGTACGAATATGCAAAAGTTATTTATGTGTATTGGTAGGCATTGTTTTCATGATTGTTGTTTTTTTCAGTTTTAGAGACGGATTGTCTCTTCTTACATTTCAATTCAAAAATCTTACACGTGTTGCCATATTATTTTTAAAAAATCTTATTATTTCTAAAAAAAATCCCATTTGTTATTTGAAAACAAAACATTCAACAATAAGTATTTGCGTACGTAAATGTTTAATTTAATCAAAAAGCTCGAAACATTTAAGTTTGGATAATTTTATTGACATAGAAACAGATCTTAAAATTTGTTCACAGCTTACTCTGACATTAGGCAAGGCAAAGAAATGCTAAAAATTATTTTGAAAACGCTACAAATAATTCTTAAAGTTGTTCATTATATTGTTTTAAATCCTTATACATTTAAGTGACTCATTTTAAACAAAATTAAAATATATGGTAATATTTAAACAAGTATTTAGGTAGATTTGATATAGCATCAGATATAAATACCACAATTGGTTAACCTTGAAATTGGAAGGCCCTCTAATAAAAACAAAATACAAACGGTTTTATAGCTATTTCGATTTAAAAGAATTTACAGACGTTAGTTTATAACAATTTATTTTAGTTTTAATCGCTAAGACTATTCCATCCAACTTTAAAAATTAATCAAAAGAAGTTTAAAACATTTTTCTAAAAAGCTAATAAAATGCCAAATGGAAATTTTACAGCTAAATCTAAGTTTTTGGTGCTGAATTTACTTTCAAAAATAAAAAATTCCCACACTACTTAAAAGTCTTCATTAAAAATCGACCAAACATGCAGGGTTATCGTCTTGTAAAAAAATAAAATGAAATACAATAAAAAAATATTTACAATAAAATAAGAATTATCCATTTCCATACGAAATTTCATTTTGACTACAACTATTTTTTTTAGTCAAAATTTATTATAATTTATTATAATACATAAAAAACTTAAGTTATATCAATACCTATTCTTCAATTTTTAAAATAATTCTAAAAAAGTTAGAAACATTTAATTAAAATGCTTAAAAAATGCGAAGCGCTTAATGAAAGTATTTTAGCTAAATTAAAATTTTTAATCTAAGTTAAGCTGCAAAATTGCCAAAATGGTCACACTGCTTAAAAACCATACAAACAAGCAGGGTTATCCACTTTTAAAAAAAAATTGTATTTAGGGAATATTAGAAATGCCCTCATCATCTAATTTTACGACTACAAAAAACCGCTAACATAACGAACAGTGATCTAGTGTCGCCAAAATATTAAAAGCAATCTTTGCCTTTTTATTGTTGACATTGATAACATATTAGTCACTTTTTTAGACAATTTATACAAAAATATATTCATATATACCTATATACGGAACTGTTCTGAAATCACACCTGTGACTTTGTGGTGTTTTGAAAGTCATACCGTTGTTGTGTGCTTTCTGCAATTGAAGATCACACAAAAACGGGACGCTAAAATATCACACGTGTGATTTTAGTAGGCACATGTGATTTGAAATCACGTGATTTGAGTTAAAGTGATTTTCAGAATAGGCCTGATAATATCTTCTGCACAAAAGCGATTTAAAAGCATACACAATTTAAGCAATTTCTTGGTATGTTTATGTTGTATTATTGATAAATAAAAAACATTTAAATTGGTTTGCGACTTTTATTAACCAAAACGACAGTTTACGTTTCAAAATGGTTATTGGTAACCCTGTAAAATAGTTGTGTGTTGTTTTTTTTTGTGGTTTTTTTCATTTAAAATACTTGCGGTAAACTTCTTTTTTTTTTATTTAATATTACCTTCTGTATTATACACAAACAACAAACACATACATACTTTAATTTACTATTAATAATTATTGATATCACATACTCAAATCAACATCGGCTTTACATGCGGTTCGATGATCGAACGGTCTAAACGGTCTGCCTCCTAACAATTTGTTATTGGTTGACTGGTTCGAATCCCATTCATTCCATTTTTTTTTTGTTTTTTTTTTTTCGTTTTTTATAAATTCTTTTTATCTAAAAAGAAATTGGTCAGTTTTTAATTTTTAAAATTTTTAAAATGTATTTATGAACTTCATAAACGTATATTTTATACATATTTACGCCTTTTAATTTACCCTTTTTATACCCTTATTTTTATTGATTTAATTTTTTTTTTTACTTATTTTATTTTTTTATAATTATTTTTTTATTTTATAGGTAATTCGTTTACATACATAAGTTTGTCATTCTGTTTGTTATTTCTACAATATTGATTTCAGACCATATAAAGTGTATGTATATATATTGGGTGCTTATGAGGAGAAAAGTGGATTTAACGATGTCCGTCTGTCAGTCCGTTTGTCAATATTTATAGAAACCTAAAACATATTCTCTGCAAAACTCGGAAAAATTTTAGGGCTGCTATACGTCCTATGGATATGACTTATATACCAAAATATCTGAAATTTCTTGTAGAACATATTTTATAAAAAACTCGGAAAAATCGGTTCAGATACAAAAAAGTTATGACCAAAATTAATTTTTTTTTTTAAATACCTACTTTCGGGAACCATAGATCTCCCCGAGTCCAAGCTTTATAATTTAAGTAAATGGTAAATTTCTTCTTCAACACGTCGGTATATAAATCTGTCAAATCGGTTAAAAAATGGCAGAGTTATAACCGAAATACTGAATCCACAAAAATTACTCTTTTTTATAATTAACTTTGTTAAAATATATATTTACAAGTTTATATCGTTAGCTAAAATGCAAAAAGACGTAACTAACAAAAATATAATTTTACAGGAGAAGCAAAAAACTTTGTAAAGTGAAAACTATAAACATGTCAGAAAAACATGCATTGATAAGTCGTCCATGGAATTCTTCAACCAATTTTCAAAGAAAACCATTTCATTATATTTTCTTAGAAAAAAAATGTGTAATTACGTCGTTTTGCATACATCAAACAAAAAAACTTGTAGTTACGTCCCTTTGTTTTTTGTTAATAAAAGCGCAATTTTTGATCGCAGAAGTGTAAAATTTTGTCAAGACATGTAGTTTTATAGCATTCATAATAATCAATCAAAAACTCGATTTTGAATTTTTTGTTAGTTACGTCTTTTTGCATTTTAGCTAACGATATAAATGTTTATATATAAATTAACTTAAGTAAATGGTAAAATTCTTCCTTAACACGTCGGTATATAAAACTATCAAATCGGTTAGACAATGGGTCATTTATGAGCAAAATACTCAAAAAATGTGCTAAAAAACATCAAAATCTTTATAAAAACCTACATTTTAGGGCTGCTATACGTCCTATGGATATGACTTATATATCAAAATGTCGGAAATTTGTATGAGTTATAACAGAAATACTGGGGTCTAATCACCGCATACGATATCGAGCAAAATTCATCGAAATTATTTATTTTGGTATCTTGAAACTCGATATCGAATGAAATGTATTGAATTTGAAATAATAGCATTCGACATCGAGTAACTCGACATTACATTTATCGAGTTTTCATTCGATACGCCAGTGTCTATCGTACGCAAAAAAATTCAATAGTTTATTCGATACGATAGTATCGAATGCAGTGATTAGAACCCTGAATTCCCGAAAATTACTCTTTTTATACCCTTCACCGAAGGTAAAAAGGTATATACAATATTGCTTCTACACCCTATAAAGTACATATATTCTGGGCCCTTATGAAAAGCGAAGTTCAAAACCGGTTGTCTCTTATTTAAAAAAAAAATATTTACCAGTTTTATTTAGTTTTTGTCTAGTTGCTCTGTATTCTGCTCGCACAATGGTGAAGGGTATATAAGATTCGGCACAGCCGAATATAGCACTCTTACTTGTTTTTTTTTTTTATTCAATTTTTTTAGTAACTATTAAACTTAAGGCTAATCTAAAATTTAGGACATAAAAATGATAAGGTAAAGGAACAAAACAAAAGACAGAAAATTAAAAGAACGTATTCATTGAATGAGAAATATGCACTTCTAGAACTCACAACTTAGATCAATTTTGGAGATTGAAAACTATTTAGAATTTTAGTTTAATAAGTAATTACTAACTAAATAAATAATACCACAGGTGAATGAATTCTTAGACATCCAACCTGATCAATAATATAATAAAAACTTTTAAGATTGATTAACATTTTAAAATTGTAATCTAATGACCAATTTTATAATTAAATAACAATCATAAAATCAAAAATAAATAAATAATTTTAAAATCAGTTAACAGTTGGGAATTAAAAATAAATAGATAAATAGTTTTAAAAATTAAAAATAAATAAATAAATTTTGAAATCAGGTAACGATTTGAAATCATAAATGAATTTATAATTTTTAAAATTAATTATCATTTTTAAATTATAACCAGATAATTAATTTTATAATTAGCTAATAATTATGAACTTACAATTAAATTAAAAATTTTAAAATTAGATGACACTTTGTAGCTACAAATACATGATTGATTTTAAAATTATTTAACAATTCGGAATTACAAATGAATCAATTCTTAAATTGTTTGGCCTTTGAAATTATGCATAAATTAATAATTTTAAAATTAATTAATATTTTAAAATTGTAACCTCGTTACTAATTTTGTAAAAAGATACCAATTGGAAAATTACAAATTAATAAATAATTCCGGAAATGGTTGACAATTTATAAAATTATAAATAAATGAATGTTTTTTTTTAGAATTGTTAAACCAATTCGAATTATAATTAAATTAATGATATTTAAATTGATTGGTTTTGTTTTGTTACAATCAGCTAATTAATTTTATAATTATAAGATTACAAATAAATGATTGATTTCGAAGTTATTTAGCAATTGTAAAATTTTGACAGATGAGTCATTTTATAATTAAATGACAATTAGGAAATTAAAAAAAAAAATAAATAAATCTATAACTTTAAAGTAAGTTAACAATTTGAAATTACAAACGAATAATAATTTTAAAATTGGTCAACAATGTGAAATTATAAATAAAGCTACGTTCACAATCAAAAAAACAATTTCGTTTTTTCTTCTATCTTTTTTCTTCCCAAAGTATTTCATATATTTTCCTTTCATTTTTAGAACAAAAATGTAACTAAACTTTTTTTAAAAATGTAACTAAAGTTGAGTCAACTAGAACTACAGCAACAATTTGTATGAAATTGTTTCTGACGTTTAAAATAATTTTACTTAGTTTTGAATGAAAATTTTATCATAATGTTGTAAAAATAATAATTTACGCATAAAATTGTTGTGGGTAAATTTTGCAAACGGTTTCTTATTGCAAAATGTGTGTGTTTGCAAAAGAAATTGTTGCTCTATTATGAACACCAAGTGAAAATGTATTTTTGATTGTGAACAAAGCTTAAAGTTATAATTTTCGATTTAATTGACATTTTAAAATTATAACCAGGTTACCAATTTTGTAATTCGATACCCATCGGAAAATTACAAAAGATATAATTTTGAAATTGGTTGACCGTCTTAAAATCGTAATGAATGGGGGATTTTTAAAAGGACCTAAAATTACTAAAATCATTACCCAATAACTAATTTTATGATTAACTTAAAATTATAAGCTCACAAAATAAATTAAAAATAGTCAACAACTTGGAATTATAAATAAACGAATAATTTTGGAACTGTTTAACAAAATTTTTTTGAAACTAATTAACATTTCAAAATTATCCGGTTATAAATTTACAACAATTATTAAATTATTTTTAAGTAATTCTCATTGTTAAATTATAACCAGATAATTAAGTTTATATCTGAATAACAATTATAAAATTACAAGTAAATGATTAATTTTAAAGTTGTTTAACGGTTTGAAATTATAAATAAAATTAATGGCTTTGAAATTAACTAATATTTTAAAAAAATTCTAAACAAATAATTAAATTTTATAATTAAATCACAATTATAAAATTGCCCCAAAGGATTAATATTAAAATTGTTTAAAAATTCGAAATTATAAATAGACCTAATGGTTTTAAAATAAATAAGTATTTAAAAAAAAAAAACAACAAAATTTTAAACAAATAATTAATTTTATAATTAAACCACAATTATAAAATTACCCTAAATGATTAAATATAAAATTAGTGCAAAATTCGATATTATAGATCAATTAACGGGTTTAGAATTCATTAACATTTTTAAGTTACAAACAGATAATTAAGTTTATAATTGATTAACAATTATAAAATTACAAGTAAATAAATAATTTTCGAATTACGATACGGTTGGGATCTTGAACGATTTTGAAATTATCTAACAATTTCGAATTGTTAATAAAGCAGTGATTTTGAAATTGATTTACATTTCGGAATTATCTGGTTATACAATTTTAACAAGTTATTAAATTGTGAATTAATGAATAATTTTGAAATTATTTGACAATTGAAATTTTAGGCAAAGGGATAAGTTTAAAACTGGCTAACGTTTTGAAAATATAGCCGGAGAAATAAACCTAAAATTAATTAACCATTTAAAACTATAAATGGGTGAATAACCTTGTAATAAGCCAACAATTTTGGATTCCAACTGAATTACTAATTTTATAATTGAATCACACATTGCACTCAATAATTTTTTTTTTTTCTAAATAAATCGCGATTGCCCATTCCGTCACATAAATGTTTAGTATAAAATAAAATCCTCCTAAAAAAAACCAAATTCACCAAAAAAAAAAAATAAGAGGAAATAAACAGGGTTTAAAAATACTAATATATTAGTCATAAATATGCATAATTTTAAACACAAACTGACAGAAAATCTAAAAATATTAAATAATCCACTATCGTAATATATTTAAATGCATCGCTGTATTAATATAATTTCTAGTGTTACACAAAAATATTTAACCAGTGGTAACTTTTTAATATTACAATGCGCAAAATATTAAATATTTCGCCGTATAAATATATTTTATATCGTAACTTTAACATATTTTTTGTCACCATAAATATTAAATGTTTTGTTTCTACAATATCAATATATTCCTACCACACATTACAAACTGCCGCAGTATATGCGAAATGTACGAATATAAATAACATAACAAAACAAAATATGCCGTCTTGTTGATCATCGACTGCCAAAATATGCGACACAAAATATGCGACTATTACACACGACATATTTAAATATTTTAGAGTAAATAGTAAACATATTATTAGTCGAAAAATAAACTAATAATAGTCACAATATGAAGAAAAAAATTTTTTTTTGTGTGTACATACAAAAAAAAAAAAAATAAAAAGGGAAAAATTTAAAATAAGAAAATCTTTGAATGTGAGTATGTGTAGGAAGAAGTAAATAATTATGTTTGATGGTTAATTTATTGAAAAAAGGCAAAATATGGTTGAAAGGTGAGTTTTATAGTTTGAGTGCAAAAATATAAAAAATATTGAAAAGTTAACTAATATTTTAAGAAAATATATACATATGTACTTAGTTTGTATTTATAATAATATTTAATTTATAAACAGCCATTAAAAGAATATAGGGAGTATTATATCAAAGACAAAATTAAATTGGTGTTTGGACTAGTTGTTCAAAAATAGAGTAAAGGTACAAAAGTGCGATTGTGTTTTGAGAAATTTATTTACAACAGACAAAGTATCTTTTATAAGGACAAACATTTTTATGCGTGGGTGTGTAGATCATAGTTTTATGACGTAAGCATTTTATTTTTAGCTTAGCTCATTTAATTGTTGATGATAATGGATGAATTCAAATTAGAACAACAAATCGCAATCTTGTAATAGAAGCTCAAAAAAAGGATGTTGTGTAAATGTAGGTAGGAGGCTGCTTATATATGATCTTCTAGAGAAAAGAACATTTAAAGAAGTGATCTGTTGTAAAGACTATGCATATATATATGTATGTATGTATGTATGTATATATAATTGTTAGCGACAAAGTAAACTTAGAAATTTGATATTGTGTTTTGTGTTATACAAGTTGATTTAAAAAAAAAAAAATTTATGACTTTTCTTGTTTTTTATAAGTATGTAATTTGGAAAATAAATGTTTTTTCAGACTATTGTTGTTTTTTTATTTGCGCCTATCATAAATATATTTTTTAGATAAAACACTTTTGTTTGCTATATGCACTTGCGTAGACATTTATAAATAAAGCAATAATTATGACGCCAACAATAACGAAACCAAAATTTTCATGCAAGTAGCGATCCTTTTTTATGAACATTTTTTGCCAATTTTACACACTTGTGACCTTTTTATTTGTTGTTGCATATACGTATGACAAACAATACCTTGTGGAATCACAACAACAAATGTATGCAAATTTATGATCTATTTTTTTTAGCGGAAAATAAAGGGTTATTTATTTTTTCACTTGTTATTTTTACAACAGGTATAGGAAAAAAATTATGAATAATTATGACGCCAATATTTACACAGAAAAAGAATTGTACACACCATCTGAGGCAAGTGATGCACATATGAGGGGTATAGTTGCAAGGACTGCAATGTCCACTTTTTTACAAACGTAACTTATAATACCTCTTAGTTGTATTTAATGAATGCTTCCAATTAGTGAATATTACATTACTAGAAACACATTTATCCCATAAAAAAGTATGTTCAAAAATTAAGAGTTGGACATACTTTTGGAGATTGGAGATTGTCGTTTTTGCAATGATCACAGTTTGTTGAGCTCTTTTTCTCTCAACTATTTTCAAAAATACGCGCTATTTTTTTTATTCTGTTTCTTTTTTGCAAAACAAAACTAAAAGAAATGAAAAAAATAACAATTTCTCTTTTATATGAAACAGTTAATTATATTGTTAATTTTATAACTTTGTCATTGGTCGTAATTATGGAGCTGAGTTGTTAATAAGTTCATCCAAATCAATTAAGAAAAAAAGGCAAGAGACACCAACAAATGGAAAGGAATTTAGAAAAAATAAAAAGGTATGTGTTAAGGCCAATTGATAAGCAGGCGGTGGTATTACGGCAGCTGACTTTTTGATTTGATTAGAGCAAACACAGCAATCTTCAATTTTATTATTATAATTGCCAGCAAACCACTATATCGATTTGGTTGAAACTTGCGTCACATCTTCATCATATTCTTATTTACTGAATAGCATGATATACAAAACATAAATATGAATATACTTTGAGCTAGAGGTTTTTACTATTTATTGCGAAAACTATGAATGTGGACATTGCAGTCTTTGCAAATATACCCCTCATATGTTGTATGCATACCTATGTGAAGATTCTTTTTGGCAGGAATTGTTTGATTGTGCTTTATAAAATTTTTAATATAATAGAATATAAAACAGCGCACATAAATGTAATCAAATTATTAAATAAAACTGAACCTGAGCATATCCTGTCTCTCGTTATTAAGCGAAACGTTTGTTTTTTGAGAAATCTATTTTTACCTACATACAATTCACAAAGTGTTGGTGATATTGATCCTTTATTAGATAAGACAATACAACAAGAACGGTGTCTAATATTACAGTACCATAGATATAAAGTTATACATTTGTGGCACAATAAATTAAAGTGAAAATAAAACATATAAATAAATAATAATTAATACAAATAAGTCAACAAATATAAAAAATCAGTATTAATGAATATTAATTAAAAGATTTATGCCTGTACACCAATACGTCGCTTCGGTTTGCGTCGTTTTCGAAGTTGCATCTTTTTTAAATTTCTGTGATTTCGAAGTTTTGTCGTTTCAGTTTGCGTCGCTAACTGGGACCCGAAAAACTCGACGCATAAAAATAGTTTAAATTTAAAAAGGTTTACATATCAAATTTTCTATGAAAATTTTCCTTATTCAATAATCGTTTATGAATACGTTGTTAAAAATTCAATTTAAAAAAAATTTTTGACTAATGACAAATACAAAAGTTATTAAAATAATTTACCAAAAAAATTTTAACAAAAATGGTAGATTTAAAACTGTTTGCATTGCTAATGAAATGAATATGGGGGGTAGTCTGTTCCACAACCGAATTGTAGAAACGTAAAAATGTCTAACGACATAAGGCTACGGTACCGAATGGAGTTTATATTTTTTCCTCTGTTAGATCTTGAAAAAGTTAATCTTCTGTATTAGACTGGTCGCAATTTTTTTTTTTTTAAATTTAATTGTTTGCGCTGCTTAAAATATGAGGTTTGGTGTAAGAAATCATGACCTAATTTTTCAGGTCAATCCGCCGGTGCCTAGCCGTGCCAAGTGGGGCCCAAAGTTCCCCATTTTATAAAAAAAAAACATCTTTTCTATCAGATCTTTATAGTTATACTAGTAAATATGACTACGCTACGATCTTCGGCAGAGAAAGTACTTCAAGTGTGCCAAATTTCAGCTTCCTATGTCATCAGATGGCTTCAGAAAGTTGCGGAAAGAATAGGACATACATGCAAACATCCTGACATACTAAGAAATTATATATTGTAGATAGATTTTTGCAGTTTAATATTTTAGTATGATACGAACGAAAGATTTTTAACTAATTTTAACTAATTCGGGGTCGCTGAATCCAGTGGTGCTAGCCGTTTTTTTAGGTTAGCTTTAGTTTTCGAGATATACCGTTATTTCGAAAATTAGGGAGGTTGCACAACATATATTCGCGTAACTCAAAAACGCTTTAGTTTATTGAAAAACAAAAAAAACCGAAATTCCGCAATAAAATTACCTTTAAGAAAGTTAAAACTTTTTTCTTCATATTGGCTTTGGTTTTCGAGATATACCGTTATTTCGAAAATTAAGGAGGTTGCACAACATATATTCGCGTAACTCAAAAACGCTTTAGTTTATTAAAAAATTAAAAAAAAACCGAAATTCCGCAATAAAATTTACTTTAAGAAAGGTAAAACGTTTTTCTTATATGCGCAGTCGTTTTAGAAACATAATTTTTTTTTTCTGGAAAAAAAAATAATTTTTTTATTAAAATTTCGGAATTTTTGTTTTTAAAAATTCATAAAAAATTGCAAAATGGACCTATGCTTCTAATTTTATAGAGTCATATAAAAAACAATATTGCAAACAAAACAAGCTATAAATGATTAAAATCTGTTCACAACTTTTGATTTTATGTATTCACAAAAGACGAAAAATTTTAATTAATTTAAGAATTTTATTAAACCGCCATATTTGTATAATTGAAATTCTTATATTTGGCCCGTGTAGTGCCTAGGGTGCCTCAAAAAATTAGACAGATAAGCAGTACCTACTCCAAGTTGTTGGGCACTATCGTCATTTATATCCGTCCCACAACAAATCTTCTCTTTTAAATTTATCAACTTAATAAAATCAATCAAATAAATTTACACTTTTTTTTGAAATTTCGAAATTTTCATTAAAAAAATTATTGTAGAAGCATAGCTGCATTTTCCAATTTTAAATGAATTTGTATGAGAGCCCCCTAAAAAGAAAAGGTCGGTCATACATTCTATTCCCCTAGGTCTGACTCCTTGGCAGTTATGGAGCTTTTTCTTCAATATATTTCTAGTCTGTAGTTAAAATTTTGAGTGGGAGCCCTTAATGAATGGAGATAGCAGGTAGGTATTTTAGAAATAAATGATGGAGATGAAAAATAAAGAGGAGTTGGTCATACATTTGACCCTTCTTGAGGCATCCTAGGCACTACACGGGCCAAATATAAGAATTTCAATTATACAAATATGGCGGTTTAATAAAATTCTTAAATTAATTAAAATTTTTCGTCTTTTGTGAATACATAAAATCAAAAGTTGTGAACAGATTTTAATCATTTATAGCTTGTTTTGTTTGCAATATTGTTTTTTATATGACTCTATAAAATTAGAAGCATAGGTCCATTTTGCAATTTTTTATGAATTTTTAAAAACAAAAATTCCGAAATTTTAATAAAAAAATTATTTTTTTTTCCAGAAAAAAAAATTATGTTTCTAAAACGACTGCGCATATAAGAAAAACGTTTTACCTTTCTTAAAGTAAATTTTATTGCGGAATTTCGGTTTTTTTTAATTTTTTAATAAACTAAAGCGTTTTTGAGTTACGCGAATATATGTTGTGCAACCTCCTTAATTTTCGAAATAACGGTATATCTCGAAAACCAAAGCCAATATGAAGAAAAAAGTTTTAACTTTCTTAAAGGTAATTTTATTGCGGAATTTCGGTTTTTTTTGTTTTTCAATAAACTAAAGCGTTTTTGAGTTACGCGAATATATGTTGTGCAACCTCCCTAATTTTCGAAATAACGGTATATCTCGAAAACTAAAGCTAACCTAAAAAAACGGCTAGCACCACTGGATTCAGCGACCCCGAATTAGTTAAAATTAGTTAAAAATCTTTCGTTCGTATCATACTAAAATATTAAACTGCAAAAATCTATCTACAATATATAATTTCTTAGTATGTCAGGATGTTTGCATGTATGTCCTATTCTTTCCGCAACTTTCTGAAGCCATCTGATGACATAGGAAGCTGAAATTTGGCACACTTGAAGTACTTTCTCTGCCGAAGATCGTAGCGTAGTCATATTTACTAGTATAACTATAAAGATCTGATAGAAAAGATGTTTTTTTTTATAAAATGGGGAACTTTGGGCCCCACTTGGCACGGCTAGGCACCGGCGGATTGACCTGAAAAATTAGGTCATGATTTCTTACACCAAACCTCATATTTTAAGCAGCGCAAACAATTAAATTTAAAAAAAAAAAATTGCGACTAGTCTAATACAGAAGATTAACTTTTTCAAGATCTAACAGAGGAAAAAATATAAACTCCATTCGGTACCGTAGCCTTATGTCGTTAGACATTTTTACGTTTCTACAATTCGGTTGTGGAACAGACTACCCCCCATATTCATTTCATTAGCAATGCAAACAGTTTTAAATCTACCATTTTTGTTAAAATTTTTTTGGTAAATTATTTTAATAACTTTTGTATTTGTCATTAGTCAAAAATTTTTTTTAAATTGAATTTTTAACAACGTATTCATAAACGATTATTGAATAAGGAAAATTTTCATAGAAAATTTGATATGTAAACCTTTTTAAATTTAAACTATATTTATGCGTCGAGTTTTTCGGGTCCCAGTTAGCGACGCAAACTGAAACGACAAAACTTCGAAATCACAGAAATTTAAAAAAGATGCAACTTCGAAAACGACGCAAACCGAAGCGACGTATTGGTGTACAGGCATAAATCTTTTAATTAATATTCATTAATACTGATTTTTTATATTTGTTGACTTATTTGTATTAATTATTATTTATTTATATGTTTTATTTTCACTTTAATTTATTGTGCCACAAATGTATAACTTTATATCTACGGTACTGTAATATTAGACACCGTTCTTGTTGTATTGTCTTATCTAATAAAGGATCAATATCACCAACACTTTGTGAATTGTATGTAGGTAAAAATAGATTTCTCAAAAAACAAACGTTTCGCTTAATAACGAGAGACAGGATATGCTCAGGTTCAGTTTTATTTAATAATTTGATTACATTTATGTGCGCTGTTTTATATTCTATTATATTAAAAATTTTATAAAGCACAATCAAACAATTCCTGCCAAAAAGAATCTTCACATAGGTATGCATACAACATATGAGGGGTATATTTGCAAAGACTGCAATGTCCACATTCATAGTTTTCGCAATAAATAGTAAAAACCTCTAGCTCAAAGTATATTCATATTTATGTTTTGTATATCATGCTATTCAGTAAATAAGAATATGATGAAGATGTGACGCAAGTTTCAACCAAATCGATATACATAGTGGTTTGCTGGCAATTATAATAATAAAATTGAAGATTGCTGTGTTTGCTCTAATCAAATCAAAAAGTCAGCTGCCGTAATACCACCGCCTGCTTATCAATTGGCCTTAACACATACCTTTTTATTTTTTCTAAATTCCTTTCCATTTGTTGGTGTCTCTTGCCTTTTTTTCTTAATTGATTTGGATGAACTTATTAACAACTCAGCTCCATAATTACGACCAATGACAAAGTTATAAAATTAACAATATAATTAACTGTTTCATATAAAAGAGAAATTGTTATTTTTTTCATTTCTTTTAGTTTTGTTTTGCAAAAAAGAAACAGAATAAAAAAAATAGCGCGCATTTTTGAAAATAGTTGAGAGAAAAAGAGCTCAACAAACTGTGATCATTGCAAAAACGACAATCTCCAATCTCCAAAAGTATGTCCAACTCTTAATTTTTGAACATACTTTTTTATGGGATAAATGTGTTTCTAGTAATGTAATATTCACTAATTGGAAGCATTCATTAAATACAACTAAGAGGTATTATAAGTTACGTTTGTAAAAAAGTGGACATTGCAGTCTTTGCAACTATACCCCTCATATGTGCATCACTTGCCTCAGATGGTGTGTACAATTCTTTTTCTGTGTAAATATTGGCGTCATAATTATTCATAATTTTTTTCCTATACCTGTTGTAAAAATAACAAGTGAAAAAATAAATAACCCTTTATTTTCCGCTAAAAAAAATAGATCATAAATTTGCATTTGTGATTCCACAAGGTATTGTTTGTCATACGTATATGCAACAACAAATAAAAAGGTCACAAGTGTGTAAAATTGGCAAAAAATGTTCATAAAAAAGGATCGCTACTTGCATGAAAATTTTGGTTTCGTTATTGTTGGCGTCATAATTATTGCTTTATTTATAAATGTCTACGCAAGTGCATATAGCAAACAAAAGTGTTTTATCTAAAAAATATATTTATGATAGGCGCAAATAAAAAAACAACAATAGTCTGAAAAAACATTTATTTTCCAAATTACATACTTATAAAAAACAAGAAAAGTCATAAATTTTTTTTTTTTTAAATCAACTTGTATAACACAAAACACAATATCAAATTTCTAAGTTTACTTTGTCGCTAACAATTATATATACATACATACATACATACATATATATATGCATAGTCTTTACAACAGATCACTTCTTTAAATGTTCTTTTCTCTAGAAGATCATATATAAGCAGCCTCCTACCTACATTTACACAACATCCTTTTTTTGAGCTTCTATTACAAGATTGCGATTTGTTGTTCTAATTTGAATTCATCCATTATCATCAACAATTAAATGAGCTAAGCTAAAAATAAAATGCTTACATCATAAAACTATGATCTACACACCCACGCATAAAAATGTTTGTCCTTATAAAAGATACTTTGTCTGTTGTAAATAAATTTCTCAAAACACAATCGCACTTTTGTACCTTTACTCTATTTTTGAACAACTAGTCCAAACACCAATTTAATTTTGTCTTTGATATAATACTCCCTATATTCTTTTAATGGCTGTTTATAAATTAAATATTATTATAAATACAAACTAAGTACATATGTATATATTTTCTTAAAATATTAGTTAACTTTTCAATATTTTTTATATTTTTGCACTCAAACTATAAAACTCACCTTTCAACCATATTTTGCCTTTTTTCAATAAATTAACCATCAAACATAATTATTTACTTCTTCCTACACATACTCACATTCAAAGATTTTCTTATTTTAAATTTTTCCCTTTTTATTTTTTTTTTTTTTTTTTGTATGTACACACAAAAAAAAATTTTTTTCTTCATATTGTGACTATTATTAGTTTATTTTTCGACTAATAATATGTTTACTATTTACTCTAAAATATTTAAATATGTCGTGTGTAATAGTCGCATATTTTGGCAGTCGATGATCAACAAGACGGCATATTTTGTTTTGTTATGTAATTTATATTCGTACATTTCGCATATACTGCGGCAGTTTGTAATGTGTGGTAGGAATATATTGATATTGTAGAAACAAAACATTTAATATTTATGGTGACAAAAAATATGTTAAAGTTACGATATAAAATATATTTATACGGCGAAATATTTAATATTTTGCGCATTTTATATTATAAAGTTACCACTGGTTAAATATTTTTGAATATTACTACAATGTTGTTAGTAAATTATGAATATTTTTGCGATATGAATACCTTTAAATATTTTAGTTTTGAATATTTACTGTCGTTTTCGGTATGAAGAAAAAAAACTATTTACTTATTTTTAAACCCTGGAAATAAACGAAAATACTTACCTTTACATTTAAGAGATTTCTCCAAGAAAAAAAACACATGTACCAAAAAAGTTTTTAGTTTAAGGTATCAAAATAGATTAACCTTATATAAGCCTTGTATTTACGACGACTTAATAAATATTTTCTTGTATACTGAATTTAATTGAAAATATGTGGTAAATTTAATTTAATCGTTGAAATGTGGCTAATGTGAAATAGAACAGTGTTAAGTAAACGTTTAGGGACATTACCTACATTTTTTTTTTATTCAGGCAAAAAGGTAATGTCACGGTTGGCATTAACCTGTCATTTGGGGTGGGCAGCCTGACCGGGACAATAACATCTTGTCCCGAGGTTTCGAGTCCTGCCAAACAATCGTAGTGTGAAAGTTTCTGTCATCGAAATGTCTGTCCGTTTATTAGGGGTCTTTGCCGCTTTCGTTAGGTATTTTGTATATTGTTTCTCGTTTTTCTATTGCTTCTTTTTTTAACATCGTTTACATTATGGCACGGAAAAAGTTTGTAATTGTGATAACCTTGATGGAAACGAACCACCCATTCTCGGCGAGCTACAGCCGTAAACACCAGCGTGCCAACATCCATCGCGGAGCAAAAAGGTTTCTTTTTGGAAAAATTTAAATCGCTTTTTCCAAATCACAATCATTACACCTCTATGCGTCAAAAGAGGAAACATCTTATTCAAAAGGGAGGATTTTTACCCCTTATTATTACATCAATATTAAGTGGAGTCATTGCAAAAATTTTAGAAAATGTCAAATAAGTTATCAAAACTTATAGTTCTTCATCCATCAACTTAAAAAAATTCAAAGTTAAACATTCTGATTCAGATTTTTTACATCGGAAACTCTTGGCAATATATGGTTCACATACACTGAAGGATATAAACAAATGGTATTATATTAAACAAGAACTTGCTAAATACTTAATTAGATCCCAACGATCATCTAATCAGAATAAAATATCAACAATGCATAATTTGCGCGATAATGAAACTCAAACTAAAAAGGTATATAAAAAGCATATTGAAACGCAAGCAATTACACCTCAGTCGAGTAGTATAGCACTACAAACAGATTTGAATTTGCCTGAAGATATTTACGTAGCTAAGCGTCTTAAAAGCTATCGAAAAAAGGAACTCCAAAAATTAGAATATTATTCAAAACTGATAACTATTCAAATATGAAACAATCAACTTTACCTTATCAATATTCTCCTCGTGTAAAATATTTAAAAAAATAAAACTCTTTTTTTGTTTATAAAATCTATATATATAAAAGTGAATGTATATATATTTCTATATATATATATATATATATATATATATATTTGTGCCTTATAGGAGGCCAAACCACTTGACCGATGGCCTTGAAATTTTCACAGCCTGTAACTGTGACACTGGAAGAGACATAAGGCTATATAAAATTGTGACTGGGCAAAGAGCCGATGCCACGCCCATACAACCCAAAATTTAAAATCGTGTTATCTATGACATTTTTTGACCTACGGCGATAATATTTGGTATATATGTTGTTGCCATGAATAGAAATACGTTTAATTAAAACAGTGGTAAAAAGGTGTATTGGACAAAGGGGCGGTGCCATATTTTTTCGTGGATGCCAATATTAAATATCGCATATTTTAAGAGCCGCTGCAAGCATTTTGTTGAACTTTTGGTAGTAGGATCTTCTGAGCCCCAAAATTCAAATAAAATAGCAGCGGGGGAAGTGGCATGGGACGCCATTGTTTAATATCGCATATCTTAAGAACTGTTATAGTGAGAATGTTCAAACTTTGTACAATTCACTCTAATGGTATACTACACTTTTGAAAATAGAAATAAAGCGGGCATGCGCAGGGGTGGAAATACCTCCCATACGATGCATATATTAAATATCGCTCAACTGAAGAACTATTAAAGGGAGAGTCTTCAAACGTGGTTAAAGCTACTTTTATAGCAAACTTTAAATTTCAATATAGTAATGGGCGGGGTGGACAGAGGAGGAGCAGTACCCCTCATAGATAGAAATATTAATAACAGCCGCTGCAAGCAATTTGTTGAACTTTTGGTAGTAGGGTCTTCTGAGCCCCAAAATTGAAACAAAATAGCAGCGGGGGAAGTGGTTCCCCCCATATAACGCCAATGTTTAATATCGCATATCTTGAGAACTGTTATAGTGAGAATGTTCAAACTTTGTAGAAGTCACACTTATGGTATACTACACTACTGAAAATAAAAAAAGCGGGCATGCGCAGGGGTGGAAATACCTCCCATACGATGCATATATTAAATATCGCTCAACTGAAGAACTATTAAAGGGAGAGTCTTCAAACGTGGTTAAAGCTACTATTATAGAAAAAGTGGTTAAAGCAGTGTAGCGAAGCACACCGGGTTAAGCTAGTATGTATATAAAAATGTTTCTTTAGTATTCAACTTCCATTAAATATTCATCATCATCATTATCTTTTTGAAACTGATCCTTATAATTATTTAAATCTACGTTTACTTTCATTAAGTAGTCATCATCTTCATCAAATTTTAAAATATGTTGCTTGTAGTGACCCCAAGCAAGAGTATTAACATTATTATCACAAATATATCTCTTATTATCTAAATAACTTAATGATATTTTATTAATTAATTATGGAATATATTTCCATAATAAATTTGTTTGTTAAATAAACAATTTTTATAATCAGATAGACTTAAACTTTTACATATGCTACTCTTGACACCCTTAGCCTTTTTAATTTCCTGCATATATGCTGTTTTAAAAGCCTACATTTTTGCTCTCATCAGATAGACTTAAACTGTTACATATGCTACTCTTGACACCCTTAGCCTTTTTAATTTCCTGCATATATGCTGTTTTAAAAGCCTACATTTTTGCTCTCAAACCTACAAATTCTTTCATAATAATTCCATTATTTTCGTCTTTCATCATCCCTAAGACTTTTTCATTTTTTTTTTTTTTTTTTGGAAAATCATACATTTTCCATTTCGAAAGTTCTAAAGGCTCAGTTAGGCAAACGTTGCAGTAAAGTATCTGTACTGTATCAATCAGCTGTTCGCTTTTTGCTATATGAAAACCAATACAAAAGCTTACCGAAATGCAATGTAGCGTATTTGCAACGTACCAATCTGTATAAAATAGAATTTCATGCCGTTGTTATAAGATTGTAAAACCTAAGTAAATAGGCTTATTGTAAAATAAAAAAGATTTATTTAGTTCAACTGCTACCATGTTTTCTTCAAATATACTTAACGAATGAAATTCTGGTTTAGCAATAAGAGAACGAGAACAAGTCTTTTAAGGCCAGTTTACACGGTAATACAATGTATTACGACTTTGTAGAATCAAAATATTATGAAATTTTCTCCGTGTTTAAAAGAAAAAAATAAAAATCGTTTGTAAGTTAATTCATGTTTACACGGATGGTACAAGTAAAATCAAAAATAATAACAAAAAAACAGATGGTTGCAGTTTTAAATTTTTACAAAAACAATATGAAAATTTCCTGAGTTGATTTTAGTTGTTTTTGTTATTGTATAAAATGCTACCACCTTCGATATACTCTGTTAAAATACACCTCTGGTGTGATGAGAATACTTAAGTTTCTAAAATGGTTTAGAAAAAGACCATTTACCGACCGCTTGTCAGATTTTGTATTCGTATTCTCTCTTACTCAATACATTTTGCTTTTACATGATAAGATTTTTCTCATTCTACATCATTTTTGCAATGTCGTAATACATTGTATTACCGTGTAAACTGGCCTTTACCAACATTTTCCCAATTATTAACTATTTTAATTATTTTACGTTTATCAACGTTTTCCATTGTTTTTCCATATACTGCATTGTTTAATAATTTGAAGAAATTTCTCTCAAAAGTGTTTTTTGCGTTTGTTCTATGAAAATTATTTAGTGAAATATATTTGTTTAACCAATAAGACTGTTTATATTTTAATATTCTATGAATTTTGGTTAGCTCCAAACCAGAGAACTGCAACGAGCACCCGTTTTTATGATTTATGATACTCGCCTTAAAACGAGTTGCGGTGTAGTTAATACAGCCTATTGCTTTTATATGTGCTCGCCAGGCTCGTAAGAAATTGTGTTTGCAACATACGAGCCTTTAGTAAACTCAATGAAATTTTAATGAGTTCTGTTTTGTATTGTTTCGTAAATTTATTTTTTCAACATTTGGCATAGCATTCGTACTTCTGATAAATCAACTAATTTTCTCTCTTTTATTCAATGTTCTCTATCTGCTCTTCGCTGACCTAGGCCCGTTTTCACGACTTACCTTTAAAGATCGAAATAGTTAATGGTACCTTTAGCACTAGTGAGGAATAAAGTTACCTTCAACTATTTTTCGTTTTCACAACTTTTCCATAAAATAAACTAAACATTTTTAAAAATGTGGCAATACCAAAGTAAATACCGATTATTTTTGCCAAAATAAAAGTACGAACTGGCAACTACGTACTTTCTTTTTCTTTTCTCATTTTAAATTTTTGTGTACACAAATATTTTTTAATAATGGCAAATATTAATGAAATACCGCATACACGCGAATTTAACATTTTGTAAATTTTATTTGTCAAAATACGAGTTTATTATTAATTTACAAAATATACGTGTACTTGGAGTTGCCATGTATACAAAATATGTGAAAATAGTATGGCAATCTCAAATCTAAACCTTACGACAAAAGTTAAAGGAAGAATGATCCTCTCTTTACCTTATCATTCACTTTTAGATTACAGGGCATTTGTGATAATTAAAAACTCATTATCTGTTCGATAAGTTCCTACATTAAGCTATCGTTAAGTCGTGAAAACGGGCCCTAGAGTTATAATTGCCTGAGTGCACAAGTGTTTACTCGCAGCATTCGTCATTTGTAGTAATACTTAAAGCAGCGCTGCCAGATGGTTTAGGAAAATATCAATGATCGTATATTTAAGTAAACATGTAGGGCTAAATTCATTATGAAATAAAATATGTATATAACGAATGCGACAGGCTTTTGAATCACAATTTTTTACGTCAATTTCATTTATATGTAAATATTTTTACAAAAATATTGACCAATGGCACCGCAGCGCAGTCCGTTATTTCATTGTGCGACGTAGACACAGAATTTACTTTTTATATATTTATACATTTTTGACAACAAATTTTACAAAAAACAAACAATTATATTCTATGATGCTAAAGATGCACATAAGAACATGCGCTCTTTATTAACGGTAACAATCAAATTCATTCCAAGAATCCATAAATAATGAAGTAGAAAAAGATAGTAGAGAAGCAGTAATTATTAAAGCCCTGCACGAATGCATTTGTTTCTTTTTCACATTTCTCCACACCAACTCATTGTTGTGTGAAATACTGAGTTCTTTTTTTAAAATCAATTCGAATGATACACAACCGAATCAATTTTAAACAGTAGCTCGTTTCAAACAACTCGTTGTTAAGCAGTAGTTTGATTTAAAAAAACAAATCAACTCAATGTATAATTCGATGTGAAAGAAAACATAACACACAAAAATTGTGAGTCCATAACAGGGAATTCCATTTCTTTGCCCAATTGTGCGTACCACTACTAACACATATTTTTATGATCATCAATTCAGTAGTCGATGTGACTTCGACAAGTGTACATGTCTAGCGGATGCTGCTATGTTATTTTCTATTTTCATCTTAACAGAAAAAAACTTTATGATGACAAAAAAAAAATTATTTGATACCTGTAAAAGGGTTACTTCGTTAAAAAGACGTACCTAAATACAGAAATTATTAAGAAAAAAATAGCCACAAGAATTTGTTGGTATTTTGTGCTTGTAAAAATATTTTGGTTTCTGTACCAATCGCGTCGGTGGGGTTTTTTTTTCTTCTTAGAAAACACTTTTCTTAAGTCCCCATTTACACTAGGGACATTTCTTGCCGGACAGACGAAGTTTGATGGCGAGGGGTCGAAAAGGTAGCGTATGTAGTACATGACTATCTGTACTGGACATTTTTTCATTTCTCTTTCTTACTTTTCGTAGTTTACATACAAGTATTAATTTCTGTCTGACTTCTAATGTTTCATATGTAAACGCTTCGGGTAAGATTAAAAGAGAATTCAAAAAATGTCCGGCAAGAAATGTCCCTAGTGTAAATTGGGACTTAGTAAGTAAAATTTTAGAAAAACAAGTTAAAAAAGGCTTGTTTTGCTACAATTTATGTGTAAATAACCTATATACATAATAGCAAATGTGACAGTAGGTAACATGTTTGGGTAGAAAGATGTGTTTCATTGATGTATTAATGAAACTTTATTGTTTCGCACTATTTTTATTGCATACTTTTTATGCTACAATTAAATGACGGAGCCCAAGAGTTTGACCTGTTATAATGACTTTATACATTTTTGCAGGCAAACTCAGGTGCGCATTTGGTATTTTGTAAAATGTTATGATATACCATTAGGGAAAATACTACACAACTTGATGCAGTATCCAACGAATTGCTAATGTATGAAAGCTTAAATTTTAGTACTAATGAAGATTTCAACATTTTGCAATGGTGGAACTTACATCAAAATGAATTTCCACTTCTCTACAAAGTGAGCTGCAAAATATTAGCAACGCCTGCTAGTAGTGCAGCTTCAGAGAGAGTTTTTTCAGTAGCACGGAATTTGATTTCTGAAAAAAGATGCAGCATTGCTTCAAACGGTGATTCTATAAATGCCACAGCGAGTGCGCTCGCAAGTAAAATGTATTGTTGCAGTTCTCTGCTTCAAACCATGTTTTAAACATTGGTGTAAATTTTTATAATTACATACTCCGATTTGTTATTTAAATCAACAAGTAACTTTTTTTCTTTGGAATCTGGTGGAGTTTTGTTTTCACTACAAAAAGGTAAATTATTGTGAGTATCATGGATTTCTGTTGGATATACTAAATCAACTTCTAAAATTTATCCAATATCTGAATCATTTGGTATTGAGTCTGAAGAAAAATTATCAATGTTTCTTACCCACTCAAAATTACCTTCTGATAGAGCTTCTGACATTGCCTAACCATATAAATTATTTACGTCTAAATACATTAAAAGAATTTTGTTATTTTATAATTGATATTGCAATAGTTATGAGCTGGTCCTCTATGCTTTCCACTTGCATGACAATGATCTTTGCTTTTATGTCATTTGTAATAGCTTGAGAACAAAAATGACAAACATTATTGTTTTCAAAATTTAAATTTTCCTGTTAAGGGTGGCATTGGAACAATTTTAGTGAGAAAATTATTATTTAAATATTTTATATCTACTACTAAATTTTCTATAAAGAGCTTTGCCCAATTTTCAGGATAGTATTTAAATTAATTTTCATAACAAACTTAAATCGTATTTAAAACAGATTGGTTTTTTGAGTTTTATTTGAAAAGTCTTATTTAATTAAGATAAAAGTATGGTATCACTACTAAATACAAAAGAAAAATATAAAAAAGTGTATTTATTTACATGGTGGTCTGAAAAAACAGCTGACTGTTAATTCTTTGCCTGTTGTTGTTGTATTGTTGTGATATTGAGGCCACCTTGCTAAAATATTACAATGGAAACTTAAGGTGAAATTAAGTGTACCACATCGGTGACTTAAGTTTTACTTAAGTTTTTAGTGAAGAAGAGAATTTTGTATTGTAAACGATTTTAAAAATATATGTGTTTTAATATCAATCCTGAAAATTGGCCATTAATCTATTTAAATTATCATTGAAATTACACTTAATGATATATGAAAATGACTAGGGGATATGTTTATCAATCAAAGTTGTTGATGAAGTATCCCCTTTCGGAATGCACGTTTGAATGTTTTCAAAAATGCATTCCGAAACAGCATATATCACAAATGGAACTTCAATGGAGTTATTGAAATTCTTAAATTCTAATATTGACTCACTTTCATTTGGAGCATAGGCGATTTTTCGGTTTCAGTGTTTTTGGTGATTATTTAATTTATCCTTTTGGTAAAAATGCTGCAGGCAGTCATCGAATACAAAAATTTTTTCTTTATGCTTCGTTGTTTGCAATCTGATTAATCTGCAAAAAGAAAAATAAAGGTAACAATTTAATAACACAAACTTATAACGGTTGTAAATTATAAACTTTCCTTGAAATATTTTTTATCCACATAAAGTGGGAATTAACTCCATTTTTCTCCTGTAGGAACATAAGGGAAATGTGTTTGGATTTTTTCCCTTTAGTTTTGTAGTCCAACAACTAAATCTTTTTCATCATCAAATCCGAAAACATTGATACTTTCCCTTAAAATTTATTCTTAATCTTAGCATTGTACATAAATTTGAGATTGGCCTTATTTTTTTTAAGTCAGCTATTGCTGCTATAACAGCCCATTTAAAAAAAACTCATCTCTGTTTTTAATATTGAGGCAGGTTTTTTTTACCATTAGTTTTCTAGGAAGCTGTATGAAACTTGACCCTTTCATTGGTTGATACTTGTTCAAATTGACATCCAATTTTATTATTTCAATGAGAGTCCAACCACTATCCCTTTCTTGAAACTCCTCCATTTTTTGTAATACTTTTTCAATTTTGTTATTGAAAATGGCATCAAAATCATCAATATAATATATTTTTTCCATTTTGGTTTGGAAGGTTTTTAGTTCTATTGATATATTTTCTCAGTCTTTAATGTTGGGCTTTATATAAACCCCAGAAAGTTCCATATTAAATTTCAATATGACATGGAGTCTGAAAAACTTCTCCACTTCCGACTTTATTACCGCGGCAGCTTCTTTTAAAAATATTTTCGGAATAATATTTTTTTTATTCATATTTTCATATGAAAGAATTATTATTCTGTTTTTAAAGGCACTTGTCACTTGCTTCACTTTTCCTAATTGATTTATTGATGACGAAGAAGATGCGTGCATTTTTTCATGCAATTTTAAGTCCATTTCTTTTTCAAATTTTTTTGGCATTCACTACATTTAATTACACCGACCATTTTTATAGCTTCAAAAATACTTGATAACTGTTTAATAAAATTCGTTATAACTATTATAAATAAATAAATAAAATACGTTTAAAAAGTTCATTAATTCATAATTTAATATAAAGCAAACATCCAAGGTTAATTCTTTAACTTAAAAAATGCACACTATTGCATTATTTCACTTATGAAAAGTTTATTAACTCATAATTAAATATGAAGCAAACATTCAAGATAAATTCTTAAACTTAAAAAATGCACAAATGCATTTTTTCACTTATGAAAATTTTATTAACTCATAATTTAATACTTTTTTTTTTTTTTTTGTCATTATTTTTTTATTGAATCTTCATATATTAAATATGAACTAACAATAATTAATCAAATCTAATACGTTATTTTATCTCCTGCCAGTGCCAGACAAAATTTTCTTCATCACGGGTTATGTTCACTTTTATAGGTGTTTATCGCTCATCTAATTGGGTAAGTGCTGCAGTGTCTCTTCTTCTTAAGCGAGTGTGGCCGCCATGATTTAAAATATTTCGAGCTAGTGGATTTGGGTGTTGTTCAAGCCTTTTTAAATATTTTATTGCATATTTTGAAATCATAGATTTCACTAATGGCACATTGAGATCCTTATGAATGTTTGAGTTTTTAACATACCAGGGAGCGGCTGTGATTATTCGAAGAAGTTTATTTTGGCGCCTTTGAATTTTGTCGATATTAGAGACCGAGGCAGTGTCCCATAGTTGAATACCGTAGCACCAGATAGGCTTTAAGATAGAGTTGTAAAGTAGAAGCTTGCAATCGAGACAATAAGCCAATGAATTTGAATGGCTTTTAGTTTCATTTGAGTTAATTTTGCCTCTATATGGCATTTCCACGTTAATCGCCGATCCAGATGTATACCGAGATATTTTACATGCGAATGTTGAGGAATTATTTGATTATTGATTGTAATAGGGGGGCAAGATTCCCGGCGCAAAGTGAATGTTATATGTACGCATTTTTGCTCATTGACCATTATCCTCCATTGTCTTAACCATATTTCTAGTTGAAATATATGATGCTGTAAGTAACGCGATGCTTCATAGCGATTTTCGTGGACGCTTAGAAAAGCTGTATCGTCTGCAAATGTTGAAGTTTGTGTGTAGTTGCTTGTTGGCATGTCCGAAATATAAATTAAGTATAATAGGGGGCCCAGGATGCTGCCTTGTGGGCTGAGGTGAACTTAAAAAATTTCCTTCTTTAATAATAAATTGACGACCGACTAAGTAGCTTTCTAGCAGCTTGTGTGTGTTTGTTGGTAAATTTTGCTTCAATTTGTGTAATAAGCCTTCATGCCAGACTTTGTCAAAAGCTTGCGAAACATCGATGAAGAGTGCTGAGCAATATTTCTTTTCTTCAAATGCTTTTCTTATGACATTTACTATTCGATGAGTCTGCTCGATTGTGCTGTGTTTTCTTCTAAATCCGAACTGATGGTTTGGAATACATCTATTTTCACTTAAAATTGGTGTTAATTTTTAAACTAATAATTTCTCAAACAGCTTTGACATATTTGATAATAAGCTAATAGGTCTATAAGACTCAACTTTTGTATGATCTTTACCTGGCTTTGGTATCATGGTAACTAAGGAAACCTTCCATTTTTCAGGATAGTATTCAAGGCGTAAAATAGCATTAAAAATAAAAAGAATAATTTTCTTTGCTATGCGAGGTAGCTCCAAAAGCATTTTATTACTGATTTTATCAATACCAGGTGCCTTCTTAGTGTTTAAGTCACAAATAGCCTTTTCGATTTCTCTTATCTCAAATCTGAGGGGAATAGCTGCTCTAGCAGCAACAGGTGGTAACTCGACCGCAATATTGTGAGATATATTTGGTGTAAATACGTTTTTCAAATAACTAACAAAAAGATTTCCTTTTTCAATATCGTTTCTTGCCCAACTACCATTCAAGTTTCTTAATGGTGGCTTAGATATAACTGGCCTTTTTAGATTTCTAGCTGCACGCCATAATGAGTAGTCAGATTGTGGAGTTGCATCAAGTTCCTTAAGATATTTTTCTAGAGAAGCCGTTTTCTGATTCTGTAGTAACTTTCTTAGCCTTTTTGTGCATTCTTTTAATAAAATCTTAAGTTGCGGGGATCTGTAAAGTTGCCACTCTCTTCGAACTCTCCTTTTTTCAGTCAAGAGCCGCTCGACATCTGAAGAACATATTTTATTATTTTTAATTTTTTTGGGGGTAACGCTGGAGTGTTGAACAGCTAGTTTAAGATAACTGTCAAAGTTAACAAGAGAGAGATCCACATTCTCCGGTGTACTAAGCGGAATATTTTCTGTGCAATGGGCACTGAGAAATTTTTTATATTTTAACCAATTTATTTGTGTGGCTGGCGTCGCTAAGTAACCTGACGGAAATACAATTCTATTTGGGTTCGATATAGTAACAATTGTAGGTGTGTGGTTGGATGATAATTCTAAGGAAGCTTCAACATGAATCGTTTCTGTGGGGATGTTTTTAACCACGCCAAAGTCGATAAAATCTGGTATTTTTTGCTGATCAGTAGGCCAATATGTTGGTTGCCCGCTCGCGACCACATTTAAACCCATTTTAGAGATTGTGTTAAACAAAACACGACCTTTTGGTGTTATAAGTCGTGACCCCCAGAAGGTATGTTTAGCGTTATAATCGCCAGCGGCCAGAAAACAGGGTCCTAATGATGTATAATATTGGCCTTCTGATATGGAAAATCTAGGTGGAGAGTATAAAGAAGAAATTACTATGTTTCGATTTAGCTCCTCAACACAAATAGTCGTTGCTTGCAGATAGTCTTCACGGTGATCACACATAATGTAGTGTTTGACTCGAGTTTTTATTAAGATGGCAGAACCTCCACAAGCTCTATCTCGAGGGTCCTTGGTATCATATAGTATATAACCATTGATTTTAAACGTATTTCTTGAGGTCAAATGAGTTTCAGAAATCATCATGACATCAATTTGTTTATTTTTAAGAAAGTATTCTAATTCATTTTTATGTTGGCGGATGCCGTTTGCGTTCCAAAAACAAATTTTTAAACAGTTCATGGTTTGTTAAGTACAGCTTGCAATAACATCGATTGCATTCTAAGCATTTCCTGCATCATATTACCCATTGTGTTCGTAAAATTATTTACTGTTTGCACTAATGTTTCCATGGTTTTTTCTAAACGACTTAAATTAGAAACCGGAGTTTCATCATTACTTGGCGAGGCACCTTACATTGGCTGATGGTTTGATTTTAGGACGTTAGCGTAAGAGGTTCTGTTATTACTAGGCTGGGGGGCTTGAATTGCATTTGTGTTTACCTGATTTGCAACCTGCATTTGAGGGGTATTTGTTTTCGGTCCAACCGTCTGCTTGACAATATTATATACAGGGCATCCTCTATAATTGGCAGTGTGATTACCGCCACAGTTGCTACATTTTTTTACGTTGGGGTCGGTTTTAGACTTATCACAAGAAACTGTACCGTGTAGTTCACCACATACTACGCAGACAGGGGGTAAGAAGCAGTATGCCTTGGTATGGCCAAATTCTTGGCAGTTTAAGCACTGAACAGGTCCGTTTTTTTTGTGCGGCTCCTCAATTGTGATTTTTCTGTATAGAATATATTTCACACTATAAATGGGATGCGTTTCGTTTTTTTTTAACTTAATGTCGCCGGGCTCTAATTCTACTCGAAAAAGTGGTTGTGGAATTTTGTCCCTATTTCTAATATTTACCACATGTTTTATCTTGAAGCCTTTTTCTTCCAAGAAAGTTTTAATTTCCTCTGGGTCTACGCATGAATCAATTCCCTTAATCACCACCTGGAGACCTTTACTGCTCTTGAGTTGGTATGTGTAAAAACTTTTTTTGAGTGCCTCAAATTTGCTAATTACTTTCCGAAAGTCATTTTCATGATTAACTTGAATTTTAGTTTCATTTATACTACCTCGCTTTATTGCGGCAACATAAAAGGAATTTTCACCAATCAACGAAATTAAACTCTTTATTAGAGCATTTGAGTTATGCTCCCTAAGATATATTGGGGGAGGCTTGGACGATTTTATGACATTTGGGGCTTCAGAGGATTCATCCTCCAGAATTGCAAAGCGATTTTGGGAATTTATTTTATCAAAAGATGACGCTTTGGATGCCGAAGCAACAGCTGCAGAGGTAGGGATGCGTCCCCGTTTAAGCACTGTTATGTACCTGTCCATACCAACTTGTACTGTAGGCTTTTGACAATTTTTTACATGGGGGTTTTCCATTTCATTTGTGTTTAAGTTGGTATCATTTCCCACTAAATTTGTTTTTGACGTCACGGCAATACTTGCTGGCCTGGCAACACTTGTCACCAAATCAAGTTGTAGTTTTTTTAATGAGTCACTATCCACTGTTTTTGTAAACACCGAGGGTGATAGGGAACGTGTTCGAATAATTGGCTTAGCCGTTAAATAGTTTATATTGTTTTGTTTTATTTATTTCTTTATTTATTTTCGTTTGCCTGAACTAAAACGTAAACGTTTCTTTCATTTTGTCTTAGTGTTGTTTCACTGTTCGTACTCATGCAAAGAGGGGGGGTATGAGGTAAAATCTGTTCATAACATTTTGAACAGGAATAAAGTTCCTCAACCAATGCACCGCGTTGAAATATCGTTTGATTCATCGGTTCTCAAAACCAAAAATTCAGTTCATCCCATATACAACTTGCGCTACCTACTCAACAGAAGAATAACTGTTGAGGAGCCATTAAAACGAAAGGGTCCCTCCCAATGCACAAACTGTCAGGAATATGGGCATACAAAATCATATTGTAAATTGCCTCACGTATGTGTGGTTTGTGGCGACGCTCATAAAACCGCCGAATGTAATCGTTCTAAAGCTGACCCGAATGTTAAGAAATGCAGCAACTGTGGCGAAAATCACACGGAAAACTATAGGGGTTGTAGAGTCTTCTTGCATTTAAAAAAACCTGCTTTAGTTCAAAAATATACTCACTCCCAATATGGTCCGTCACATGCGCCCAGCCAAGCCGCTGACTCTATTGCTAGTACTTCACAAACAAACAATCAAAACCAATCATATGCCCAAGTCTTAAAAGGAAACCCTAATGCGAAAAATCCCCCGAGTACTTCTAACGCAAAGCAACCTCCAAACGCTAATGTTCCTAGGGAAGGTCTACAAATGCCTTCTGGAAATATGCCTACCTCAATTGAAAATTTAATTCAAACTATGAATAACTTCATGGTCACTATGCAGAACATGTTTCAGGAAATGATGCGAAACCAGAACATGCTCCTGCAAGTTCTACTCAACAAAAAATGAACCAGTTAAAAATATGTTTCTGGAATGCAAACGGGTTATCCCAGCATAAACACGAAGTTGCAAACTTTCTTCATAGGCATGAAATCGACGTACTTCTTGTCTCTGAAACACACTTTACTCATAAAAACTGCTTTAGGGTAAATGGATACCTTACGTATGACACAAAACATCCCAGCGGACGAGCCTGTGGTGGCACAGCCATAATTGTGCACAAACACATCAGACACTTGCCATTGCCAGAGTACGAAGAAGATTGTATTCAGGCCACATCTATAAATCTTACTGATTTCAATCTAACGTTAACGGATGATTGTCCCCCGAGGCACAAAATTGTAAACGATAAATTTCTCAACTTCTTCTCCACATTGGGCCAGAAATTCATTGCTGCTGGCGACTACAACGCTAAACATACATATTGGGGCTCCAGACTTATTAGTCCTAGAGGTAATCAGCTATACAATACCGTAACTGCAAATAATTTTGATGTGGTATCGAGTGGTAAGCCTACCTATTGGCCAACCGACTTCAATAAGCTACCAGACCTTATTGACTTTGCTGTAATTAAAAACATCAAGCGTGATCAGGTACTAGTTAGTTCCTCCTATGATCTTTCGTCTGATCATTCACCTTCAATCCTCATTTTAAAAGGTAACTCTGACGCTGCAGCTGCAAACTTTATTTCCTAGCCAAACAGAAACACAAATTGGTTAAAGTATAAAATGTATGTGAGCTCTCACCTATCACAGTGCATTCCCCTAAAAAATTCATCTGACATCCAAATAGCTGTCGACCGATTTACAGAAGTCTTGGATACTGCAGCAAGAAATGCAACCCCAATCAAGCGGACAATTAAACGTGCTCCTTACAATACATCGACGGATATAGAGGCCCTTATCAGAGAAAAAAGGAAGTTAAGAAGACAATGGCAAAACAGTCGTTCCCCAACCACTAAGGCCCAACTACAATTATGCCTGACCACACTTCGCAACAAATTGAGACAGAACCACGAGTACGCAATAGAAGGCTTTCTAAACAGCCTAGACGCCACAAAAAACTCCAATTATAGCTTATGGAAGGCTGTACGGCATATGAAATGCCCTATAACCCAAGAATCTCCATTAAGACTGGAAAACCGCACTTGGGCCAAAAACACACATGAAAAATTAAACGCTTTCGCGGGCCACCTTGAGAAAGTTTTCACGCCACATGATGCACATACTTGTTCCTGTCATCCAATCATTCCTGATAAGGTAAACCATCCATTAAAATTTAACATAACTCAAGTAAAATCTGCAATAGAAAAAGTGAATATTAGAAAATCTCCCGGACCTGACCGCATCACAGGGTCAATGATAAGAAACCTACCATCGTCTGCTTCCAGAATCTTGCTGCTCATTTTTAACGCTATATTAAGAGTCGGATACTTCCCATCCTCATGGAAGAGGTCTGTAATTGTTATGATTCCCAAGCCAGGAAAAGATGCTAGCCAGGTTGCGTCGTACAGACCGATAAGCTTATTGTCAATCCTATCGAAGCTTTTCGAAAAAATATTCGTTTTAAGTATAACTCCTCATCTAAATGAACACGACATCATCCCGGATCACCAGTTCGGATTCAGAGCGAAACATGGTACAATAGAACAAGTGCATAGAATTGTCACCCTTATTAGATCGGCGTTTGAGAAAAAGCAATACTGCTCAGCCCTATTTATAGACATTTCCCAAGCATTTGACAAGTAACACGAATGCTTCCTCAAAACACTCACAAGCTTCTGGAGAGCTATCTAACAGGCAGAACATTCATAGTAAGGTCGCAAGATAAATACTCCCCCCTCAAGAAAATTTCTGCTGGTGTTCCCCAAGGCAGCATATTAGGACCGCTTCTATATATAATATACACAGCGGATATGCCAACAAACCTGAGCACGCATACCTCTACATTTGCAGACGACACAGCATTTATTAGCGTTAACCATGACCCAAAAGTCGCATCGCAAAATCTGCAGTCCCACATCAATGAACTAGAGGCCTGGCTAGAAAAATGGAGAATAAAGGTTAACCCGGCTAAATGTGCTCACTTAACTTTCACGCTCAGAAGACAAACGTGCCCAGCTGTAAAAATAAATAACATCACTGTTCCGGTAGAAAACCATGTTAAGTACTTGGGAATTCATATAGATAGACGCTTGACCTGGTCGCGTCATATTGAAGCGAAAATAACGGCTATGAAACTTAAAGCAGCTCAACTACATTGGCTTCTCGGTCGAAACTCAAAATTGTCCTTAGACAACAAAATTCTCTTATACAAGTCCATCATAAAACCAATATGGACATATGGCATCCAATTATGGGGTACTGCATGCGCATCTAACATCCAAAAGCTTCAAAGAAGACAGTCTAGAATATTACGACAAATTGTCTGCGCCCCATGGTATATACGTAATGAAATTATCCACAGAGGAAATTAAAAAATATTCAATAAGCTACATCGATAAACTAATGGTCCACCCTAACTAACTCGCTCGGGGTTTGCTTCAGTTCGAAGGTCACCAGAGGCTAAAAAGAACCGATACTTTGAGCCTAACTAGAAGACATTTTTAAAATTTGAATACAGCAGTTAGTGGTTACACTGGTAACAACTAATAAACAACAAGCAGAATTAAGATTTGAATACATATTGTAAATTTCGATAAGAAAGATTCAATAATAAAAATAAATTAAAAAAAAAAAAAAAAAAAAAAAAAAATGCAAAGAGTTGTTTTTGTTTTTCACCGTTTTGCTTTGCTTTAATATTTTTATTATTTATTGTATTTTACAACAACAAAAAAAAACAAGAAGTTTAAATTTAAATGTTTTTGTTCAGAATATGTATACACATGTATGAACATTCATACGTACATACATATATATTTTTACTGTTTTATTTTATTTAATTTTATCGTTTTAAATTGTTCACTATTATGTTAAATAATTTAAATAACAAAATATATTATTTTTTTTAAGCGTCCATTCGCTGCTTATATTTATGTTTTACAAAATCAAATGTGATTAATTAATAGTTCAAATCGTATGCGGAGCTAAAAATACACGTCTGTATCACAACAAAGCACAAACCGAACTGAAGAAGGTAATGAATAATTTAATATGAAGCAAACATTGAAGGTTAATTCTTAAACTTAAAAAATGCTATGATTGCATTTTTTACCCTAACGAGAAGTTTATTGACTTTTAATTTCCACAACAACAATTGTGTATTTATTTTTTAAAAAGTTCAATTAGGCAATTAGGTTAATGATGTGGAATATACTCCCTAAGCCTTCTTATATTAATGGCAAACTTTCAAATTGAGTTAATCTCTATACTTATATGTGCTGCATATTCTAAATATATTACATATTACTCTTTCTTATTTTAAAATACTCAAACAATTGCTTTATGCATATTATAGAACTTCTCAAATTTATCTTCATTGAAGAAAATATAATGCGATCAATGTGATTTAAAATTACTCAAAATTTTTTTAATTTTGTTTATATTCAAAATTCCTCCTTATGGAAAAATCAATTGGAGCAAAAAAAAAAAAATAAGTTGAAATATTAATCTAGAATATCTAAGTTTAAAGTAACATTTCAACTAAAAAAAACTATGGGAGAAAAAATTCCTCCTTATGTGAAAACACGTAGGGAGGAAATTGAAATTTAAAAATTCCTCCTTATGGGAATCACGTAGGGAGGAAAAATCATATGCAGAATTCCCATATTTATACTACTATGGTGTATATTTTGTTCAAATCGGTTGTTTTGCCTTTGCCGATTTATATATTGATTTGAATAAGCTTGATTTTTTTTAATACAAAAATATTAATTTTATTATAAATTTTCATATTTTTCGATGCACAATCAGAATTTTTTGTTCGTATATTTCTATAACGAAGCTTACTTTAGCAATGAAGTAAATTGTACAAAAAATGTATACAACTATTAGATTGTCCTATTAAAGAATAAAGGCTTTATGGATTGTAATTGGACTTGGAATGCACATTTAATGAAAATTAAATTCCCAGATCCCATTAATTTTATTTTCACAAAAAAAAAAACAGCAAATAAATATAATAAAAATTTTTAATATTTTTAATTAGGCTTAAGTTCATGAAATTTAATTTTTATTAAATTATTTTTATGAAGAAAGGAATTTTACAACATGAAAATTAATTAAAATTGTTATTGATAATCCTTCATTCTTGACGTGGCTCGGGCTCGAACCCTGGCCGGCAGGTTACCATGACATGTTTCGATCGCAACCACTCGATCTCCTCAGATGGATTTGCCGTCTTACACTCGCAGCCATCGACGACTGCTGACGTCACTAGTCAAACATCAATCCTTAAACCAAATTGTATTTTAACATTTGGTAGATCGAAATTTGCTTTCCTGAATGATTATCCGTTTTAATTGATTTTACATGTTTTTTCCTTTACTTCTGTTTTTTCGTACTTTCGTCAAGAATTTTTCTTGAAGTCCAAGTACATTTTTTGTTTTTTCACTTCGTCTTTCTCTTTTCTGTTGACCTTTTCCAGCACAACTTGAAGGACAAATGTACACATAGAGCTCGTGCCCTAGCTTTAACAATAATTAGTATTGTGGTTATTTTGTTGAACTATTTATGGTTTTTAATCCAAATTTTTAATATTTTTAATTAGGCTTAAGTTCATGAAATTTAATTTTTATTAAATTATTTTTATGAAGAAAGGAATTTTACAACATGAAAATTAATTAAAATTGTTATTGATAATCCTTCATTCTTGACGTGGCTCGGGCTCGAACTCTGGCCGGCAGGTTACCATGACATGTTTCGATCGCAACCACTCGATCTCCTCAGATGGATTTGCCGTCTTACACTCGCAGCCATCGACAACTGCTGACGTCACTAGTCAAACATCAATCCTTAAACCAAATTGTATTTTAACATTTGGTAGATCGAAATTTGCTTTCCTGAATGATTATCCATTTTAATTGATTTTACATGTTTTTTCCTTTACTTCTGTTTTTTCGTACTTTCGTCAAGAATTTTTCTTGAAGTCCAAGTACATTTTTTGTTTTTTCACTTCGTCTTTCTCTTTTCTGTTGACCTTTTCCAGCACAACTTGAAGGACAAATGTACACATAGAGCTCGTGCCCTAGCTTTAACAATAATTAGTATTGTGATTATTTTGTTAAACTATTTATGGTTTTTAATCCAAATTTTTAATATTTTTAATTAGGCTTAAGTTCATGAAATTTAATTTTTATTAAATCATTTTTATGAAGAAAGGAATTTTACAACATGAAAATTAATTAAAATTGTTATTGATAATCCTTCATTCTTGACGTGGCTCGGGCTCGAACCCTGGCCGGCAGGTTACTATGACATGTTTCGATCGCAACCACTCGATCTCCTCAGATGGATTTGCCGTCTTACACTCGCAGCCATCGACGACTGCTGACGTCACTAGTCAAACATCAATCCTTAAACCAAATTGTATTTTAACATTTGGTAGATCGAAATTTGCTTTCCTGAATGATTATCCATTTTAATTGATTTTACATGTTTTTTCCTTTACTTCTGTTTTTTCGTACTTTCGTCAAGAATTTTTCTTGAAGTCCAAGTACATTTTTTGTTTTTTCACTTCGTCTTTCTCTTTTCTGTTGACCTTTTCCAGCACAACTTGAAGGACAAATGTACACATAGAGCTCGTGCCCTAGCTTTAACAATAATTAGTATTGTGGTTATTTTGTTGAACTATTTATGGTTTTTAATCAAAATTTTTAATATTTTTAATTAGGCTTAAGTTCATGAAATTTAATTTTTATTAAATTATTTTTATGAAGAAAGGAATTTTACAACATGAAAATTAATTAAAATTGTTATTGATAATCCTTCACCCTGGCCGGCAGGTTACGAGCCCGAGCCACGTCAAGAATGAAGGATTATCAATAACAATTTTAATTAATTTTCATGTTGTAAAATTCCTTTCTTCATAAAAATAATTTAATAAAAATTAAATTTCATGAACTTAAGCCTAATTAAAAATATTAAAAATTTGGATTAATACTTAAATTGTTTTAAATTATTTAAAAAATTCGTTGATTTATCAAGTAAACTTTGACTCTAGGTCACTTAAGTTATTTTGAATTTGATTTTCTATAATTTAAATTTAGGTGCGTTAACTCAATTAACGAACATGGGCTCTCGGTTACTTAAATTATGTCGAGTTCACAGTAGGATTTAAAAAAACCCCCAAAATTTATGTTCGCTCATTTGTTAACCGAATTTCGATTTTAACTTAAACTATTTTGCACTTAAATTTCAAATTATACAAAGTTAAAATTAAGGTTTGTTAATTCATCCAACCGTTACTTAGGTTTTCTTTTTCTTCATTTGTTAATTTAAATTTAGATTTGTTAATTTCGTTAACAACTATTAATAGCCTATATTATGTTTTCCTTTGTTTTTGTTTTTTTTTTTTTAGCTTAAACAATCTAAACTTCAAATTTTGTTTCGTTAATTCATTTAACAAATTTTAACTTTCAGTTGCGTTAATTATTTTATACTTTAATTCAAATTGATTATGGCAATCTCGAATTTACGTGATCATTGCCGTATTTATCTTGACCTCCGACTGGCGGAATGGTCTTAAAATTTGAAATTTAAATCGTTTTAACGATTTACATTTTCAAATCAGAACATTATTTATAATTCTTAGTGGCTTGAGACGTTTTTTTTCTAAATCCTAACCTTTATTTGGTTAACGACCTATTCGGGTGACAATATTTTAAAGTTTCGATTATTAAAAATATTTAAAATCTTATGCGGATCACTATTTTAAATTTTGTTAAAAAAAAATATTTAAAATCTTATTCGGATAACTCCTTTAAATTTTGTTTGTTAAAATAAGATTTAAAATTTTGATGAGTCAAAATATTTTAGATTTGATTCGGATTACTACTTTAAATTTTGTTAGGTAAAACAAGATTTTAAATTTTGATGGGTAACAACATTTAAATATAATTCGAATAATTATTTTTACTTTTGTTTTAAAACGTTTTCAATTTTATTCGGATAGTTGTTTGAAATTTTGTTGGGCAAAAATATTTTCATTTTTGATGGGCGAAATAAAAGTTAAAATATTGTTGAGTCAAAATATGGTAAATTTGATTTGGATTACTACTTAAAATTTTGTTGGGTCAAAAAAAAAATATTTTAACTTTGGATGAGTCAAAATATTTAAAATTTTATTCGGATAACTACTTTTGATTTTGTTGGCTAACCGAAGAGTTTAAATTTTGATGGGTAGTAACATTTAAAATATAGTTCGAATAATTGTTTTTACTTTTGTTGAGAAAAACGTTTTCAATTTTATTCGAATAATTTTTTGAAATGTTGTTGAAAAAAAATATTTAAAATCTTATTCGGATCACTATTTTAACTTTTGCTGAATAGAAGAAGAGTTAAAATTTTGATGGGTAATAAAACTAATTTTAAATTTTGATGAGTCCAAATATTTTATACTTGATTTGGATTTTGGGGGAAAAAAAAGATTTGACATTTGGATGAGCAAAAATATTTTAAATTTCATTAGAATAACTATTTTTAATTTTGTTGAATAAAAGAAGAGTTTAAATTTTGAAGGGTAGGAAAATTTTAATCGGACGTGGACATTATGATCTTGAATTTTAATTCCGACCCCTGTCGAGAGTACACCAAGTTCAATCTGGCAACCGCTTTTCTTTTTATTTTTAATATTTCAAATTTAACTTTTCAATTATTGTCACTTTTAAAATTTCATTTGCATACAATATTCTACATTAAGGTTTCAAATTACTATCTCACTTTCCTTTTATTACTACGTCACTACAAACAAAATTTCTCCGGATCAGACCGTTTTAAATTTACATTACAAATGCCCACAGCATTTGGGTCGGCCCTAATTTCTCCAAGATAAAATTCTCAATCGGGTAAATTATTCAGTTGTAACCAACTGAACTACAACGAAAAATCATCAACATCCGTAGCTACTTCATACTTATCTTACAAAACCCCGGATAGTTTTCCTCGGGGGTTCTGATGACGCCAGGTCTCCTGCTGATTCCTTGATAAGGGGATTTTTAACGCTGTTTGGCCTTTTACTGAGTTGTCTGGTCCTTAAAATACCTATGAATTTTGTTGTTGGCCGGCACCGATGAATGTCGTTGTTGGCAGTTACAGATGAGATTTGTTGTTGGCAGTCACAAATGAGATTTGTTGTTGGCAGTCACAAATGAAATTTGGTGTGCCTTGCTGCATAGAAGATGGTGTCGTTTGTCGGTGTAGTAACTGTTGGTATATCCTGCTTTTCTATAAAGTGATGATTTACGATCTTTGTCTTTCACCGCTGTTTTGTTGCATTTGGCTCTTCAGCAGGATTTTACGGTGTTGGGGTACAGGTGAGTTTGTTTGCTGGTATGGTACAGAAAACTGCTCAATGAGGCTTTAATCCAGACGGCTTGACTTTTGTTGAAAATTTGGAAACACCTGACCACACACTCTTACCTCTGGTTACGGCTACCCCCAGGGTTTGGATAGGTGTTTTTTTTTTGTGCGGTCTAGGTGGTTTTGGTTAACTTCCTCGCCTTCTCCCGATTTACACACGGTGGTCCAGATAGACGATCGCCAGCCACACTGGGATACAAACACCCCCTGTGGTCTACTATAATTGGTGGCACAAAAATCTTACTATGGGCCGATGGCAGTGTGGTGCTGTTAGTTAATGCATATGCGAACGCTATATTTGGACAAACGCAAGTCCACTTGTGTGTTGGCTGTAACCTGATGGGTCCCCTGTGTCGAAAAATTCGAAATTATTCCCAAATCTGGCTCATTTCCAAATATGTTTCCTTACCTGTGCGCTTCACCGCCGATGTTTTTACCAAATGTTTATTTTCCTTGTAGATTCCTTCCGCTGACAATTTTTGCACCTGTTAATCCATCCACGTCCAGATATGAAAAGGCCGGATGTCCTCCATTAGCAAACCGAATTTGCTAATATGATAAAGTTCAAGTAAAAACTCGTCAACGGATTAATCCGGCCAGAGTACGCTCATGCCTTTAAGTCCTTGGCATGAAAAATACCGAGGACTTTACCCTGTAGGTCTTTAATTTCGTAAAGCCTATTGCCCACCGGTCTAACGATTCTACACTTCACAAACTTTCTTCTCTTAAATGCCCTATAACCCAAGAATCTCCATTAAGACTGGAAAACCGCACTTGGGCCAAAAACACACATGAAAAATTTAACGCTTTCGCGGGCCACCTTGAGAAAGTTTTCACGCCACATGATGCACATACTTGTTCCTGTCGTCCAATCATTCCTGATAAGGTAAACCATCCATTAAAATTTAACATAACTCAAGTAAAATCTGCAATAGAAAAAGTGAATATAAGAAAATCTCCCGGACCTGACCGCATCACAGGGTCAATGAAAAGAAACCTACCATCGTCTGCTTCCAGAATCTTGCTGCTCATTTTTAACGCTATATTAAGAGTCGGATACTTCCCATCCTCATGGAAGAGGTCTATAATTGTTATGATTCCCAAGCCAGGAAAAGATGGTAGCCAGGTTGCGTCGTACAGACCGATAAGCTTATTGTCAATCCTATCGAAGCTTTTCGAAAAAATATTCGTTTTAAGTATAACTCCTCATCTAAATGAACACGACATCATCCCGGATCACCAGTTCGGATTCAGAGCGAAACATGGTACAATAGAACAAATGCATAGAATTGTCACCCTTATTAGATCGGCGTTTGAGAAAAAGCAATACTGCTCAGCCCTATTTATAGACATTTCCCAAGCATTTGACAAATAACACGAATGCTTCCTCAAAACACTCACAAGCTTCTGGAGAGCTATCTAACGGGCAGAACATTCATAGTAAGGTCGCAAGATAAATACTCCCCCCTCAAGAAAATTACTGCTGGTGTCCCCCAAGGCAGCATATTAGGACCGCTTCTATATATAATATACACAGCGGATATGCCAACAAACCTGAGCACGAATACCTCTACATTTGCAGACGACACAGCATTTATTAGCGTTAACCATGACCCAAAAGTCGCATCGCAAAATCTGCAGTCCCACATCAATGAACTAGAGGCCTGGCTAGAAAAATGGAGAATAAAGGTTAACCCGGCTAAATGTGCTCACTTAACTTTCACGCTCAGAAGACAAACGTGCCCAGCTGTAAAAATAAATAACATCACAGTTCCGGTAGAAAACCATGTTAAGTACTTGGGAATTCATATAGATAGACGCTTGACCTGGGGGGTTACTATGTAACTCGATTCGATAGTTAAAAATTACGGATACGGATTTTTCATACCAACTAACTCGAATTCGTTAATAAATTTTCTACTTTCGGGTTGCCATATCCGATTATCGGATACTCGTACTCTACTTTCGGATGTGCATCACCATGTACTTCGAATGTAGATGTCAAAGTCGCTCGAAAGTTGGCATTTATATTCGTTTGATTTTGAGCTAACGGATGAAATAAAAAAAAATTTTAATAAATTAAGACATCGACACTGAACGCTGAAAATGTAAGTATTTGTTAAATTTATGTATATTAATAGATAAAAATTAATACAAGTCTTTTTCAATAGGGAAAATGCTACGAAAAATATTAATACGAAGCAAAGGCAATTTGAAATTATGCTCAACTTTATGACAGAGCATCCGCAGTTGGCTAAGGGCTATATTAAAGCTCCGGACGCCAAACAGGCCACCAACAATTTATGGAAACGATTGGCAGAAGATCTAAATACAGCCGGTCCACCAATGCGGGAAGTGGTCGCTTGGAAAAAAGTAGGTAATATATAGTTTACCCATAAATGTAAATACATTTTTTTTTGTTTAGGTTTGGGCTGATCACAAGACCCATCTTAAGGCCAAACTGAGGAAGAACCGCATTAATTTTTCGGGCACAGGCGGTGGCCCGGCAAAAATGTGTTCATTTACCGCACTCGAAGAAGGTGTAATTGATTTACTTGAAATGAAGGAGGCGGTTGATGGTATGAGAGGGGTCCGGAAATTTGGTGTAAACAACAGTACCACCCTAAACGGCGACGACACTGGTACGGCCACAAGCAGTAACGACGTTGAGCAAGATGTTGCACATATGCTTCACTGCATAACAAATGATCTGAGGGAGACGGCTGAATTGGTGTCTGCTCCTTCCCCATCGCGATGTTCGTCAGCTGCCCGCACGCCCATCACACGACGATCACCATTCAATCGCGCTGTGCCAAAAAAGCAGACATTGCTGGAAAAGCAAGTGGATGGTCAAAAAGAGTACCACAAGCGCTCTATATCACTCTTGGAAGAGGTCAACAACAATTTAAAATCTTTAGTTAGATACAAAAGAAGAGAAGTGGATATAGAAGAAAAAAATTATAAGCTTGCAAAAAGAAAATTCGACAATGAAATGAAGTTGAGCGTAGAAAATCAAAAACTTAAACTTGCAAAGCTTGATTTAAAGAAAGAGATGCTAGAAATTGAAAGAAATCGAAATTTATAAGTTATATCTACCCTCGTTGTCTAGTATGTACGTATGTTTTATTACTATTTAAGCTTTTTTTTTCTTTCCTAAAACCACTATAAATGAATTAGTAAAAACTTCAGTGGAAATAAATTAATGAATATTTTATAAATTGTTTTTTATTTGATCTCTCAAAGCTTGTGCTAAGGCTAAGAACTGATTTCTGCTTTCAGAATCGAAAGCAGTTGTTGAGGCCAATTCCATTTCTTCTTCATTATTTTCTATTTCTGGAGGTAGTTCGACATTATGCTCTAAACAAATATTGTGTAATGCACAGCAAACATTTAATATTTGTGCGACCTTTTCCGGTACATAATGTAGTTCTCTTGCTGCGAGCAAACAACGAAATCGTCCCTTTAATACACCAAACACACGTTCAATTATTGATCTTGCTTTACAAAACCGCTTGTTAAATCTGCTTTCCGTAGAATGTTCGTTGGCGCTCCTGTACGGTGTAAGTATCCACGGCTCCAATGGGTACCCAGAGTCTCCTACCGATAAAATTAATTAAAATGAAGAATTAAATAATGAAATAATTAAATTACCTATTATCCACGATGACTTGTCGCCATTAATATATGCATCCTTCAGAAATTGACGCTCGTCCGACAGGCTCCATACGTGAGAGTCGTGCGATGCTCCTCCATAACATCCATTCACTGCTCTTATGCGCATTGTATGATCACAAATCTAAAATATCAAAAAAAGCGCTCGTAAATGGTGGGATGATTTAAAGAAATCCTCCCCTCAAACATCTTATAATAATACCACATATTCTACACATGGTGCAAGTACTAATGGCATTATTATATTTAGGGGATGATATCATTTTGGGAAAACTTACAACCATTGCATTAATGCTGTGTTTAAGTTTCCGGTTGAAAAACAAGTGCTCGTTTTTAGATGGCCGGACTATTTGTATGTGAGTACCATCAACAGCTCCTATTATCCCTGGAATTCCAGACGTGGCATAAAAAAAGTTTTTGGCAGCTCGTTTTTCGTCTTCGCTCATGACGAAATTAATGTGCTTGGGACACAACACCTTCTCTATAGCATTGCACACTTCTTTGATGCAGTTTGACATAGTTTGTTGTGCCAAGCCAGCAAACCAGTCTTGACCAATTTGGTGTTGGTACCCACCTTGACCAAGGAACTTAAGTGTAGCACCTAATTTGATTGCTGGTGTTACAGCAGTCGATCTCACTGTTGTTGGCAGCTGCGCACTAATGCTCTCCAACACATATTTAAAAGCTTCCTTGTTAAGCCGGAAATTTCGCACAAACCTACAAATGAAAATATTTAGTTACATACAACATATTTAATAAATTGTTACTTACATTACATCCGTCAACTGCATAAAATCTACACCATCGCGTAGGATTTTACGTTCCAATCTCTCGTCTTCATTTTCCATCCAAAGAGCAACCGAATCCATTTTAATAACGCACAAATATTTATTGTTTATTTTTTTTTAATTGTTTTGACAGTTGGCGTAATAAATGCTGCCAATGTTAAATAATATATTCGAAAGTAGTGACAAAATTATTTCAATTAGTGGCTACACTTTTCCCTCGATCCGAAACTGTTACATAGTAAGAGTTTAAATTCGGATCGAATACAACTTTCGAGCTGCTCATACTTTCGAATCGAGTTACATAGTAACCCCCCTGGTCGCGTCATATTGAAGCGAAAATAACGGCTATGAAACTTAAAGCAGCTCAACTACATTGGCTTTTCGGTCGCAACTCAAACTTATCCTTAGACAACAAAATTCTCTTATACAAGTCCATCATAAAACCAATATGGACATATGGCATCCAATTATGGGGTACTGCATGCGCATCTAACATCCAAAAGCTTCAAAGAAGACAGTCTCGAATATTACGACAAATTGTCTGCGCCCCATGGTATATACGTAATGATATTATCCACAGAGATCTCAACGTCCCCACTATCCAGGAAGAAATTAAAAAATATTCAATAAGTTACATCGATAAACTAATGGCCCACCCTAACTAACTCGCTCGGGGTCTGCTTCAGTTCGAAGGTCACCAGAGGCTAAAAAGAACCGATACTTTGAGCCTAACTAGAAGACATTTTTAAAATTTGAATACAACAGTTAGTGGTTACACTGGTAACAACTAATAAACAACAAGTAGAATTAAGATTTGAATACATATTGTAAATTTCGATAAGAAAGATTTAATAATAAAAATAAATTAAAAAAAAAAAAAAAACTTTCTACAGAGTTTCGCGGAAAGTTGCTTCGAAAAATCAGATAGTTAGAAATTCCTTCGATATATTTCCTGCCCCGCTTTAAAACTTGTCTCTTTGCATGTAGTGTTATAACGCTTAGCGTTGCACTGATAGCTCTTATGTAATTGTTTCCTAACCTGATCCCTTACCAGTTCCATAAAACCTCCGTGACTTACTATTCTGTCCTTTGACTCCTCCAACGTATTCAATGTCCTGGCCAGTTTGTATGCCGAGGCATGGGTTATCATGTTAGTTCCAAACAACAGGAAATAGGGCGTTACGCCAGTAGCACTATGTACGGCTGATCTCAGCGCACATTCAATCTCACAGAGATGCTTATCCCAGTCTGTTTGGTTACTTCCCAGATACGATCTGATGGCTGCCAAGACGGACTGATTCCGAGGCATTTGCCTGTGGTGCATAACAAGCGGTTCTCATGTGCGCAACTCCGAAAGTTTCCAAAAAAATCCGTAAAGTCCTTCCCGATGAATTGCTTGCCGTTGTCCGACAATAACGTCTCCGGAACCCCGAATTGGTAGAATACTTCTTCTATTAAAAATTTAATAACATTTTTCGAATTGGCTTTGGACATCGCCCTCAATAACACATATTTCGAAAAATGATCTAGCACAATGAAAATAAATTTATTACCTGTTTTTGAACGAACATACGGTCCCAGAAAATCCACGTAGATGCGCTGAAATGGTCTACAAACATCAGCTTCTTGTCCCATAGCCGGGCGAAGTATCTGGTTGGCTGGTTTGGTTTCCTTACAAATGTCGCACAGGCTTACATAATCTCGAACGTGAATATTTAAATGTGGCCAGTAAAATGTTCTCGCAATCTACTTATAGTGTTGCCAATACCTCCGTGAGCTGCTATAGGTGGTTCATGAGCTTTCGTTATGAGTTGTTTGGTTAGTGTGATCGGTACCCATAATTTCCAGGCATGTTCTTCCCGAACTAAGTTCCCATCGTATGGCACAGTACGTTTGTAGATTCGACCCTCAACTATTTTAACGTCGGGTAAACTGTCTCGGTTGCTTTCGATTGCCTTTATTAATTCGCTGTAGTCCTCAGACTGAAACTCTGCGGAATTTAAGTCGATTAAGGGAGCCATATCTATTTCATCCATATCATAGCGAGAGAGTGTATCCGGTACGATGTTTTTCCACCCTTTGCGATGTTGTATCTGGAAAGAAAATGCTTGCAAACTAAGGCTCCATCTGGCCAATCGCCCGCTTAGGTCGCGTTGTCCCATTAACCATTTTAGGCTGGAGAGGTCGGTTATAACTACAAAATTCATTAGCTCAATATATGCACGAAAACGTTTGATTGCCATTACTACGGCAAGGCATTCGCGTTCTGTAACCGAGTAGTTCTTCTGCGCTGTTGACAACTTCCTGGAAAAATAGGCTATTGGATGCTCATCTCCTTCTGAGTCTTTTTGAAAAAGCACTGCTCCCATTCCTACATCTGAGGAATCACACTGAATAAAAAATGTTTTATTGAAGTCAGGTTGTATTAAAACGGGACTGTGAGTTAAACAGATCTTGAGTTGATCAAAGGCGTTTCTGGCCTCCTCACCAAACGTGAACTTTTTGCCCTTTTTAAGAGTTTCGGTTATCGGTGCTGTCAATGTGGCGTAATCGTGGATGAACCTACGGTACCATCCCGTGGTTCCCATAAAACTCCGTACTTGTTTAACGGTTTTGGGATAGTCCAATTTAACAATTGCCAAAATTTTCTCTGGGTCGGGTCTCAATTTCCCTTCACCCACTATGTAGCCCAAGTAACGTAATTCACGACAACAAAATTTCGACTTTCCCACGTTTATAGTGAGGCCAGCGTTATCTAAACAACTACCCACTTCCCGTAACAGATCCATATGCTCCGCAAAACTAGCTGACACCACCAGTAAGTCATCCAAATAAACGAAAACTTTTTCCCTCAAGCGTGCCGGAATCACCTTGTCCATTAAACGGCATAACCTTTGGGCTGCATTGCACATCCCAAAAGGCATTACCGTAAAATGGTAAAAGGGTCTGCCTGGCACCGTAAAAGCAGTCTATTCTCTGCAAGACTTCAACAGTGGTATCTGCCAGAATGCGTCCTTGAGGTCTACACTCGATATGAAGTGAGTATCTCCCAGTTGACTCAACAGACCTTCTATATGAGGTAGTGGGTATGCATCCTTCACCGTATGTTCATTAAGCTTACGCGCGTCTAAGCATATTCTCACCTTTTCTCCCTTAAGTACCATAGTGACTCTATTATTCCATGGACTTTCGCTTGGTTCAATCACACCCAATGAAAGCATCCGGTCCAGTTCCCCGTACATTAGCCTTTGCACCGCTGGTGACACCGGATAAAACTTTTTCTTAACCGGAACTGCTTCCCCTGTTTCGATCTAATGTTTTTCTAGCGTCGTCTTGCCTAGACCTTTTTTAAGAAAACACGGGAATACCCCAATCACTTCGTCCAATATTTTCCGCTGTTGTTCCGTCAAAACCTGCATCTTTGGGAAAGACACCTCGTGTTCTTCCTCGCTTTTACCCCCGAGCGTATGCAAACTGTCTATGTTAAATCGTATTTAATTGAAACCCTTCATGAAATCGACCCCCAGAAAAATTTTTTGATGTAAAGTGGGTAGCAGATAAAAATCTATCGGTTGTTCCATTCCGTTGAATCTAATATTTGCCCTGACTTTTCCTATGATTTTTTTGATTCGACCATCCGCTGTTCTAATCTCGGCCCGAAACGGATAAATCACCAACATTTCCTTTTCAACAAAATCTAAACAACCCTTACCTAAACAAGTCACCGTAGCCCCACTATCCAGTAAACCTTCAATTGAATAACCATTGATCTCTATGTTTGTATATATTCGAGAATCGGGACCTTCATAGATGCTAGCAGACGAAATGGCAAATCGAAATTTTTTTCTCTTCTCATACCTATCTCTCGCTCTTTGAATTTTCTTTGACGGTCCAAAAATTCTCTCTTTCGCGATCTTATACTCCGCCTCCCTTGTTTGGTACGATCTTTGTGGTAAATCTGGCTTCATTTCTTTTTTTGTCGTTGGTTCCCTCCTTTGCAAAATTCGTCGGACTACTGCTTCGCTCTCTTCTGTGAATAGTTCATAAGTTTGGTTTTTTCTTCTTCCATTATTGGTGTAGTTGTTTGGGATACGTTTTGTTCGAACGTGCCTCCATCCCTTGTCGAGACGCGTTCGGAGCTCGGTTTCCCTGACAGTTTGGGCATCTGGGTGTGACTGTATCCGCTAAGCCACATTTATACCAAAATAGTGTTCGCTGTTCCACAATTCCAAAATTTTAGCCGACGCTCGGTTTGAATTGCGTCAACTTCTCCTATCTCCTCTTCTAGCACTGGTTCACTTGTTATGGCATGCATGGGTCGCATGTGTTGTCTTCCAGTGAATTGTCGTTGGCTGGTCAGTAAATTTTCTGCTCGCCTGCATTCTTTTACGAAGTGGGCTAAACTGGTTGTCTGAATTGGAAACAGTAACTGGGCCATCGGCACCTTCAAGTTTCCCTTCATCACAGTAACTAGATCTCTTTCTCCTAAAGGGCTACGCAATTGATTCCTAAGCTTTATGATAGAGTTATAAAAATCGTCGAACGACTCCCGCTCGTTCTGCCGTCTGTCGAGAATTTTCCTTTGAATGTCAAAACCGCTGTCATACCTATGAAACTGAGAGAGAAGAGCTGCTTTTAACTCTCTCCAGCTTGTAATGCTGTGAAATCTCCGCTGATCGCAATACCATTCCTTCTACCTGAAACACGAAATCTTCAACGCTTGGTCCTTTAAACGTGCCATCGAACGTTATACCCCATTTATCGATTCGCAATCCGTTCCCTGAGGAACGCTGCTGACTATTTCCATATGGTCTCTCTAGTGCCTGTATTCCCATCCTTTGGTTACTATTCGTATGTCCGGCAGTTGGTAATGAATGAAACCTATTGTCCGGCCATGGTTGCATTTGCAACTGTTGTACTTGTACCGAAGGTGGTGGTTGTCTCACGTCTGGTAGGGATATATTACTGCTCCTGTTAAAACCTTCCCTTCCTTGAGCTTGACTCTGGGCCTCCATACTTGGCTGTATAATACGTGGTACCAATTCTAGCAGCCTATCTTCGAAATTGCGTAAATCCATGTGCGTTACTTGTCTATTACCTCCCACTGCCATCTGTCCCGGTGGTCTTACCGGTTCGTTGTGTTGTCGGAAAGCGTCCCGCATTCCTCTTGCACTTATGCTGCTAATGGAGGTGTTGATAATGAGTTTTGCTGCTTTAGACTTTCCTCACTTGTATCCAAGTCACCTTCTAGATGGCCTTCCATAAGAGTTCTGTCCTGGTCTGTCTGTGGTGCGTTCTTCAATGAACCCGCTCTAGGCGCAGTTGCCACATTTACCGCTGCGGTGTTTGTCGCCGAAGTCGTTGGCACTCCCGCCTCCTCGTTGTCTGATCTCCCTTTAGATCTTGTCCCGTACATATCGGAGCTACGTTGGTTCCAAACAACCCGCGGCCCAAGTTTATTCTACACTAACTAAAAACTCTATGCTCGGAAAGGAGTCCACCCTAATTTAACACCAGATTATTCACAGGATCTCCCGCTGAAGTGACCACACAATCTTTCCAACCAAAATTATCCCCCAATTGCAATAAAGTGTCCAATAAAACGTCTAATCCGAAACAAGTACGTATAGCCCCGATTTGGCCAAGCTAAAATTCGAAAACAAAAAGTCCCACTGACTATAGAGTCAAGTTGCCCGCAAGAATCGAAATAAAGTTAACATCAAAATAAAGCTAATTTAAGCCAAGACTGACAATCGGTTTCGGTTTAAAATTCAAAACGATTTACGAGCCAAACATAAAAACAGAATCACCTAAGAAATTAAAAAAATTTAGGAATATCAAAACTACAAACTGAAATTTCGAAAACTATTAAATAATGTCGATTAATAATACGCTAATATAAAGGTGTGCAAATATAAGCGCAAATTATTACTATTTTAAATACAAGCACGGTTATAGAGTCAAATTAACCCCCACCAAAGTTCAAATTCACAAAATCTCAAAATAAATGATCAAAAATTCAATAGTAAAATTACCCGATTCAAATAATCAGAACTGAAATATAATCTGCAAGATTTTGAAATATAATAATTAATGGTCTAGAAGTGTGTTAGGTGGTGAGACAGTCGTGTACGATTTTATCCCCCAAAGAGCCTAAATAGGTCCATGGACCACAGATTCCCATGTGTCGATTTCCGAAATGAGCGAAGCTAGTAGTGGCTACCAGTGTCAGCAAAACCCAACCCTAGGACTCACTAAACCGAGTCGACGCGAAAGTTTCCCCACTTTAGTCGCCCCCCAGAGTGCAAACTGACACGCCCCTGTGACTTACCAAGTTCCCAAAACTTCCCGTCGTCCTTACACAAGCCTAGTGGCTACCCATTGAAATTCACAATTCCTCCGTGACTCACTGCGGCTCAACCTCGTCCCTTCCGCTATTCATCCATTCAAAAAATCGATCCAAAGGCTCCTGTAGTCCCCTCGCCTATCCGTAACTTATAAACCGTGTAGACACTTGATCACAAGTGGTCGTTGTAGCCCCACGTTGGGCGCCATTCTCTGTCATATTTCTTCCCCGAGAATTAAACGTCAAAAAGAACAAAACACACATATGATATGATCGGTTAAGTCAATACCAAAAAAAAGACCATCCCATCGTCAACCGTTCTCCTCGGACTTATTCACGTATTGCACACTGGCTACTTGTTTATTAACGCTCGGCTAAGGCTCGCGGCCTGGGTGAAGATTCGTCGCAATACCGTAGAACAAGAATGACCTGAAAAGTTGAACCAGTTGAACCGGAATCCAAACCCCACTGACTTGACTCACCACCACACACTTACCTCATGCCCTCCCTGTAAATTAGTCCATAATTTTAAACGCTGTATGTAATTTCAAATACATGGTCAAATTCAATTCTGATTTATTCATATGTATTTAATTTTTTTTTCTTATCTAGATACAAATGTTCCTTGCATACATTATTTAAATTCGAGATTATAATTGTATAAATGGTTTTCACCCCGATTTTTCACCTGCTTAAATTATCTAGAATTTACATTTAGCCTTACTAATGAATTGCTTTAAATTGACGTAGCTTAAATTATTTCGATTTGTACTGAATTCATCCAAGCTATCAATTTAGATTTGCCAAATTGTTGGAGCATACTAACTGTCATTGCTTAAACTGACTTTGAATTTAAATTTGTTAATGCATTATCAAATTTAACCTTCTGTAGTTACTTATTTTCGAAATTACTATTAAATTGTCTAAATTTCAACTTTGGATTTATTGCTCCAGTTAACAAATTTTGACATTATGTTACTTAAATTGTTTTAAATTATTTCAAAAATTCAGATTCGGGTTCGTTGATTTATCAAGTAAACTTTGACTCTCGGTCACTTAAGTTATTTTGAATTTGATTTTCTATAATTTAAAATTAGGTGCGTTAACTCAATTAACGAACATGGGCTCCCGGTTACTTAAATTATGTCGAGTTCACAGTAGGATTTTAAAAAAAAACCCCAAAATTTATGTTCGCTCATTTGTTAACCCAATTTCGATTTTAACTTAAATTATTTTGCACTTAAATTTCAAATTATACAAAGTTCAAATTAAGGTTTGTTAATTCATCCAACCGTTACTTAGGTTTTCTTTTTCTTCATTTGTAAATTTAAATTTAGATTTGTAAATTTCGTTAACAACTATTAATAGCCTATATTATGTTTTCCTTTGTTTTTGTTTTTTTTTTAGCTTAAACAATCTAAACTTCAAATTTTGTTTCGTTAATTCATTTAAAAAATTTTAAGTTTCAGTTGCGTTAATTATTTTATACTTTAATTCAAATTGATTATGGCAATCTCGAATTTACGTGGTCATTGCCTTATTTATCTTGGCCTCCGACTGGCGAAATGGTCTTAAAATTTTAAATTTAAATCGTTTAAACGATTTACATTTTCAAATCAGAACATTATTTATAATTCTTAGTGGCTTGAGACGTTTTTTTTTCTAAATCCTAACCTTTATTTGGTTAACGACCTATTCGGGTGACAATATTTTAAAGTTTCGATTATTAAAAATATTTAAAATCCTCTGCGGATCACTATTTTAAATTTTGTTAAAAAAAAAAAAATATTTAAAATCTTATTCGGATAACTCCTTTCAATTTTGTTGGTTAAAATAAGATTTAAAATGTTGATGAGTCAAAATATTTTAGATTTGATTCGGATTACTACTTTAAATTTTGTTAGGTAAAACAAGATTTTAAATTTTGATGGGTAACAACATTTAAATATAATTCGAATAATTATTTTTACTTTTGTTTTAAAACGTTTTCAATTTTATTCGGATAGTTGTTTGAAATTTTGTTGGGCAAAAATATTTTCATTTTTGATGGGCGGAATAAAAGTTAAAATATTGTTGAGTCAAAATATGGTAAATTTGATTTGGATTGCTACTTAAAATTTTGTTGGGTCAAAAAAAAATATTTTACCTTTGGATGAGTCAAAATATTTTAAATTTTATTCGGATAACTACTTTTGATTTTGTTGGCTAACCGAAGAGTTTAAATTTTGATGGGTGGTAACATTTAAAATATATATCGAATAATTGTTTTTTATTTTTGTTGAGAAAAACGTTTTCAATTTTATTCCAATAATTTTTTGAAATGTTGTTGAAAAAAAATATTTAAAATCTTATTCGGATCACTATTTTAACTTTTGCTGAATAAAAGAAGAGTTTAAATTTTGATGGGTAATAAAACTAATTTTAAATTTTCCAAATATTTTATACTTGATTTGGATTTTGGGGGAAAAAAAAGATTTGACATTTGGATGAGTAAAAATATTTTAAATTTCATTAGAATAACTATTTTTAATTTTGTTGAATAAAAGAAGAGTTTAAATTTTGAAGGGTAGGAAAATTTTAATCGGACGTGGACATTATGATCTTGAATTTTAATTCCGACCCCTGTCGAGAGTACACCAAGTTCAATCTGGCAACCGTTTTTCTTTTATTTTTTCAATATTTCAAATTTTACTTTTCAATTATTGTCACTTTTAAAATTTCATTTGCATACAATATTCTACATTAAGGTTTCAAATTACTATCTCACTTTAGTTTTATTACTACGTCACTTCAAACAAAATTTCTCCGGATCAGACCGTTTTAAATTTACATTACAAATGCCCACAGCATTCGGGTCGGCCCTAATTTCTCCTAGATAAAATTCTCAATCGGGTAAATTATTCAGTTGTAACCAACTGAACTACAACGAAAAATCATCAACATCCGTAGCTACTTCATACTTATCTTACAAAACCCCGGGTAGTTTTCCTCGGGGGTTCTGATGACGCTAGGTCTCCTGCTGATTCCTTGATAAGAGGATTTTTAACGCTGTTTGGCCTTTTACTGAGTTGTCTGGTCCTTAAAATACCTATGAATTTTGTTGTTGGCCGGCACCGATGAATGTCGTTGTTGGCAGTTACAGATGAGATTTGTTGTTGGCAGTCACAAATTAAATTTGGTGTGCCTTGCTGCATAGAAGATGGTGTCGTTTGGCGGTGTAGTAACTGTTGGTATATCCTGCTTTTCTATAAAGTGATGATTTACGATCTTTGTCTTTCAGCGCTGTTTTGCTACATTTGGCTCTTCAGCAGGATTTTACGGTGTTGGGGTACAGGTGAGTTTGTTTGCTGGTATGGTACAGAAAACTGCTCAATGATGCTTTAAACCAGACGGCTTGACTTTTGTTCAAAATTTGGAAACACCTGACCACACACTCTTACCTCTGGTTACGGCTACCCCCAGGGTTTGGATAGGTGTTTTTTTTTTGTGCGGTCTAGGTGGTTTTGGTTAACTTCCTCGCCTTCTCCCGATTTACACACGGTGGTCCAGATAGAATTTCGCCAGACACACTGGGATACAAACACCCCCTGTGGTCTACTTTAATTGGTGGCACAAAAATCTTACTATGGGCCGATGGCAGTGTGGTGCTGTTAGTTAATGAATATGCGAACGCTATATTTGGACAAACGCAAGTCCGCTTGTGTGTTGGCTGTAACCTGATGGGTCCCCTGTGTCGAAAAATTCGAAATTATTCCCAAATCTGGCTCATTTCCAAATATGGTCCTTACCTGTGCGTTTCACCGCCGATGTTTTTACCAAATGTTTATTTTCCTTGTAGATTCCTTCCGCTGAAAATTTTTGCACCTGTTAATCCATCCACGTCCAGATATGAAAAGGCCGGATGTCCTCCATTTTGCCTTACATATCAATTCGTTCCCCATTACCTGCTTACTGGCTCCACTTCAGCCAACTTCGCTACCCATGGTTCATAGTCATCGTAGTAGTACTAACGATTCAACATCGACTCATCCTACTTTTAACATCTGGCAACCAAAGCCACTACACGGTCGCTGTGAACTCCAGCTGATCGACCAGAGTAGTAATTTAACGTTTCAGTGTTGACCACCATAGCGTTTCATTCGTATTGTATGTAACCACCCGTCATGCACGCCGGGGTCGACACGGTACAGTGTTTATTTATTAATAAAGCAATCAAGAAGAAGCCGCCAAGTGAAAAAATACTTCAACAAAATGCAGAAAAAGTTTTTATATATTATATTTTTAAATAATATCAACAAAAGCAAATGACGAATTTGTTTTTTGGCATATTTTTTTTTTTTTTAATAGAACAATGCAAGTTTCAGGTTTTTTTTTCATACGCAAATAAACAAAAAAGTAACACAAAACACAGCTACGATAATTACAATTAATTTTATTAATATTTAAAAAAAAAAAAATTTTAACATCCACTTCAAAACACAACATAAAACATTTGTTATAAATACACCCACAAAGCTTTATTACAACTACAAGCGGTGAAAATTGCAAATTTATGGCAAAGCAATTTCAAGTGTTCTCCAGCAATTATTGCTCCATTGTTCTGTCGTTGTTCTGCCGACGTTATTGTTTGTACTGAGCAATAAAAATTGCAACGTGGAGACCCAGTGTTACAATCGTAAACTACTTTCATAAGCTATACCGTTTACATCAGCATTTTCGACAGTTAAGTGCTTATCTTTGACAAGTTCTTAGCCCCAATAATAAAAAAAAGGAATTTTACAACATGAAAATTAATTAAAATTATTATTGATAATCTTTCATTCTTGACGTGGCTCGGGCTCGAATCCTGGCCGGCAGGTTACCATGACATGTTTCGATCGCAACCACTCGATCTCCTCAGATGGATTTGCCGTCTTACACTCGCAGCCATCGACGACAGCTGACGTCACTAGTCAAACATCAATCCTTAAAACAAATTGTATTTTAACATTTGGTAGATCGAAATTTGCTTTCCTGAATGATTATCCATTTTAATTGATTTTACATGTAAAATTCCTTTCTTCATAAAAATAATTTAATAAAAATTAAATTTCATGAACTTAAGCCTAATTAAAAATATTAAAAATTTGGATTAAAAACCATAAATAGTTCAACAAAATAACCACAATACTAATTATTGTTAAAGCTAAGGCACGAGCTCTATGTGTACATTTGTCCTTCAAGTTGTGCTGAAAAAGGTCAACAGAAAAGAGAAAGACAAAGTGAAAAAACAAAAAATGTACTTGGACTTCAAGAAAAATTCTTGACGAAAGTACGAAAAAACAGAAGTAAAGGAAAAAACATGTAAAATCAATTAAAATGGATAATCATTCAGGAAAGCAAATTTCGATCTACCAAATGTTAAAATACAATTTGGTTTAAGGATTGATGTTTGACTAGTGACGTCAGCAGTCGTCGATGGCTGCGAGTGTAAGACGGCAAATCCATCTGAGGAGATCGAGTGGTTGCGATCGAAACATGTCATGGTAACCTGCCGGCCAGGGTTCGAGCCCGAGCCACGTCAAGAATGAAAGATTATCAATAACAATTTTAATTAATTTTCATGTTGTTAAATTCCTTTCTTCATAATTTAATAAAAATTAAATTTCATGAACTTAAGCCTAATTAAAAATATTAAAAATTTGGATTAAAAACCATAAATAGTTCAACAAAATAACCACAATACTAATAAAAAAAAAAAGTTGATGCACATACATACGAACATATAAACAAACCTTTTATTTCCGTTGTACATCTAAAAGAAAATATGTAAAAAACTAACATTTCTTATAAATTTGGAAATTTTTTGAAACATTTTCTTTGCTTATTTTATTTTTCTTACTATTGTTTTGGCTTTTTTTACATATAAAAGTAAATTATTTTTTACTTTTTTTTTTATTTTTGAGGAAATGTCAAATATTACTAGCATTGCCATAACAAAATTTGAAAAACAGAGTTGCATTAACAAAAACTGGTTGTTTGTAACTAGTCTATCTCACAAGCTAGTTACAAACGTGTTTATAATTTGTATGGATAAACAAGTTTCTCAAACTAGTTTATCATCATAAACAACTTATAACCTGTTTATGGCGTAGGTGTAAATGCACTATAATTTATATTGCAATAATTGTTTGTCCATTTTCGTTGACAGTTATTGCTAACGTTAAACGTCAAATTTGGTTGTCAAATGAAAAAAAGAAGCCAAAGAGAAAAAAAAATTGAAGCAAATTGTGGGAGAAAGAAATTGAATTTGTGAAATGGAAGCAAATTATTATT